>CM075855.1:104779669-105284669 GCA_037975125.1 Latrodectus hesperus
TTCATTAATAATATCAATTTTTCTTCAATGAACCCGAAAACCATGCAGTCAAAAGTAAGCTCATTTGACCATTTTACTGCTTCTCCATCTTTGCTATCTCCCACACTAATAAGACCCGACCACATCTAGAAATATCATTATTCATCTAAACTGCATTGCAAACTAGCATATGGCACCAATTTTAATGACTTTGGACATTTTATTTCTTCTTTTTCCTAATTCTCTAAGCACGATTTAAGTGTATTATTATTATTAATGTGTCTATTTAAAACATAATGTCAACGCATAATAAAAAGTATGGTAAGCATCACGAATGCATTAAAATAAAAATTATTAGTTGGTCTTTCATCTTCCGCTTTCCTTTTGTTAGAAAAATTGAACTAGTTAGAATGTCTTTATAGTTTTTGAGTATATCTCTTCTATAATAAAATTAACATTAAACTCAGCAATGTCTAGTAAGGGTGGAGTACGTTTTCTAACGAATTCCAATCATACAGATACATTTGTTTACAACTTTGCCAAAAGCAGAAATTATTCGATTTGGCTTCGCGTGCAACAATTTGCCATTAATACACTCAGATATTAACCATGCGTAAACAACAACACCCATTGCATATCCAACCACTTCCTGTTCGTCTCTTTTTCTTGCCCAAAAACCCGAAGGTTGTCTCCCTCCACCGTAAAGACTAACGCCTTAAAAAACAACTAAATACAATCATGAAACTGTTTCGGTTTAGTGAAATTTCAATCAAGAGATACATTTGGATTTCTTCCTAAAAAAAGAGAAGTATAATTTCTTAATTCCTAACTGTATTTCCATTTTGCGGTGTAAATCGTTGTCATCAGATGGGCGCTGCTGTCCTTGGCCTAATAGAAATCTGGTCCATTCCTTCTGATAAAGAAGATCGCTATTCAAAAGACGTCAGCAGTTATGCTTCACGTGCGAATAACTGTCAGAATTATTTTTCTTTTGATTTATGCTTAAACGGAATTTAGTTTCAGAATGAAAATGACGATATTAGCATTTTTTGTGTCGTATAAGAGGAAGGAAATTTTGGTTACTTGTTATCTCATAAATTATTAATTCTACTCTTTAATTTCCCTGCGTGTGAATGGGCTTTAATTTTAACGAAAAATGTCAATTCCCAATTTTATTTTATTCGTTTCTGTCTAGTTGTAAAGTTCTAAGAAATAGAAAATATAACAGCTATAACTGACAGTGTCTTTTAAATAATATGAGACAATCAATATATATTAAATAATTGTCTTCAAGAAAACATCTTCGTAGATAGTGGGGTTTTTAATATTTTAAAGTTGCTCTGATTTTTACGAAAACATGTTTTAAAATTTAAATATTGGTACAGTTTGTCCTATTTGGACCTTGCGCTATAAAACCAACCACCTTCGTAAATAGTGGACCATATTCACATGTCACTTGGAGAAATCGCAGTGAACTCCTAACTACCCATCCCAACAAATGTGTGAGTGAGTAGAAGGCAAAAGCTCAACATTCCTTTTCTGTTCTTTAGTAATGGCTGGAATTGAAATTCGGAATTTTCGCTCTGAAGATCTCGCTATTTATGACATGGTGTTAATATTTTTTTGTTTCCAATGGCACATAAAAAGACAAATGAACTCAAAAAGAAAAATAAGTAGATAAAATCTATAAATGAGAGCAAGAAATCCAATAGCGTTCTCAGATTAACCTTCGAAAGAGAGCAGAACACCTGAACAGGTGCAACACCCCCTAAAGACAAGGCCTACGTACCAAAACTTCTTTCTGGAATGAGTCGTCCACATAAGACTGACCAACGACCCCCTAAAGTTGAAATTTCTCCCTCTATTACCTGTCGATGACTCTTTTCAGTCTCTGTACAGAGTTGATTTTGCACATGTGTGTGTGATAATCCTTGTCTTAAAATATTTATTAAAGGTATTATATTATTTCAAGAAATTTTGTAAAAATGCCATTCAATTGTCTATTGCCGATCGAACTACGATGGAGGACCAAAGGTATCTGTTTTCAATTTTCCTAAAAATGAAGATATGCTAAAGAAGTGGCTGGCTGTTATTCCTCAAGAAAATTTAAAATTCTAGAGTAAGTCTTATTTTACTTATTTCACAAATAACTATAATTAAATCGTTTGTGAAATACATTTTTTTAAAAAACTTATAACGCGTGCTTGTGTGTGGCATGGATAAGAAATATTAAGGTTAACGTTATTTCAATCAACCATAATTGGATGTTTTTCATCTTATAAAAATTCTCATTATGTAGTTAACTCGGCTCTAATTTGTAAAGCTTTCTATAGTTTTGACAATTATTAAAAATATTCTCTATTTAATTTATCAAATTAATTATTTTTTAATCATATATGATTATTGGTATATTAAGTTTCACTGTATTTATTCAGAGATTTTTGTTATATCTGAATAATTATATTAATAATTAATGTAGGAATGAAATATTTAAGAATTTATTTATTTCACATTTTGCATATTGTGTTGGAAATAAATAATAATGATAGCAATAGTTATTCAATATACTTGAGAAATTAATTATTATTTACATTCTCATTATGTTAAACTATAATATGAAGTGTAAAAATGGATTAGATATAAAATTTTAATTACATGATATACACATAATTTAAATTGTAAAATAATTCACAAATTCTACCTCTTAGATGATTTTAATTAAAATTTATAATTTTTTTATCAGTTAAAATAGTGATTATAAATATTGCTTGAACTATATCAGAATGAAATATATGATGTAATGAAAACAAAACTTTCATAAGTGTCTTATAGAATTCAACTAAATGTATATATTATCTTAATAGTGTTTTTTTTCCAGGTTTGCGATAATCACTCTGCAGAGAATGATATCCTGAGACCTTCAGACTATATGTATAGAGAAAACTGGTGAAAAACTGAGCGCTCCCTTATGACCCCCACGATTGAAGTCAGATGCCATCCATTGCCTCAATATTTCCAAACTGTCCGAAATGTTTAACGACAGCCAAGAATCATCGAGAGGAGGCTGATGCAAGGAGGATAAGTACTGAAGATCAGAATTTAGCATGTGCCTTAGTAGAAAGTATAAAAAGTGAAAAAGACTACAGGAAAGTAAATTTTGCTTTAAAGATTTAGATGAACTCAAGAACTGTTTAAGTGAGTTTAAAATTCCATCAACATGGACTGTTGTTACCAATAAGGATACAATTATATTTTTATTGATAAGTCCTTCATGAGAATTCCTGTTCTTGAATCATCGGTAGCAGTTAATAAAAATTTGAATTAGGTAAGTTCGATTAAAGGTGCTCATATGAATAAAATAAATAGTTTTAAATTTCCTATGATTGTATTCATACATTAAATATTATATTACAAGCACTAGAAAATTTTGAAAAATCTAACGATAAAAATAACTTATTTGATTTGTGAGAGTAATACTTAACTTAACTTCTACAAATATTTTACTAAAAAATTAATGATGATTTAATAAATAAACTCCTTAATTCAACATCAAAAAGAAAATTACGAACATTAAGAAAATAATATAAATTTCAGAGAAGAGTTTTCTTTAGGTAAATATAATTATTAAATTAATATACATAAACTTACATCGTTATTTACATTTTTTATATTTCAAGAAATTATTTTGTATATCAAAACAAATTAACATTTTGATACTAATTTATGATATATTTTAATGTAGAATTGAAGTGTTTAATAAAGTTATTTTAAGCATATATATTGTTGTTGTCTTTACTCTATTTTTATTATCTGAGCAAGTTATAAATTTTGCTATTTTTATGTGATACTTAATAGAAAAATTATGCAATAAAAGCAAATATTTCATTTATTCCAGTTATTTGTATAATGGAAAATGTGAATGTTTTTATATGAGCCCAAATTTAATTTAAAAAAATTATTTTCGATATTAATGATTTAATATATATCTATATTCAATACTAATACACCAAGTAATGTTGATATTTGAAATTGATTATTGTGAAAAACTTTAAAATGTAGAATCTTATTTTGTTATGTGATATCGTAATAAATTTGTTTTGAATTAGGAAAAAAATGTACTGGAATATATTTCAAACATGATCCTAATAATTTCATAAATTTTTTCTATCAAACTACAAATAATGGTTGATAAATTAAAATATTATGAAACTGGAAATTTTTTAGCGAAAACAAATGATATAAAATGTACAACATTTTATTATAATTATTAAAAACATTTTTCACCTAATAATTACAAATTCAATTGTTATAAAGTAATGTTTCATTTATATATTTCTTATTTTTTAATCACTTAGTTTGGTAAATTAAGTATTTTGTGTTTTGTTCAATTCTAACATTTTTATAAGTGTACTATTATAATAAACTGAAACATCTTTTTTTAATTTAATCATTTAAATAAAGGAATGATCTTGGAAAAAATTCTGTTCAGTTTTTTTTTTTTATTTATTACAATAATTTAGATCTTTTAACACAAATGCTACAATTTTCCATTTAGAGCCCGTTAATATGTTCAAAAGATTAAGTCTTTCCTGAACACCTCGGAAAAGGCGTTCTAGGTGAGATCTTCTCGAAAAATTTCTATTAAAAACTACTCCCACATACTTGAATTTATTAAACGATGGTATCTTATGACTTTGGTGATAAATTTGTAAACAAAATGGTTGGTGCTTGAGATTAAAAGGCACTACTAAAGTCTTAATAAATTACATGTTTATATCATTCAGTTTTGCCCTACTTCAATGATTAACAAGGCCTTTCCTAAAGATCTTTTTACGTTCATATTAGCTTTGTTCCTGGAGGAAGAAGTTCAGATGATAAGATCACCAGCAAATTTGCCTCTTGTCTGAAGCACATTTTATGTTTTGATTAAGTAATGAAACATGCTTGATAGTAGACCTAAATTTCCCATAGCCAGCGTGTTCTTCCAGTATCCCCTCGGTTTCTAGAACCACTCTACTCAACATATTATTTCAGTATCATGACAAGCAACTTTTCTCCTTTTAAGCATTAAAATATTAATCTGTAATAGACCTAACTCAGAATATCATATTAATTCCAAAAAAGAGAAAAACAAATTAATTTTTTTTTCGAATAAAAGCAATTATGATTGTAATAACTAATTGCAGAACTTAAAAATCGATGCAGGGTTAGAACTGAAAGAACAAAACAGCTGCTTCATTGCTCATTAACGATAATGAAATGGAAATCAGAATTATTTTAGAAATCACACAAACTTGGTATAATATTTGAATCCCAATAAGGGAATAAAGTTAGATCTTGTTTCCAAACATGATAGTCCATGCAATAGGTCTCGCAATATCCTTACTTTTTCTTTTAAAATCCTAATTCATTATAACATTTTTGAGGTTCTTTATTATAATGACCACTTCACTACCATAGTTTCTACTACAAGTAATATATCGTCATAAAAATCACAGTTTTTATTTATTATTATTATTATTTTGCGAAGATTAAAATTGCTAACTGAGATTTTTGTGCTTCCAAAGTCACACTAACCTGTAAGCTTAAATGATATCAGTGAATTTGAATTTCGCTATAGTTGATTCTATTTCGATTACTACAAAATGTGATATTTCCTTAAACTCATAATTATATTTCTTGAAACCTAAAGTCACGATGTTATCTGCTTTGTAATTAAATCATTAATATGGAATAATTATGAAAACATTGCATTAAGCCCATTTATTTTTATTTCATAAGATTTTGGAACATTCCAAATTATTTTATGTGATTGATATATGAATTTAAACGAATGATATGCTTTCGCATTAAGCATATATATTATACAAATTCATCTTTTGAATAAAATAATTTTCTAGTGTTAACTATTTAGACAAACAGCATTGTATATTTTTTATATTTTAACGATCTTCTCAAAATTAAGATAATTATTTCTATCTTTAGTAATAATGCTACTCTTATCATAATTCGACGACTTTGATAAATAAGTCTTCCTCTCTCTCTTGCTCTTGAAATATAATAATTTAATTGATAGTTTTTATGAGAAAATTTTATGGCCGTTATGGGTAAGTGATCATTTTAATTACAAAAATTCCATCACTGTGTGAAGATATCATTGTACTGTGTTTTTTATTAATATTCGTTTTTTTTTTTCCTAAAGTTATCAGCAACACCATAAAAATTAATAAAACTTATCTTTCTGTGTTAGCGAAAACAGACAAATAGTAATTGTCAACTTTGTTTATACTAGATCATTCTTGGAATAATCCAATTTTCAATTAAATGCAGTTTTCAAAATAAAGTTATTAAAATTTTGCTTCGATGAGGTGGCATTTTTTCTAATTATAAATTACACTTTTGACATTTTGAAATACACTTAATTCATTCTTGTCAATTCATTTTTACTATTAAATTTGCTTCATTTTACTTATATCCGAGAAGAAAATCTGTCTACATATATTTAACTACAACCACACTTCGAACTCAAATTGATTAGTCCTATCGTTGATAGTTAAGCTAGATTAATATTAATTTACATCGATAGCATCCATTTAACTTAATCATTATCATAACTTCATCCTATTTTACAAACATTGTTAACTTATAATTCTTTTCACAAAATTTTCTTTAATCTTTTTAAATAATTTTGTTTAATTGTACATTATTTTCCCCTCTATTGTCAGAATTGTTCAGCCATCCAAACATTTTCTTCACTTAATAATAATAAATTTTTTCTTTTCCTCGATATTATTTTACTTTCCATATTTTTTGTTTATTTATATATTATTATTATTATTATTGCTTTTATCTTATCTTTTCTTATTTTATTGCTTTCTTTAATGGAGTCTGAGTTGTTGGGAATTGTTTACTTGTGTATTGTTTATTCCCCAGAAACTATGCACTAGGAAATTCAAGATATTTTTCCTTTTTTCTCTTGATGAGAAAGGACAAGTTTTTACTATAAACTTCTGTATTCTCATTTTAGAATTTATTCATTGTGGTCCTAATATATTTGCATCATTTCCCTCGTATTGATTTTCTTATTTTATTTCATCGTTTCAGATAAAATGCTCGTTTTCTACTTTTTCCGTCGTTAATTTTTTGTAATTCTTATATAATATGTTTATTTATTTATATCTTTCTTGTTTTATGCCTTCTTCAACTTTGTCCTATTTTGAGATTCAACTTTCACTTAGTGATTTTTTCCTTATTAAGTTTCATATTTTTATTTTTTATCCCTTTTGATAATATTCTCACTATTTATTTTTCCTGTACTTATATTTTTTAAACAGCTTTATTGCTGTAATTGTTTTAATTGTTTTTTTTCTAAAAATATTTACTTAATTAAATTGCCAAAGTTTCTTGCTTATTTTAGGAAATTGAAAATTATATATATATATATATATATATATATATATATATATATATATATATATATATATATATATATATATATATATATACATACATACATACACGCACAATAGTTTAAACAGCAATTTTATCTCGCGCGGTGTGTGAGTGAAAGAGACAGAATTACCAAAAATATAGTTTTTATTTTAATTCGAATGTTCACCTTTTTATTATTTTCAATAACGATTTAATTTTTATTTAATAATTTCATATTCAAGATTCTTAATATTTATCTAATTTAAGCATTTTAACTGGCGTATATAAATATTGAAATTCAACAAAAATCGAACTAAATGCCAAATGACGATAAATAAAATATATTTTCCTAAATTTTGTAATTAAAAATATTTTTATATTTTATAAAATTTTATAACGTTACATCTTAAAATATAAAAAATATACAAGGAAACCATGTTTCTAGTTATTTGCTGAATATTTATGGTTGTTGTACCTACCCTTTAAAAGTACTATAACTCTTATAGCTTTTAATCAGTCAGTGACTGCATACATTTCTTACACAATTATTTATCAATAAAAAATATTTAAAAAAAATATGGTTTTATGAAAGCAGTTTATAGCCGAATACATAAAATCATAGAATATTCTCTTTAAATTAAAATTATAATAATGTAATACATAGCCTAGTATGCCAAAAATAACCATAGGGGGATAAATCAAAATTGATATAGAACATAATAAATTTTTTATCTCTTGTCATTAATTGTTCTATATATACAACGGAAAGTCATAATGAAAAAATGTCACCATGAAAAAATACTAATGGGTTCATTAATAATTAATTATGCTACTCACGCATTTTATGAGCAATATAAATTCCTCCGCATTCTAGAGCTCTCATATGTGTCGTGCATTTTTTAATATTTTATTTCTGATTACTCTCTTCCGCGTTTATTCTATGTAATTTTATTTTGTCATGAATAATCACGTTCATCAATGGAAACAAGTAACCTTGAATCAAGGTTTCTACCATTATAATATTTACATAACGCCCTTAGATTTAGATATGATTTAGTTCAAATTATTTTAAGTAATTTGTTCTGAGAAAAAAAGTATGATAGTATTCCTTGTAATTCAATCAATATTTCAACTTGATTTGCATATGGAATTGGAGGAATATATGAGGCCTGTTATGGCTGTCTTTTAAAGAAAAAATAATATGTCTTTTAATCAGTATCTGTATGGTGTATTATATCTGCAATTTTTAAATGAATACTTACAAATAAAATCATTTAGAAAAATGTGGACTTCAATAATCATTATTTGTGGTTTTTAATCTGGTCACTTAAAAGAAATGTAAAAATATGATTAATTTTTGTATTATATATATATATATATATATATATATATATATATATATATATATATATATATATATATATATATATATATATATATATATATATATATATATAAAATACAAAATTAGTATTTCTTTAACGAATAAATGTAAGATTTAAAAGATAATTGAAAAAGAATGCTTAAAATATGCTTATGAATAAGCTTTTGTAATTATAGATAAAATGAAATTCAAAATGTGTTGTTTTCGAAGGGAGTCCCAATGCAAAATTTTGTCATCATTTCTTATTAGAAGACACTTACTTTTTCCTTTGATATATATATGGAATTTCAAAGTTTTATTAACTTATTTGGTTGAATGTATAGATAAACTTCAATTCTATTTCTCTCTCTGTATAGTTATGAATATTTTTATATCCAACTTTAAATATAATTGCTCTGGCTACAAAAGCTTATAGTTTGCAATATACCACAAAACTTTTTTATTCCATTAATAAGATTACTAATTACCAATAACATTATTATTAAAATAATCAGATTATTAATTATCAATAATATTACTAATAAGATTATTAACTATCAATAATATTTCTAATAAGAAAATGAAATTATTAATTATAAAATTTTCGAAAAGCTGTAAGCTATAGAAAGTATTCAATTTCGCAGTTTTGTATAATATATATATATATATATATATATATATATATATATATATATATATATATATGTATATATATATATATATATATGTATATATATATGCATATATGTGTGTGTGTATATATGTGTGTGTTATGTATGTATATATGTGTGTGCAAGTCCTATTTTAGTCAATGTAGACAGTTTTCGATAGTTTGACACATTATTTTTCTTATGTCATCATTAACTTAGCATTGCCTTTTTATAAATTATCTTCGTTCCTATTAAACAATTAAAATGTATTATTTCATTTATAATTTGAATTATATTTGTGGGCTTACATCACCTTAAATACGAATAATGGGCTGTTTGAATTAGTTTAGAATATAGTATTTGGGAAAAATCCAGAGATACTGCCTTATAATTCTAAGGAATCAGGTGGATATCTGAATCCTTCCTACCGAAACTTTTACATCAAATTAGAATTTTATTTCCAACATGTTTAACATGCAATATACAACAAAATTTGATAGACATGCAAGTGGTGTATCTTAACAAATTGAGCAGCTGTGGCAAATTGTTTCATTTTACAATTTAAGAAAATAAATTACCACTTTGTTTCTCTCAATTCCTCGCTTCAAATAAATATTCTGTTCAAATCATATCCCGTGAAATATTTTACTTCATCCGTAGAACACTACGAAAATTTTGAAGTTTTTCAGAGTTCTTTATATATTATCTAAATTCAACAAAAATAATGATGCGCAATGAAAAGGACTTAAAAAAATAAAACAATATTTCTTTACAGAATCTTCCATCGTTACAGACATTTTTCGAAATATTTGTTAGTAATTTAATAAATAACGAATAAAAAAATGCCTGTTTATGCATTTTGTTTATCATATGCATTGTTATAGAAAAATTAAAATTTCAAAGCTTGGAATTAGGTTACATAACTAATGAAAAAAAAATATAAGAAAACTTCCTTTGAGGAATTCCTTTCAGTAAATTCACTTGAATTTCAGATTTATGAATAACAACAAAAAGGTCATTTTGATGTATGGACTGATAAATTTAAATGAAATTCAGTGAATAATTAAATAAGGAGCTGTATATCAATTCTAAATGATAAAATTTTATCTATCCATCTGGAATTAGCCTGAAATTTAATTATTTAGATCGGCAACTTTCATTATTTCAAAGATTAAACATTCAATATTTCTGTTATAATTATAGCATAAAACATTATGTATTATAATTATATCATAAAGAGTAGTGTGATAATAATTGAATGCTGAAATGTGATTTTTTAATTTCTAATCTTTCTATCTTCCATTGATACTAAACGCACTTTCGTAAAAAAGCAAAAAAATAAACCGAACAGTGACATAATCCAGAAATAAAAAGAATCGAAAAAACTTTCCCAGAATTCGATTCGCTGTCTCCTGTTCTTCGAACGAATCGAATTCATGTGTCTCACTCTTTCAATCATGCGTCCTCGAAGTTCTCACCTCATTTTCGTGTGGCCCACAAAGATGAGCGCGTGGAGTCTCATCCTCACGCGTTCCTGGCGTGGAATATTTGAGATAGTACCCTGTCCGACCTACTTCCTGACCGTTACTCTCCGATGCACCTTCTAAATGCGAATTCGTTTTCGTTCTGCCTAAGCGCTCTGCTCGAAAGGAGAGTGAAAAGAGAGATCCGGCCCTCTTTCTCTTCTCTCGGGTGATACATTCGTTCCTGCAACGACGAATGTTCTGCTTTTCGAAAGAAATTCGATTCTAGTTGCAATGATGTAATCTACCCATGTTCTTTTATAGAAGATTGGGTTCTAGGGAAAGAATAAGAAGCTCTGAGTAGCAAATAAATAAAACAAAAGCCTAGTTCACCATTTTAAAAACTTTTAAAATTCATCCAAACGTTAACAAAATTCAAAGATAATCCAAACGTAAGATCTTAAATTTTACTGTAAATAAGAATTCAATACGCCAATTTTTTTTCCAGAATCACAAAAAAGAGTAGTAACTCAAATGGGGTTATTATTATTTTTTATTTTTTTTTTATAATTTGAAATTCCTAAATTTTAATATTGATAAAAACTTGCTGTTGTAACTCAAAATTTGACATGCACAGTTATATTACCAACAGAAAGTTAAAAAAAATCATGTAAAACATATCTTTCTTAGCAAGAAAAGAAATTTAATCTCGTCTCTCGGGAAGAAAATTTTAAAAAAATGATTGTTTCTCTACAATCATATTTTATAGATGAAGTCTAATTTTTCGGTAATTAATATCGCAAACGACAGCTCAGTGGCTTAAAAGCTAGCTTTCGGTTCAACAGCTCATGAATCAAACTCCTAAACAGTTGAACTGAAAATTAAACTGCAAGCTAAGATTTCAATTTTGTACATTGAGGACTCAAATGTTGTTGTGAGCCACATTCGTAACATTGCAACTTCCTTCGTCTGTCAAAATCTGTACTGTTGATTTTCATTCTATTTTCAGGAAAATTTTCAGACTTCTTGAAGTTTTCCTTGCTACTGGAATTTTGATTGTAATTCTTATTTTTATTAAAAGTTTCTCTCTAGTTTGCATTGAACTCGGTTTCTTTTTATTAATATCACGAACTTTTTCATAAGTATCTAACGTATTCGCTAAATCAAGGAGATATAGTTTCTACCCACTCATCAGGCGATGCACGGCGCTTCAACTGATTCGTTACCATAAGATCCGATAGTTGTTCAAACGTTGAAAATTTTAATCATGATATCCATTCTTTAAAATAATTTTGTATTTCGAAAACAAAATCCTTCCAAGGCATTTCAGGTTTTTTTTTTATGTTTAACAAACATCTGGTGAAACTTTTCAGTTCTGAGCATAAACTTTTTCAAAAGTATCTCTTTTACATGGACATAGTCTTCAGCCTTATTTTCCAGTTCCCTTGCAATAATTTAAGTGATCTCGTGAGGTAAAAGACCTAAGAGATGAGAAACCCAATCTGACATTTCAATTCCTATTCTCTTGGCTTGGCGCTCAGTTAAAACTAAATAGAGGCTGATATCATTTTCAATATCATCAAACCTTCACATAACTGAATTTATATCATACCTTGGTCTTATTTGATTAGGTTGTTGTATTACCACGTTTAATTTGCAACTTTTTCAAATCGACTCAGATTTCCGTATTTCTTCTTCAATGCGTTTTTTATCTTCCTCTTCTTTCATTCTCTATTTAATAATTCCTTCCACAAACTCTTCTTCATACTCTAGTTTTTATCAGTAATACAGCTTTTAGTTACAGCCTACATTTATCCTGCTCCGTCTTTACTGCTGAAGCAAACGTCATCTGATACGCGCTTCAGCATGTAAATACAGATGATTGTCATGAATTTTGTATTTACACTGATAGCATGAGTATTATTGAAGCCTTGAAAAACAATAGCGTTACCTGTCATCCTGTTGTGTCGAGAATTTTCAAAGCATTGGATTCCCTTGCTGGCAAGGGAAAAGAAATTGTATTTTGTTGGATACCAAGCCACATGGGTCTTAAGGGAAATGAGAGAGCAGATGCAGCTGCAAAGGCTGCATCAGATCCAATTTTACCATTAGTTCCTCTCTCTGATGTAAGAAAGGTCATAAAAAGTTTCATATATGGTCTTTGGCAGGAGTCATGGAGCGTGCAGGTCGTCAACAAATTACATACCATTTTCTCATCCCTCTCCTCATTATCAATTTTTCCGTTACGAAGTGCATATATTGACTCGCCTTTGTATGGGACACATACGTTTATCCCATAGACATTTGTTTTTGAGTGAATTAAATCCTTGGTGTGAAACGTGTGATGAACCTTATACTGTGAATCATATTTTAATTTCATGTTCATATTTTAACCATTTACGTATACACTCTTTTAATTCAGATATTTTAATTTTACCTGATTTATTAGAGGATCCACCCCACAGAAACCTATTTGCGTTTCTAAGAGCAATACGTTTTTTACAATATATTTAATTTTAAATTTTGTTTTTGTATATACATATATTTGTGTATGTGTCTATATATTTTTAAGGTTGTTAATTACTTCATATTCAATTATTTTTATTTTTTAATGTTTTAATGTTGCTTGGGTTATTAAAAAAAATAAAAAATATATAAATAAATAAATAAAATCGAAATTATAATTTTGGCGCAAGGTCCAATTTTGGACCTTGAGCCATAAAACCCTTCTTCATACTTTTTAGACTCAAGGATTATTTTTTTTTAATTGAACTATTTTTAAATCATTGAAGTTCGAACAGCCCATCTCAGAAGCTAAGATTTGTAATCTTTTTTTTAGATTTTCCTAGCCAAGCCATTTTATAATTTTAAAATAACTAAGCCAATCATATACATCCGTGCATAGTACTTCGTATGTTGACTATTTGCAGATACTTTGTCATGGATCAAATAAGTGTTTAGTAGAGAGAGAAAACTTTAAGACAACACAATTAATGAACAACTCTGCATGATGAGTTTAAAATACCATACTTTATAGTCAAGCAAAAGCAGTTGTAAGCTGTTGCTGCTAGATAACTAATTTATGTAATTACATGCAATTTATATCAATAACACGTTAATTCGGTAATCAATGATGTACAATTTCTAGGAATGGAATTTGACCGAGAATTAATCTCTTTTCGCATAATTTGTATTCAGAGTAGGTGCGAATAACCACTCAGTATCTTCAAGGTATACTCAAAAACATCTTATGACGCAGATCATATCTTACTCCACAGATTCTATTAGTCACTAATTTTATAACACATTAACTTCAGTTGTGATGTTTTGTTGTCGACAACTGTAATGATTTATTAGAACTCTGCCATCTTTTTAAAAGCAATAGGTTTTATACATTTCATTTGGTTTTAAATTAAACACAATTTGTTTCATGTACTATGATTTTATATTTACACACTTTTTATATTCATAATTATTATCATTTGACATATTTATTTATTTTACCTAAAATAACACTGTTTTCCTCTACCTTTTAGTGTTACTTAAGTTTTGGAAAAACATCCGGTTTTTTGTAGTCTAAGCTTTAGCAGTTATTATGGACCTTGCATCACAAAACCGATTGCGCATCCCGATTAAGTTTACACTGAACTTCAACAAAGGCCATCTGTACTATATTTGAAGCAAAATTCTTTTATTATATTGGATGTTCAATGAATAAGGATTTTATGCTGAAGAAATCTAGTTTGGCTTATGTAAGATTTCTCAAATATCTGCAAATGAATTATCAATAATTTTTTACGCAAACTTCTCTAATTGATTCATTAGTCTCATCATGATGACATCAAGTCTATAATTTCAGCCTACAACCCCGCATGTGTTGCACTTCAGGAAACATTCCTGAAGTCCAACAATAACTTTTCCATGCGTGGGTTTAAAAGCTTTAGAAAAGACTGCGTTTAATTGAGAGACAACTACAAACATCAGTTAATAAACTTGCTGCATGGTGTGCTGAGAATGGCCACACGCTGTCTCCTAGCAAGAGTAATTGTGTCCATTTCTGCAGGAAGACTAGCCTACATAATGATCCTACTATCTATATAAATAGTACACCTATCCCTGTTGTCAACGAGATAAAGTTTCTGGGAATAATTTTTGACCGAAAGTTGAATTCTTGCAGAAATGGATACAGCAGCTCTTGCTAGGAGATAAAGTAAAGCCATTCTCTGCACACCAAGCAGCAAATTTGTTAACAGATGTTTGCAGTTGTCTCTCAATTAGTCGCATGTTTGAACCTTGGCAAGATATTTGCAGGTCATCCACATACATTGTGCCATTAACAGAAGGTGAAAGTTGATGGAGAATGTTACTTATGTACATGTTAAAAATAGTGACACTTAAAATGGATCCTTGAGGTACACCCTCAGTTTGGATAAAAGTATGGGATGTAAAAGATCCAATACGCATTTTAAAAACACGGGAGCTTAAAAAATTTTTCAGGAATATCGGAAGATTACCCCGAAAGCCAAAATCATATAATGAACGGAGAATTCCATATCGCCATGTACGGGCGTATGCCTTCTCGATGTCAAAGAAAATGGAAACCAGATTATTCCTCCGCACAAAAGCGTTGCGGATCTGGGTTTCCAAATATGTGATATTATCAAGAGTGGATTTCCCTTTACAGAAGCCACTCTGATTGATATGTATACATTTATTTGTTTCTAAGACAATATACAAGACGGGCGTTGACCATACCTTCGAGAGTCTTACACAAGCAATTTCTCAGAGCTATTGGTTGATAATGTGGAGGAACACAAGGATCCTTACCAGTCTTAAGGATCGGAATCACTATTGCTTCGTTCCAAAGATTTGGAAATTTGTTTTCAGTCCAGATGGTATTGAACAAAAACAGCAAGTTCAAAAGGGAATCTGGATTTAGATGACGCAGCATTTGATAGCTGATTCCATCTGGTCCTGGGCTAGTATCATGGGCCTGCTGTAATGCTCTCTTCAATTCCAACATCCGAAATTCACAGTTGTAAGGCAAAGCTTGTCTATTGTTGAAACGAATTGGTGTTCGCTCAGCACGGCTCTTTGTACCTAAAAACGAAGGACTATAAAAGTCGTTGCTTGAGACGCTAACAAAGGTTTCACCAAAGACGTTAGCGATGTCATTAGGAGAGGAGTATACAGCAGCTCTGGATTTTAAGATAGGAATAGAGAATTCCTAATATATTCCATCGGCTGCTTTCACTTTTCTCCAAAACTCCTTACTTGATGTGGAAGATGTAATTGAGGATACATAGCGAGACCAAGATTCCTTCTGACTTCGACGACGAGTTCTGTGAGCTAATGCTTTTGTTCTCTTAAAGGCAATAACATTCTCCGTTGTGGGGTATCTTCTGAAGTACCCCCATAGTTTCCTCTGTTTCTCTTAGGTGTTTTGACATTCATCATTCCACCAAGGTTTACAACGCCTGTGTGGTAATAAAAGAACACCGTCGCACCCGAAGGTATGCGGTGGAAAAAAATGCCCGTGTGGTATAGAGGAACTCTTAGGTATTGTGTGATGTGTCAGCTGTGCTTTCTTAATTGTTTCGGTGAACCTATATGAGACATCATCAATATCATCGATCGTAACCACTTCATTGTCAATAACTGCCAATTTTTTAAATATCGTCCAATCTGCCCGACTGTACACGTAAGTAGATTGACGTTGTCTTACACTACTACATACAGTATGTGATATGATGGGAGGAAAATGATCACTATTATGCAGATCATTTCCTACAGTTAAATTTAACAATGGCAGAAGAGATGGTGAACAAATGGCCAGATCGAGAGAATTGAATGTTCTTGTTGGTACATGGAAATATGTCTTCTCGTCGGAATTAAGCAGACAGAGACTGTCGTCTAAAATAAACCGCTCTATCTGCCGACCGCGAGAATTAGTATCATCATTTCCCCACAAAGAATTAAGGCCGTTAAAGTCATCTAACAGCAGAAATGGTATTGGCAGCTGATCTATTTATGCATCGAGTTCCTCCTGGCGGATGACATCGTGTGGTGGCAAATACAAACTACAGACTGTCAACAAGCATGATGTATGAATTCGCACAGCTACAGCCTGTAGTGTAATATTTAAAGGCTTGGCAGTGCTGGGATTGTTGTTGGATGTTTATATGCAAACACCTCCAGACACTGCACCATCGTCACCACGTGGATGATTTAATCCCCAAGAAGAGCTAATAGTAACAGAGCGCTGAAAGCAACTCAAGGGGAGCCCTCAACCTCTTACGAGGCAACCACAACGAGGAAGAAAAGGAAAAAAAGCAGAAGTGTAGAGTAGAGAAGAAATTAAAGAAAAGGACAGATCTCTGGCGTACCTCGGGATTGTGACACCCGTGTTTACCTAAAGAAGGTAAACCCCCTGAGGGAAGAAATATACAAGGGGTGTTCAAATGAAAAGGTTTAAAATGACACTGTGGTTATTAACGAATACTTTATTCATATTCATTGCCTGAGTACAATCGTCCCATTGATTAACAACCCGAAGGATTCTTTGTTCCTAGAATTTCTGTGGCCGTGACAAGATCCAGTCTTTGACTGCTTCCTTGAGTTCTTCGTCCGAGTTGAACAACATCTTTTTTAGATGTTTTTCAGGTGACCAAACACATCGAAATTGCAGAGGGACATGTCTGGGCTGTTAAGCTGATGATAAAATTAATATTACGACACGAAATCAGTTTTGGTGCATCTTGTCCTCTCTTGGATCTAGCGCCACAAAATCCAACCAACCAATCCACTTGAACAGTTCCACATGTGTGACCCTGGAGACGTGTGGACGCGGGTTATCGTGAAGCAAAACCACACCCTCCGTGAGAAGCCCCGGTCTTTTGTTCTTGATGGATCTGCGTAGACGTCGTAGCTTTTCTCAGCACACCTAAGAGTTAATGGTTTTTCTATACTCGAGAAATTCAACAAGTAGCAGAACGTAGACATCAATTGGACGGCACTGTTGATAAGTGTCCCTGCTGTGTCCTGCGCAATTGTAGGACACATTCTAGCTAGAGAAAGTGAGAATGAAATATCCCGATTTTTGGCGTTTTCTAGAAGTACATTGCCTAAGGTCGTGACAGCATATTCACAATGTGTCAAGTGAAGCTTGGCGAAGCAAATTAGTGGGCAGAAAAGGAAGCTCCATAAGAGATCGGCAGGTATTGAAATGGGGTGTGATATCCAAAAAGCAATCAACTACAGCAAGTGATTGCAGAGCTCAAACAGCATCCTGATCTACCCATGTCAGTGATAACAGTCAGAAGGCACCTTCATAAACTGAACATTTATGGCAGAACAGAAATTCTCAATTCACTTGTTACTGATGTTAAAGCCAAACGTCATTTTCATTGGTGTCACATTCATAAAACTGGATCTATTTAAAAGTGAAAGAAAGTAACTGATCTGACAAATTATCTTTCATGTTTTATCCTACAACAGGTTGCACGTTTGCAAGACACATGTACAAGTGTATGATCGTAACTGTCTCCTTTCAACTGTTAAGTATGTAAGGGAATTTCTTATAATGTGGGTAACCATTTTGTTATGGATCAATCGTAACCGTGAAAGAAAAGATCACTTGGGAGAAGTATAGAGAAATTTTAGCTTCAATGCAAACTTCTTTTCCTACAGGAGATGGAATTTTCTTGAATCATAATACACGTATCCATGCAACAGGACTTGTCCAGTCATGGTTCGATGCTCATGAAAATGAAATTAAAATCACCCTTGGCCTGCATAGTCATGAACCTCAATATTATTGAACCGTTAGGATCTACTTTAGTGCGTTCAGTATGAAATGGCATCTCCCAGAACTTTCGCAATATCTTCATGAAGAATGGTACAATGTTCCTCTAAGCTCTTGTATGGATCGATTTCTAGGTGAATTCAAGCTGTATGACATGCCAAAGGAGAATCTGAATCACACTAATAAAGGAATTATTATGACATTGAGAAGGCTTACTATTTAATCTTATTTTACCATTAAGTTAAGTTTATCCTTAAAAATAAGTAGTAAAAGATAGATGATGGTGAGCTTATACCATAAGGAATAAGGAGTCATTGAGAAAAAAGATTGGGCATCTACTGTCCTCTCAAAGCTAGTGATAAATTATCTAATTCTTATGAACAAGTCATCATTTCAATGTAACAAAAAAGATAAACAACAGTCTAGGCAATTGAGGGAATAACAAATTTTGTCGTTTCGATGTCAGATATCGATTACTATAAATGATTGACAAAAATTATTTTAAATTAAATAATAGATCTCTAATTATAATTTTCTTAATGTTTCCCAAAGTATTTGGCATTGATTTCATATTGTATTTAATCTTTATTTTTTGGTGAAGAATTTTTGTATTGTCTTTATTCATTAACATAAATTGTATAAGTGTTCTTGTAACCTGATAAAAATTTTCAAATAAACTTTTGATACTCTCTTTACGTTCATGAATAACGCAAATTGTTATCCTTTTTTTCCGATACGACACTTGGATTTTGTCAAACTTTTAAAGAATTGCATAACTTACGTAGCAATTGCAATAATATTTATTTTACATTTTTTTTCACTATCGGTCTGAATTACAGTTAATATCTTCACCGGTTTTGTATTTCAACCCTAATAATTTGAATTTCAGTTTGTTTATGCTTAACATTTTACTATGTGTGTGTGGTAATTATCAAAAAAAAAATTATAGTACTATGAGTTATTTAACACCCTGACATTTTATGAAGACTCTTTCTGATATTTTAATAACTTTTCTCATGAGTTCTTATATCTAAACTATTCTGTTAATTTTGCTGTGTGTAAGTATATAATATATAAAATATTCAATATATTTTTTCCTTTGTTTTTATCTCGAACTGTACATTAACTGACTGTCAATGCTTGTTTCGACTGTTCTCAAATTAAGGTCTTGAATTTATTTTAAACTTTTGAAGGTTACTTGGAGAATTTATATAGAAAGTTTTCCATAGTTATTGTGTATCTATTGTAATATAGTTAAAATTCTAAGAAAATTTTTGTTTCTGAAAATGCATCACGGACATGAAGGTAGTTTCTCTTTCAGCTGAAACAATAGAAATATTTCAGCACATTTTGATATTCTCAGTAAAATGAAATGAACAACGAAATAACTCAATCTGAGAGAAAAAGAGACAAATCTACAATCTTCTACTCTCTGGTCATTCCATTCATGATTTTAAAGTTCTTACATTTATTCGATTGTGCAAATACAATTAACATTTGACTTCGAAATTACTCCTACCTATTTGAAAAATCATTATGCTTATGTTATTAATATTCGCGACATGCTTCTACGATACAAGAATTTAATTGAAAAATGCAACAAACATATAATATTTAATTGTGTTCAGATATAATCTCCATCCATGTCTAGATATGCGTGAAAGACAGCTTATATTTGAGAGAAATATAAATGGATAATTATTTTAAATGAGTTACATTTTTTACGCCGTTTTGTGTTTATAAACATCGCATCAGAAAGTAAATTACAGTGGTAAATCAATAATTGTTAAACAGATCAAATCGAATTCCACAAGCTGTTACTAGATTTCTATGACATAACGCTTCAATGAATTTAGATCAAGATTTAAAGATTCAAGTAATAACCTCTTTTTTTATTTAATGGGAAGTTTTTTAAGCTTTTTCTCTTAAATTAACATTTTCAACTATTTTTTACGTATTATGGTGTGTGTAATTTTAAATTTAAGAGTTAATGATTGTATAAATATATTACCTCAAATTCATTAATTTATTTGTGTTAAAGCTGTGAAAATAATTGTGTACAAGCGTATTTAAGTGAAGAAATAAATATATATAATTAATGTTGGACATAAAATTTTACTCTTTATATGCCTAATTACAACTTTGTATATATATAATATACAGTAAGATCATTTTTAATTGCTTTAAATAAGCTGGCATATATATATATATAGATAGATAGATTTATATATATGATGTAATACTCTGACTTGTTGTTGTCGTGTGACAAGTGCAAAAAGAAAAGGTTAAAAAAAAACAAGTCATATGGGACCAAAGGCATGAAGCACTGCCCTGGCCACATCTTTAGCTTTTTCGGTATAGAGAGTGTCATAGCAGCAGTTGGGGTCGGTGTTGAAGAGGGTCGAGGCAACAAAAATGCAGCTGAAGAGATGCCTCGGATCCAGTGGAACTTCTGTGCAGTGCCTGCATTCTGCGTATGTCTTAGATCAGTCGGGTATGATTTTCATACTCCTCATGTGCCCAGTCCGCATTCTACTGATGGTAGAAGTGATACCACGGTCAGGATTAAGCTCCATATGCGCCATTTTTTCCGTAGTCCCCGGCAGAACTGATGCTTTGCTACGGCGATTGCATCGAAGCAAGTGGTAGTCGTGGGAGGGGGTTTGGTATTCCTAGCCTCCTTGGTGAGGAAGTCCGCCTGTTCATTTTCCTCGATGTTAACATTTGCAGGAACCCATTGGATGGTGCAGGTTTTCTCCCTTGCAACTATGGTGGACAGAAGCGCGTTGATGTCTTGGGCGAGTCTCGTTTTACCTCCATTGATGGCCTCCAGAGCGGATTTACAGTCAGAGAATGATGCCATTCGAGGGGACTGACTGTGTGAGGTAAAATACTGACTTAAAACACACATATGCATACATATGTGTATGTGTAATAAGTATGCAACCACTTCATTTAACTTGAAAAATTTTTATTTATAGTACAATATAAATATATTAAATTTGTTAGATTAACATGAAAAGTTTCATTCAAAATAAATTAAAATGTCTACGACTCATTAAAAGTAAAAATGTATTAACAGAAATGGCGTCCTTATTAAGATCAATTGGATTGTTAATAGTTATGCTACAATTTTGGTGCACTAAGTATAATAACTATTGTTAATTAATATCAAAAATTCGATTCATCATACTTTTTAATAATTTTTAAACAGCTTATGTGCTACACTTTATATACATATACCCCTAATTTTATTCACCATTTGAAAGGCAGACTTTTTAGAGACTGGCTGTAAGGTGTTAAACATATTGTTGATTTAGATGTTTTCATCTAATGAGAACATTGAAACCTAACGATTACAAAACAAGTTATTTGATATAATTCATAACACTAATTTGTGGTGCTGTGAGTGTTGTAACTATAGGTATCGACTCCAAGAATTCTAGTTTTTTTCATTTTGATATAAAAATGAAACTGAGATTTTTGTAAACGTTATTAAAATCATTTTTTTAGCATTAATGACTATAAAAATAATCATGGGAAATTTCTGATTGTTCTTGAACGAGAAACTTACGACAATTCATAAAATAATTAAAAATCTTTGAAGGTCTTTAAATAATTTGCATCTTTCAACAAAAATTCTACGAAAACATGATTTGGAATAGTTGACTAAAAAAAGAAATTGCTAAATTGGGTGTGTTTTATGAATCTCTATGAAGGAGAATGGTCACGGATATTTCTCAGTTTCTTTGGTTCATAATTTTTCTATAAGCCCTTAAGATCATAAAATTTTAAATTTGCTATTGGAGTTGAAATACATTGATTATTGATTGAATAAGTTTGTAGTTTACATTTGTAATCTTGCAATATTATTTTATAAACACGTTTGCACTTACCAGCTTTTTTTGCGAATATTTACAAAGTTTTAGTATAAGAAACATAAAGAGAAAGTCACAAGTTTTAACTAATTAATTTTAATTTATTAAATGTTGAAATCTCTTTTTCTATCTATCAATTTCTAAATCTACAATTTGAAGCAAACTTTTGAGAATTGCCTCTGTGTAAATGTTGTTTTGGACCCTATAAATTAAATCATTTCTCAATCGTATGCTTATAAAAAATTGTTAAATCAAATAAGTACTTTTTGAAAGATTTACTTCATGAAATCATTAATTCATGAAATCTGTTTATACAAAAAATGTTTGACGAAAATTTTCTTTTCTCGTTCTCGGTTTAGAAAAATTTCTTCAACTAATGCCTTTTATAAGTAAACTCAATAGAGAAGCAAATAAAAAAAATTCCTCTATATATTTAAAAAAAACGGTATCTAAAATACTTGAAAAAATCTAAGAAAGAAATCATTACTAAATGAAATTGATTTACCATTGTTAGTTTTAAAGCATGGTAAAACATTTTTCTTTTTTTTAAGTAATTCTATATAATTCTATTATTTAATTTATTTCAATTTTTATCAATTTAAATAAACAGAAATCCAATGTATATTTATTTAAATTAAATATATATATAAAACATAATACATTATATGTAATGAAAATAAAAAAAATATAAAAATGTAAAGAAAAATATAAATTCAAATTAATTGGATTTTACTTTTTAATTATTCAGTTGAATGTAACTTAATTAATAATGTAGACAGACTATTTTTTGTTTATTTAAAAACATTATGCTATTAGTTTCAGACAAAAAAAAAAACAATTTCATAATAACACTGACCGATAAGACTTCAAATCTTGCGACATGGGTTGTTGAGCAACAATATACCGAATCCACATGGTATCTCAGGATAAGTATTGCTATTATTAAAAACGCCACAATAAGAAAATAAGATAAGTCATGGTTTGATTTACTTCTTCTTTTGTTTCCAGGGATTTGAAAGCTATCACTGGGTATTTCATCAATCATCACCACCTGTAAAATAGACAGGTGGACCCACAATATCGCCAAAATTATAGCATCGGCCGTATTAACGCTCCATTAGATGCAACTGGTCTTTAAATTTTCTTAAGCCTATTTGTTATAATTCCTTACTTATCTATAAGACGACTGTATTTTCACTGGAATAGCTGGAAAAAATTGGTGTTGGAAGAAAATACCCAATGAATTATGCCGTATTTGTGATCATAAATGCATAAACAATCGAAATTTTTTCAACCAAACTAGCACAGTAATTTGAAAAATCGTTGGTTTTACTTTTGATTTTTTTTCATGTTTTTTTTTCCACATTTGTCCACGGAACATAAGGAAAGATAACTTTAATAAAATCTTTTCAAATAGAAATATTTAATAAGTCTCTTTTCAATTTTTTTAAATGAATGTAATATTTCTTTACTCTGTTATATTTTTACCTTTTAAGGAAAACTATTAATGTTTTAGAGTTGCCTTTTGACAGAACAATCTGTAAAAAATGCAATAAACTCTCTATGTAAAAAGAATGTATATTTCACTCATGACAAAAAACCATGTTTTTAAATACTACTCCATATTATAAAAGACGCTTATATTAACGATATAATTGATATCTGATTAAAAATGTGTTAGTAATAAAATAAATAATAATAAATGAGTAAAATGTAGCTCTAAAATACCTTCGACATATAATATTTTAAACTTAATTATTATCTAGGAATTCAATTCATTAGATGTTATAGAAGTAATTTCAAGTGGCATATGTAATTAGGCCTTGTTTAAACACATTATTTCGTATAAAAACGTCATGTCACCGAATAAATATGTTAACGTATGAAGTATAATTCGATTTTAGTATCTGAAGGATGAACACTGAGTATGCAAGGTATTTTCAAAATAGCACTTGCAATTTAACTACATATTCATTTACGGTTTTGTCCTAAATTTTTGCTATTAAATATTTTTAGATAAGAGAATTTTATGTTTACTTGATATTTTGTATCATATAATTCTTATTCCAGTTATTATAGTATTATTCCGATTACAAAAAATAAATTAATTTAGTTTTTAAAACAAAGAAATACTTTTTATAGAATTTACTTTTTTTCTCACTCATGGGTAAATATCAAACTCTAACATTTTTCAAATAATGATGATGATTTCTCACTGCCAAATGTAATAATATCTACGAACTACTACAATCATATTTGATCACATTTAGAACATGTCGCCCCACCAAAAGGTAACATTATAAATATAAGTCGCTATTTGTTTTATTCCTACAATATTACTTTTGGTTATGGAAAAAATTAGTTTTTATTTCTCCCTATCCATGTTATGTTAAATAAAACCAATTGAATACGATTCAAAATGGTTTTTCAAATCATTCTTATTTATTATTATCAAAATTAAATCTCTTAACATTTGCAAATATCCAAAAAATTAATAGGTTTAATTACATTTCTGATCCAATATAATTTTAAAGAATATTATTATGATAAAATCTATGTATTATCCGATTATTATTATGATATCGATGATAACTATCAATTCCAAGAAACATTGAAAAGAGTAAAGGAAATGAATGTGAGTAAAAAAATGAATATCAGTAAATTAATTGTTTCACTTAAAATAATAATTTATTTCTCTTGAAACAATGGTTAAAATAAAGTAGAACTAATTTCTTACATATTCAGGATTAAATGAGATATGTATAAGAAAATGAATTTTAATAAATGAAGATGTTTTGTTTTAAATAGTAACAAATTAAAAGAATACAAATTTTACTCGTATAAATGCTGTAAAATATGATTTGACGTAAGTGGGTGTGGATGTTGATATAAATATGCTTAAGAAAAATTAACAAAACAGTAAATATATTCTCCAAGAATATAAATTAAATTTTAATTGAATAAAAGCTGTTATCATGTTGTCATTATTTATTTTAAACTAATATACAATCTATTGTTAATTTATAATTATAAATTTATCTTTTCCATTTATATTAAAAATATTTCCAAAATTATTTTAGCTTATACAATATGCGAAATTATATTTCATATACTAATAATTTATTCTAAGTTCATTTTATGAGACTTTAAGTACTTCCACAAATATATTATTGAAATTATGATATACATAATTACTAAGAGTAAGTCTATCTTGCCAAATAATTTATTTGGCTTACATAAAAAAATAACTATTTCAAAAAAACACAACCATTTTATATTCTAAAGGGATTTTCAAATGCAAAAATATATAACCACAGTGATTGTTTATTGTATTCTTGTCATCAGCAACAATTTGTTTTGGCATTGATTTCCCCAAGCTCCAAATTTTCAATTGAGTGGTAGAATAATATTGTTCTATTCAATATAAATTATTCCTCCCAAATCTTTCAGTTTGTCCTGTTCTGAAATCTTTAGCTTGAGGAAACGCCCTACAGTTTGAATGACGGGTTTCATACAGATTTGAGTTTTAAACTTTTTCACTCAAATCATTTTAATATTAATTCAATGGAATATTTTGCGTCGAAATTAAGACATTTTCTTGGAATCGTTTGGCTGTTTTAATTTTGAAAAAATAGCGAGCTGCAAAATATCTTAATCAAAATACAGGCTTTAAATATAGAAGCTATATATTTTGTTACTTTCAAACTGGTGTTTCAAGTCTACATTTTTAATTTAATTGGTTGCCGCAGCTAAGAAAAAAAATCACGAGTAATGAAACTTCACTACTTTTAGCATTTACCAAAATTCAAAAATTAATTTTACTCATGACTTTGATAAAAAAAAGAACTTTTAAGCAATAGATTTTACAAAGAAATGTTACTTCGATACATTGATAAATTAAACATCTATAGTTATGTTACTTTATTGTGAAAACTATGAATAAATATATCACGATTAATTTACACGACTATCAAAATACAAATCATTTTGTCTTTATTTAATAAAAAGTTTTAAATCATAAAATTGAACAATTCACAAACACACCAGTTAATAATCAAAAATTAAACGGTAATTACGTGATTCGAGTATTAAAATTTCATTTCTTATTTTAGTTATCTAATAAATTCGAAAAGAAAAACGCCAATTAAAGAAGTTTGAGGATTCTCGGCTATTTAAGGAAAAGCTTTCTTAATTAAATATGGCATGTGTAGGTGATCCATCAATTTAAATACCATTATTCCCAAAAGCTGAAACTAAACTTCCTCGCTAACGTGAACTTTCAAATGTTTTTTTTTTTTTTTAATATTTTTTGACGCCACATAAAAGAATTTCCACTTTTAACCTAAGCCTATTGCAGCATTGGAATGTTGCTATTTTGGATGATTTGGTGCGGTCCAACAACAACAAAAAAAGCTTGCTTCATAATCGAACTACACCAACGAATCAAGATAGCGGTTATTTATAACGATGGGAACTCTGGTGAGTGTAATTGTGTGTGAAAGTTGAAAGTTTCTCGTTTTTTATTTTATCACTTTAACTTTTTTTTATCCTCTTCTTGAATTTATGATGAAAGTAAGAAGAAAAAAAATAACTTTCTTTTTTTAAGGGCTTCCACAAAAGTCGAGAACGTGACACGAGTGCTCGAGTGGACACTGAAATGTGGGACAACCAGTTCCTTTGGTGACACACTTTTACGACTTGTTTGAAGTATTACAGCGACGCGTGGCAATTAACTTCCCCTAAAAGTGGTGGGAAACTTCGCACCGTTTCAGGTGTGTCACTGGGTACGATTTTAATAAAGTAAATTCTCTAATAATAAACTAATTAAAATATCCAGTTTTAAAAACATTTTGCAACATTAATAATATGTTTAAAAATATACAAAAATCTTTCAAATTCAAAATCAAAATTTAAAATTTTTTACGCGAATTTAAAAATATTAAGATAAATTTTTTAAGAAAAATAGAAAATAACGATAACATTTCTAACATTTTTTCCATTATCTTTAATGTTTAATAGTCATTAGCAGTATAATTTAAAAAAGTATAAAAAATATATAACTCATATCAGTGAAATTTATTAATATATGCTGTTCATTCACTATATATAGTCTTTTGCACAATTGGAAATAAAATTTAAATACAAAAGCTTAAATTATATTTTTTATTAAATGTTATTTATTTCAATTAATAAGCATTTTAATTTTTAACTCTAAATACTATTAAAAAGGACACATTTTTTTACTGTCTAATGTAACAAACTAATTAATTACAAGGTAGCTATATGAGTAATTACTAATTTAATTCTGAAAAAATCATTGATACTTCATTTACACTCTAAAAATTAGTGAAAAAGTTGTGGTTACTTGTAGAATACTCCCAACCTAATTTTTTCGATATATATTCATTCTTAGTTACGAGATTATGATAAAGATGCAGTAAGTACTAACTTTAAAAAAATGCATAAAGAATGATTAGAATTTCTCCATGAGATGATGTTTAAGGGCATATATATATATATATATATATATATATATATATATATATATATATATATATATATATATATATATATATATTATCTTAACATTTTCTTGATCGCTAGGAATTAAGTAGTTGAAACTATAACATTATTTAAAAACATTAATTTGACTTCAATAGGTAACTTTGTTTAATAATAATAAAGTTTTGAACTAACTTTATTTCATGCGAATGAATGACAGATTATAATGCACTTTTGACGACTTTTTTGTTTTTTGACACTTTTGAAAGTTTTATAAAATGAATAAGCTGCATTTTTTAAAACTTTTATGAAAGTGTTAGAAAAATGCCAATTTATTTCATTTTAAAAGAGAGATTTTTTTTTTTAATTGCCAATCTAATTTGAAGTTTATGTAATAAATCAGAGACAAACAAAAAGAATACCTTTTAAAAATACATATTTTGAATCGGTAAATTTTTATAATAAGATTAATATATATTTTTGCACAAAAGTATTATTACATCTTTAAAACTGAACAAAAAAATGAAAATATAAATTATATTATTTATTAATATATATAACTTCTATCACTGTTTTTAATTATTATTTCCGAAGTATTTAAAATTAGCTAAGCTTAAAAGCATACCCATTTTTACTAATATTCTCTTATTACTTTATACATCTGTAAGAACATTTCGTTATTTTAGCTCTTTCTTGTAAGTACTATTTACGTAACTACTTAAATAAATAAATTCTGATGTCAGTGTGTGCAAACGCTTATGTAATCCCCTTGAAATATGAAGCATTAATTTTTTTCTGGTAGCTATTAAACTATTTTTGCAAAAGTAGGAGTTGAAACTTAAGGTTATATGGAGTTATTGTATCCATTCTGTCTGTTACTCAAGATCTGCAAAATTGATAGCCATTTTCAGGGGCTGTAAAGAGTGTTTGTGACTGCATCTTAGGTAATGCGGATTATATTGCGCAAAGAGGAAAAAATGTCTTTTTGGAAGTGGCCCTGCCCTTTAAAAATTATATCATCTGCCTAGATAGGTCGAATGAAGGTTAGAAACTTTGACCCACAACGGATCTTTCTGTCTCTGTTGAAAGGTTTTCTCCGCTTTCTAATGGAACAATTAAGAAACCAGGGCAAACCTCGAGAAAGTTCTTCATATGTCTTTTAGTTGCAAAACAGTTCTTTAACCATTATAGTGTTCTGATAGTTTTTTCCGTACAAGCATTAAAAAAAAGATTAGTATAGATATCTTTTAGAAGATTTAAATCTAAAACACAGTTTCATAACATAAAATATTTAAATAAAGAATTATGAGTTTTGGAAAAATAAAACCATGAGAACTCATTTTTAGTATTTGTATTTATAAAATATTACACAATAATTAATGGCATGTTAATTATAACTGGAGGTCATTATCTCACGAAAATATTTCTAGACTCAATGTCACTATCCTAGCATGTGAAATATTCTATGAGATGTGAAAAACCCATGTGCAAAAAAAGAATAGTTTCTTAATTAGAGACTTAGATTGCTTATATGCTGTTAATATAATGATTTCGTTGCTTATTCTCTTCATACGATGAATACTTCATAGCAAAAGTTTATCACATAAACCTGTAAACAAAAAATGCCTAAAAAGTGTTCTCAAAAACACATGAAATGATACGAAATTATTATGAAAATTTGGGATTGAAATGGAATAATAAATGTGTATGATACTGCCCTTCACTAAATAATATAAAAATCCTTTTTATAATCCCCTGTATGTTCTTAACTTTCCAACAATGATTATTGAATAGAGACATTTTTTTCTTATAGGGCCTGATAAAAACAATATAAAAGGGATGACCTGTTGTGAAGCTATTATAAATCTGAAAATGGAATATGGGGATTTTAGATTTTGTTTCATATTCAATTATAATGAAATGATTATGATAATATTCATTAACCCTTTTTAAGCTTGCTGTAATTTTATACCAGAATAAATCCTTTTTATGAATTATTAGTCGATTAAGCGAAATGTTAAACTATTTAACATCGTTGTCATCACGGAAAAAATTGATTTATGTATATGAAACTGGCGGATTTTAGACTTTTGGGGATAAGTTATGAATTAACTCTTTGAGAAGTACGAGAGTGAGTAATTCGTAACTGCTTCAAGCGTTTGTGATGAAAACTGTGACACTTTATTGCATCTACAACGAAAAGATGTGTTACGGAGTTCTTCGTTGAATACAAATTAAGGATGCATTGTAACATGTTTCTGGATAAAAAGATTTTATTTTTGTTGGAAAATGTATTAAAATATTAATAATTTTTTTCCATGGGAAACACTTAAAATATGTGTTCATGAATTCTTCCAAGGACACATTTATATTGTTGTTTCATAATTAAGGTTACTTCTCATACTTCGAGTTAAATTATTTTTAAACTAAAGAGTTTGAAATTTAATTGTAAGAAAGGTGTCAAGATTAAGGGAACTAAAAGCAACATGCTATTGCAGTATGATCTAAACATTCTAGATTTGCACAATCCATGATGAATAATAATCCATAATTTATAAAATCTTTACTAAAGGGAAAAATGGTAATAAACATAATTAAAATAATGTATTAGATATTTTAAGTTAAAATGGATTGATTGATAAATGTTTTATTCCTAAGATTTAAATTAAAACTTGGATTTGGCTCAGTATGCCCTCTTTAGACCTTGATCCAAAAAATCCAACTAATCAACCTGATATTTAAAATTAGTCTATGCGAACAAAAAATGGAATGTTCATAATCAGATCGCGTTATACCCTCGAGAAATATTAATAAATTGTAATTTTCATGCCATAGTGAACTGAAGATTCATAATTAGTTTTGTTAATGGCTTTGAAATGAGCTTTTTCAAAGACGTTAAAAATATTTCAAACATGATTGAAAAGCTGTAATACAGATATAAATTCTTATATTATGCCAAGGAATTGAAACGCAATTTATTGAGTAAAAAACAAAATGCTAACAAATATCCATAACAGATTTCTCTGGTCTGTTCATCAAATAATTTTCTGTCGACTATTTTTTATCACCTTCGTATTTTTGAGCCACTAGCACTAGACAAGATCAACACCAGTTACCTCAAACATCGATTTTCTCACATGACATGCCCAGCTCAGGCATCACGTCAAAAAAAGAACATTAAATACAGCAAATATATGTGTGTGTTAGTTAAAAAAAACAATAATTCATAATTAAAAAGATCACATTGTATAGTGGTCAGCGGTTTTTACTTCCAAGTGATAAATTTATGCTTTAAGATACAGCAATAAATAGACACTGATGAGCGTCTTGTTTATTCAGATCACTGTAATTTCCTGAAGAAAAAAGCCACATTGACGTAAACGTCACACTAAGACAAGTTGCGATTAACATCTTCATAAGGATTAGAATTTCAAGATCTTGTGTTGGGATGTATAATGTATGAGTTAATAAAAATGCATAAAATGAAAATATAACTCAAAAATTAGTTGTAAATGAGAAAATATTGGACAGGCACTTACTTTTGAGAGTGTACTCAGATTTTCGCTCTAAAAGTAATGCCAGCCTAATATTATATTATGATATGGGGAATATTATTGCAAATAAGTATTAAATTGAATAAAAAAAAGCATTTTTATTCTTGCTCGTAAAAATAATTATAATGATTCATGTAAAACCTTCAAAATCTTCTTTTTTAATCACCTGAATTAGACAAATTTAGCAACTCCTGATCTAAATTAGTATGTAAATAGTGCAAATCAAGTAGGTTTTAATATTTAATCTCTTATGTAAAATCTATTTATCTTAATTTTAAAATCTTTGAAACTTGATGTTACTAAAGTTATTTTCTCAGATTCCCTTCACTTCATATTTTTTTCAAACTACGATAGAATATTATTTTTATTCTTTTAAATGCATATTATTCCTAATTAGTAGAAGTGCTACACTTTTAAAAATTTTAATTTTAAACATGTAATTAAAGCTATGCTTCTTCAAGAATTTATTGTATATGTAAATTTGCTTCGAAGCGCTTTCTTCATATTTTTAAAGGATATCATCCCAGTAAACGTTACCAATAAATTATTGTATAGCTATAGCGTGGTGTCTGTGCTCATGGAAAATTATCCTATTATAATTGTTAATAGAAATTAAAATTGGCACCTCTAAAAAAATGAGGGATATTTTTTGTTATATTTGCAATAAATGATAACTAGCTGAACTATTTTAACTCATTTGTAAAGAAGAAATTTCGATTTTAAAATAAGTTCAAAATGAAAATATTATCCATGAAGCTATTCATTTGTTTTCCAAGGCGCTCTATAAAAAGACAGTGTGACAATGCCATGTCTGGAATGGTATCTGACATTGCAAATATTCATGAAGAAGAAAATTATTCTGAGCAAAATCATATGCATTGCTTCCTCTCAGGAAAATTGCTAATTATTTATTTGTTGTGATTAGGTCCTTGAAAGTCAACGACCTAATATCATGTCAGGGAAGTCAAGTGGGATTGATTTTCTTCAAATTCTTTCCATTAATCATCGGAAGTAAATGAAATGCATGGCTGACATTTTCGGACACAGACCTTGAATTCCACAAATATTCCAAAGGACATTGAAAGTTAACAAAAACAAACCACGAGTGCTGTATATATTATATTGATACACTATCTACTTATAAATATGTTGCTGCCCATGAAAAAAATTACTATAAATCGCAAATGATAAATTAATAAAGATATATAATTAGAAATTATAATTTTTAATCCATTAGGCTTCAATACAAAAAATTAATTAGTAGATAATATAAAATAATTGCAATGAAAATTCATTTACCTAACTTCACCATCATGTCTCCTTGAAAATACGATGTCTAATTATAGTAAATCAGAAATTCCACTTTAGTGACATTATTTAGGCATCTGATTCATTTCAAATTAAATTTTTTTATGTCTATAATTTTTTAATTTAATTTAAGAATTATTCAGCTTTACAAATTATTGTTTTAAAATTTTTTATGCTCTGCTATTAAAAGTTTATAGTGTCATGTAAATAACAGTGTTTTGAAATTGTAAGTGTGAATTGTGACTCTAATTTTTTGCTATATACTTATATCAAAATTAAACTCATTACAAATTTTTCATACTGTATCTAATTAAAAACTAATAATGAATAATTAATTATTTAAAATTAAAAAATTTATAAAAATAAAATTTAAATTTGAATTAATAAAAATCTTCGCATATTATAACAAATAACCTCGCATAACAAAAAGTTAGTCAAAATTTAGAAACAAACAGACAATTAATCTTATTTTTAATTATTTTAAAAATGTTTTTTTTTCAAAATAATATCGTTAATGAATTTATTAGATATTCATTAACAATGTTATTAATGTAAATAGGTTCGGTTTATTATTGTTCTATGAACACTTTTTCTTTATTAGTTATTTGTGAATATTATAATTTAAATGAACCTTGCATTTTAAAATGAATTTCGATCCATTACAGATACACATTTTTGGGGTAGGATTCGAACCTATAAGCAAATAAATTACATGCTACAGCTTTAATCTTAATGAGGTTTTTATGTATATTGAAGACACAATATTTGTAGTATTTCCGCATGTAAAAATTAATGTAATGAAATACATTGCTGTATTTTCTGATGCAAATTATAAAAATAAATTTTATGTATTATCAAAATTTTAACATTGCTTATGTTTTCCGAAAAAATAATTATGATTTTTATAAAACTTAGGTTTGGCGCAACTTGTTGTAGACTTTACAACACAATTCCCAACCAACTAACCTGATGTAAATTACACTGGCGAAATAATCATGTAAAATAAATTGATGTGTGGCAGAAAATTAAACAAATGATGAACTTAGATAAAGTGAAAATGAAATGAAATTGTATAAGTTCAATAAAAATAACACGCCATTTCAAGTTGATAAAAAAAACAAAAGCGTATTCATTGTTTGAATATAAAATTGAAGAATGTTTATCATTTTTAAAATAATTTATAGATATGCTTATGCTATAATTATTTGATTTTAATTCAATATAACTTTTAGTTTTTTAAAAACTATCAACTGATAATGATTATGTTTCTTTTAATAATATTATAAATAGTCGTCAATAACAATTTTAAAAATTAAACATGTTTAAAATAAATTTAATGAAATAATTTATAAATGCTTTTTTCTTCTCTTAAAAATATCTATATTTTTCACCTTTCTTTCATGTTTATAAAAGTAAAATTTAGAAAAAAAATCAAGAGAAATTATAAATAGTTAAATATTTATATTAATTACAGTGCAAAGAAAAACTTTAGGAAAAGTATAATATCATATTTTTTATTAAAAATAAATAATCACTTATTTTTATACACTGATTTTTTTTATTCTATTCCTTTAATTCGTTAGAAAAAAGTTTCTTTTGACTTTTTAAAAATTCTACTTTAAATTCAGACAATGTGTTTCAAAAAAGTGTCTTTCTATTTGCAAGAGAAATTTAACAAAAGTTCAGTTTTTATGGCAGTATAATAATTGAAATTCTGCTAATTAATGTGGATCTTGAAACGTCATATTTCAGCTGCTATAGGGCATAAGGATAAAGTATTCTTTATTTGAAAAGAGGCCACTTTTTTCTCAATATAAGATTAATATATTCAAGTGTTTTTTTAATTTTTTACAATGTTTAAGAATATTTAAAACACTAAATCTGTTCGCTTTTTTAAAATTTCTAATAACTTTGCTACGAAATAGTTTAACTCTAAAATTTACTTCATTGATATTCCTGCAGAACATTAGCAGCTTGTAATAATGGATTTAATTTTTTAACGATATAAAACAAAAATTCGATGAAATAAATGTTTTCTATTAAATTTTTCATTTGTGGTAGTATAATGTGTGAAAACAAAATACATTTTATTTATAAAAAAACTATTTTTTTCATAAAATACCACTTATAAGAATATTTTTTTATAATGAGAATTATTTAGAATACTGAATCTTTTTTTTTTATTCCTAATAAATATTTCACAAAACTGTTTTCATCCGTAGTTATTCTATTCATATTATAAAATGCTAACAATTAAATATGATTCATTCTACGAAAAAAATACTCCCATAAAAATACAATTAAATTAGAATACAACTGTTTTCATAAGAGTGTGCTACAGTATTCACAACAAATACAAAAATATATTGTTTTCACAATCTAGAATATATAAGTTTGATTACTAAAATAACTTTTTTTGATTCTAACGTTTGGCTTGGAATTGTACTCGCGGTTTTCTTTTTTACTGCTGAAAATCCAAAATTAAGTTATACGGGCTTTTGTTGATTAAAAATAATTATTTACCCGTTCTAAGGTGAGTGATAATTTTAGTAAGATCTGTATTTGCGTCTATGTCACAAATCCGTGAGTCTTTCTTAATCGTGTTAACTATCGCAATTAATTCAGAGATTGTAGGTTCTGTTGCCATCTCTCTGGATCTTCATGTATCGATAGTGACCGGTTCTAAGATGAGTGATAGTTTTAATAAGGTCTGTATTTGCATTTATGTCACAAATCTGTGAGTGTTTTTAATGGTGTTTTCTCGTAGACGTGGTGTCTTTCCATATATACCTAATTTATTTATCAATTCTACGAAGGAGTTGACCTAAAATCAGTATTTCGAGAAGAGTGCAAAACAACAGAGTGCTGTATATCTTTATGTGATTTTTCAGATTTTGTTGACCCATTCCCGTTATGTTTTAAACAATTTAATAATAATGCATAAAAATGCAAAATTTAAAAAAAAATAGAGGAATGTGTTACAATGACCATCGATTTGCTTAAAGGTCATTGCAAAATTGAATTGAACAAACATATTGTTCCGATACTACTACAAAGCCAGAATTCTCTAGTATTAATAATTATTATTTTAGTTTATTATAACATTTATAGTACTCTATTGGTTCCATTAATGTATTTATCATCCAAGAGGTACATGGCGATTAATTTATAAAACATTTTTGACATCCTAAAAAGTGTTTCAATGTATCAAAACCTTGATAAGCTCAAGCTTTATTTGAAAATGTAGACTCTATCAACTTATTGAAATGTTCTCGGTATCAAGCATGGTACAACGTAGTCGTTAAGAGATTAGCAATGCTCCAACAAGAAACAAGAGTCACGCTTGACCAATCAAAAAGGATTTCTCCCACACCTAAAGAAAGGCTCTAGTCCTTACACAGCAGAGAAATTTAAATCTTCCCTTTCATTTGCTCATGACCTGTAGACAGAAAATGCTAAAACACTTGATCAGGCGTGCAATTTCTTTCTTTTCTTAATTCCATGCTAAACAAATGAATGCGCAAATCGATTATCAATAAACGGCCAAGAGCACCAGTAATCAGGTTTCTGATACAGGGCACGCAGACTGCATTCCCTCAGAACTGTTTGGATATCGAAACTTAATGTTTTTCTTTTCATTTCCTGATTTCGAATAAATATTCAAATCCGAAATAGTTAAAAGTTTAAGCTATTTAATATTTCTTAAATTTTTCATAAATGCACCTTTTTCAATTTTAAATAAATCTTTTAATGATTCTTTGGGGAAATCTTACTTAAAACTTAAAAATTTAACAATGAGATTACTTAAGTACAATGTCTTTGAAGAACAACATCCAAATATGTATATTAAAAAAAAACAAATAAAATTCGTAAAAGGTAAGCTATTAATTAGAAAAACTATACGATATTTATTTTAATTCCTCATCTAAAAGATGATTATTTATTTCATTTGATTGCGGTACATCTTGATTTGAAAATTGATGTGAAAAAGAGTAAGGAAACAAGTTTTAATTACATTTACTTGGAAAAGCTTTTATTCGTTCCCATTTAGAAAATATTTATCTCATTACATACTCACGCTTTAAGCAAAAAATGTGATGATAAATTATAAACATAATATATTTATATTTTTCTTAAATATATTATATTTATATTTTTCTTAATTACATTGAATTTAATTACAATAATTTGAATAACAAATAGGAAATAATTATAATTTGTGTAACAAATCAGAGCATACTCATTAATAATAATTTTTAACAGTTATCAGTTTCATTCTAAATAATCATGAATGTAAAAGTAAACAGTTGAAATAAATGAAAATCAAAATTATGTTTGTAATTACGTTTTAAAAATTAAATCAAAATGAAATTATAAAGGAAAAGTTTTGCTACCATGATTTAAAATATTACTCGGTTTCTGCTATCAAACATCTTTTTTGTTACTATAGTTTAAACCACTTATTCATATCTGCCACGAGTAATACTTTGTATGAAAATACACAGCACATCTATGCAGGGCCGCTGTGGTTAGGGTGTTCGTTCTGCTTATCGGAAGGTAATGAGTTCAAATACCAACCCAAACAAAGATCCTTGGTTTTCTCTAATGCGCATTAAGTATATCGTGGTCGCAATGTCTTCTATGTGAAATGATACCTCTGAAGGTGGCAGGCCAAGTATTGGGGAGTCTTTTACTTGGTCTCCGCTTCTAAGTTACTGTGACTCCCTCTCGGCTGTTTTTATCTAAATGGTTGAACTCAACTCAGGACTGGGTACAGAGAAGCATGATGGCGCAACAACAACAACGTCACTTCTGCAAATTAAAGAAGTTACAGAAGAGACGATAGGTATGAGTACAATGTATTTGTATTTCATTAAAAGATTCCAGTCTGATGAATGAGACCAAGATAGTATTGCCATTTCATCAGTCGAGCCGATTTTGATAAATTCTGTTCATTAAGAGCCCGAATTCACTCGGTGAATAGTTATCAAAGGCTGTTCTCTAACAACCAGAACAAAAATGCCATTGGATATTATGCATTAAGAAGTGAGAGATTTTCAGTTTAAAGTAGAGGATTTTAATTGAAAATCGCGTGCCTAACTGAAAAAGATTAAAAACAAATTTATTAAGAATATCTATTATCGGGATTAAATCCTATAGATTCCAGTCTATAACTTGGCATTGATCTTCTTTAAGTTTTTTAAGAATAATAATGTGTATTTCCATTTATATTAAATAAACGAATAAAATAAAAGCGATCTTAGTATCGAGTATAGCCTTTGCATTTTCCTATCCACAAACTTGAGCTATTGAAATATTAAGATTTTTGGGGAATGTTGCATTTTTATATGATTTTTTTAACATATGAAGAGTATCTAATTTTAAGTAGTCTTCTGAAACAAATTTACGCTACCATACATGCGAAAATATGGTTTTCTTAATTTTTTTATATTATTTTACAAATATCTGAAATGCTGCCGATATTTAAATAGCCGATTTCGAAAAATATTTCATCAGGTTATTTTCATAAAAGTAATTTATCGCATAAGAAATGCAATTGAATTGACATGAATTGAGCGTAAGATTGTGGGTAATAAGATTTATGATAAATTGATTGATATATTGGAGCCAAAAATGTTTCCAGTACTTTTAATTTATAGAATCCATTTAAAATATTTTGCTAGAAATATGTATTATACAAACTCTTATTAGCTTTAAAATCATTTATTAAGGTAATTTTTTTAAATAGTTAAAATTACTACTTATGAATATAATGTGATGTGAATTGTTTTTTGATGTGGTGTTTACAACGAGGAATGTTGATGCTTTTTTTACGTAAATCATGCGAAATTTATAGGCTAATAGGTCATTCGATTAAAAATAAAATGACTATTTTGTGGTGTGGCTGAAATTACAAAAATTTAAATTCATCATAAAATCAGAGCATTATAAGTTTTCCTTTGATGCCTTGGATATATTAAAGCATTCCTCTGTTCTTTTTTTCTAATTACAGTAATTTGCATAGAAAATTCCTTCTGAAATGGTAAAATTTGTTGAAATGTGGTATAAAAGAAATTAAAAGCAGTAATTTTGATGTCACCCACTGTGGCTGATATCCTTCTTACAGCTGAGTGAATCGAAGTTGTAAAGGTGAGTGTACTAAGTAACAAGAATTGATTTGTTGGTTAAACACAGATGGAAGAAATACCAGACGAAACATCAGAAAGAAAGGATTTCTAGGAGCTGATGGCCTTGTTTAGTTACTCTTCCTATGTAGTGCAATCATTCTCTGCATTTCGAATGACATCATTCATTTGTTGATTAGAAAACAATTGAAGTTATAATGATTTTATTTTTCGATATCTGTATTTTATTTTCATAAATTTTGATTTCATTATTCCAAAGACTTACTTTCATATACCTTGAAAAAAAATTCATACATATATTTCTGAAAAATAAATATTTTATCCTCATATTATATTAAAATTTTAAATGTCCATTATTCTTCTTCTCATTACTATATCCTTTAAGCCAAAAAACATGTGACACGACAATCCATGTGTGAATCTAGGCCTACAGTGTCCAAAATGTGTGGGCCTAGGCCTATAGTGTTCAAACCTCTTTTCCTGACTGAGGGCCAAGCATATGTCTAGGTTAGGTGGTTAGCCTAACTCGAAACCCTCAGTATTTAGTTCTAAAGCCTGTTTGGTACTTAGTTTATCGACCTACTGAAGGGGTGAAAAGTTGATTCGATCTTGTCCAGTTCGAAGATCGAACCTTGAACTTGTGCAGGTGAGCGGTTAACACTACCACTAAGCCACCGGGCTTATCATTAGGACCACCGGACTTACTATATCCAATTGATTATAAATACCTAAGAGGTTAACGAAAATGGTTTGTTTTTTAATTATGCCTTATTTCCAGCAATCTTTCTTTGAAAATCAAAACCGCTGTATTTTGTGGCTTTTTTTTTTTTTGCACCACATTCTAATTAAGGGGTCGACTTCTGAGGTAGCATCCTCATCTCACTTCATTACTGCAAAAAATAATAATAAATAAATAAATAATATTAGATTTTATGGAAATTCTACTTGGGTATAACTTGTTAGATCGATGGTATGTATGGAGTTAGTTATTGAAATTTATACCATCAGGACAAGTGAACAATAATTTTTAAACAATATTGAATTTTATTTGCAAACGATTGCAAATAAGAAATTATTTTAAAATTATCTGACAGCATGATTGAAAACTGTTAGAACTAATGAACGAACGTTGTTTCTTTGTAGAGGACAAATAAACCAATTGCAATAAGATATTTAAATTAATAAAACATTTTTTAAGCTGTTCAAGAATCCTTCTCGACCTAAATACACATTATAACGCTATTCTGCCGCTTCCCAAGATGATTAAAAGGAAACTATTTCAATTTCAAAAATGTTTTTTCATCATTTCTTATAAAAATATTGCGAAATTTTTCTCTTAATAAGAATATTAATTATTTTTTATTTCAGTCTTTTTCCATATTATATTTTATTTATTTTTCACATTTCTTACAATTAAACAAAAATGTATACACTAATTAAAAAACCCCATATTCAAGTTCTTGTAAAATGATGGATATTTATTTGTATATGTTAAATTAAATACCTAAAATGTTATTACAAAATCACTCTTCTATGTTTTACTTTTAGCAAGAACAAAAATATTTCTAACGAATTTTAATTGTATTATTCAAAAACATTCATTGCTATATTTATTTATCAATTTTATATCTTTTATTATGTACGTTTAATACATTTGTGTTTAATCGGTTTTCAACTTTGTGCTTATAGTATAAAATCAAAGATGTTCCACTGAATAGTTTGGGTAGTTTTATTATTTTTCGAAAACTTAAAACTTTTCGATGAGTTTTATTCGCTTTTTCTTTGAAAAAGAAAAAATATATAAAAAATCCAATTTTATATTCACCGAATTATATACTTACTGATATTTAATGAGAAAATTTTAAAATTCGAAGAATATCAAAAAAAAATTAACTGCCAAAAAGTGCTTGGAAAAAAATACAAACTGACATATTTATAAATCAGCCCAAAAGTATTTTCGTTAAGATTAATGAAATATTTTCAGGAAAAATGGATTTCTTATCTCACAAATCTCTTCTTGCCGTCCTTTATGAATTTTCTGTTTTGTATTAAAAAATTGTTCTTCTTGAGAAAAGAATTTTTATTAAAATAGAATAAAAAAAATCACTGGGCGAGAAAAAGTTATAAAACAATATAAACGTGACCGTTGAACCATTAATTTTAAAACATTTATTGTTTAAACTCACACAGAAGCGATAGAAACAGGGAAAGGCGGGTCTTGAAATGGAACAAAATAAGAAGTCTTAAAAGCTGCAATACCTTCCATGTTTTTAATTCCATTTCACTTTCAAAGGGATTCTTTAATGGTGTAATCACTGCAACCGTAGAGTACGCCTACAAAGAATTCCTAGATAAGATTCTTTTTTAAAATGGCGCGTAATTATCATCGGAAAATCCAGTAGGCTCTAAAGTACTCGGGAATTATTCAGATGACATACTGAAAAAAATAATAATTACAAATGAACACAATTTTTTTATGTAGAAAACCTGTTCCACCGGAAATAACCTGCGTGGGTGGTATAGATTCTTTAGAAAACCATTCTAAATACACACTACCACGTTAAAGAATCCTTTGAATTATTCACTCGAGATAACGACAGTTATTTGAAGATGATGTTATTTGTGAGACATTAAAATATGATTTCTTATGCATTATTTACGTTATAAATAAAGTTTTGAATAATATGATCACATCAGAAATGCATATTTAATTGTAGCACTCATATATAATCATATATTTTGGTTTCTGAAAACATTTTATTTGCTGAAATTAGGTCAATTCCCTAATATATAAGTCAAATAAAGAGTTAAATTTCGGTCTGCAAGTTATAAATTCCGATCTGACATTAATGGAGATTTAAATTATCATCAATAAATTTTAGAAATTGTATATTTATTTATTTTCAAGATTTAATGAGTAGTTTTTGTCATTTTAAAGATTTTTTTAAATAATATTATTTTTGAATTTCATTCCTTAACTTTTTTTTATTATTTTTTTAACTATTGTAAGTAAAAAAAGGAGTAGAAAACATAAGATAGGTATAATGTTCACAAGTATATATAGCATAAAAATAATTTTATTCAGTTACTTGAAAATGTAAAAAAAAAAAAAAAAACTTTTTTCAGACTCGAATATTTTTACTTTTTAAAATATTAATGCAATGAAAACAAAAAATTTATATTAACACTTATATATATAAATTGGTCAACAAAATATTAATTTTATATATTAAATAATATAATGTTAATTTTTTACATAAAGAGAAGAACAATTTATTGTAGTTTTTATGCATTTAATACAATCAACTCTTTTGGTTACTATAGCGTTTTAAAAAATCCAGTTTTTCTTATTTAAACATGAATTTTTAAATTTGAGTTTATAACTAAGATTATTATTTCTCGACATAATTTTAATGCGCTTCCTTTACTATTGATAGTTAATTATGACTAATCAAAATAAAATATATGTATTAATTCAAAAATTAAGATTTCCAAATTTTATAACTAACACAAAATATTGAACTTTTCTTGATATCTAGGATATTGTAAAATTTCGTTAATTTACACATTTGATTGATGAGAGAACAAAATAATTTAATCAGTTTCCTTATATCCCAAAAATGCGATTGTCCTTTTTTCGGACCTTGCTCCTGAAAAATCCACTATCATCGCAAAGATGCAATGGTGAATCTTCTTTATATTCAGTTACCCAAAAGTGCGGCAGAAGTGAAATTTTAATTAAAATTTTAATAAAATAAAAAAGTGAAATTTCAATTATGTAACCTAATTAAATACCTTTATGTATTTTCGAAATTTTTACCTAAATAATTTCTATCGAAAATTAAATATTATGAATAATAAACAATGCATAATATCAAAATATCTAGTTTTTCCATTCAGTTAAACTTTCTTTGATTTATATTTTCTCTGTTATGTCATTGGACTCTGGCAGTTTTTTAAGTAGACAACGAAATTAAAATTCGGGTTACATAAACCGACTGAGCAAAGAGATGCATTGTAGTAGGTCTCAGTAACTAACCTGCGTCCGATAAACAAACAACAATGGTCTCCACTTGTTCTAAGCGTTTATCATGGCTATTTATGAAACTTCAGTGTCCTTTTTCTTGAGAGGGGTATTTACCGGGTCATCTTTTATGTCAGTCTGCCTCGTGTGCTCTGGCTATAAAAGAAGACGGTTCGGTAAAGGTCTCGACCCCACAAGCAGCGCTCCATCAGTGACCCACATATTAGTGATTATAGGGACCTGTTTAAAAGTGGAGATGTGAAGTTTTTGCATTGAGCCATATTTTAAACTCGTCTTGACTTTCTTTTCTGCTTCTCGTCTCGACCGGTTTGAAATTTTGATTGAGCACAAAACTGGGATGGAAACTAACTTAGAGCTCTTCCAACAGAATTACTTCCATTTTTAATCGATTTGTAGATTACATATTTTTGGATTTCAATTATTGTTTTCCTAAATATGTGTAGAAAAAGCAGCAACAATATTTATAGTATGATTAAAGATAGTTTACTGTGTTCATTTATAATTTGATAAGCACTGTTCATTAATTGGTAATTCGTGGTTTTCTTGGTAAACGCAACCTAAATGCGAAATAGGTGAAAGTTGACACACTTTCGCGTTACCAGAAGAAATAACCTGATCAGCAAGAGTCTGCAGATTACTTTCAAAACTTGAAATCTTAACCTTATTGACACTGCTTTGTTCCAGGTCATTTGGACTTTTCCACAGATTTGCAATAATTCTGAAGACTCGGACTTTTTCCTACTATTCAGACAAACCACTATTATATTGATAAGATTTTCAGTACAGAAAAATTGATGAAATATTTACCACAAAAATCACTTTCATCTATTCAAATTCACATCATAATTTGAAGAATTAAGGAGCTTTTAATATTGCGGAGCATCCCATTAAATTATTATGCTTCAAAAATCAAATTTAATTCGTAAGAATGTCTTAACTAATCGAAAAGTAACGTTCAAAATTATTAATGAATTTAAAAGCTCCTATACCTCTGGATCGTATATTTTTTTCTGTTTGATAATAAAGACTCGCATATGTATAATTATAAACATTTATTTATACCTATAGGAGATATAAGTATAAATATAATACTTATATTATTCTGTTATAATACTTATATAATTGCATAGGTATAAATAATATATTTATACATCAATACGATGTGAATATAATATAGAGCATTATTATCCGACAATATAAGACGAATCTTTATAAGTTGAATTTTACTAATTATTAATAGAGCCAGCAAACAAAATTTCGCTTGTCTGTAAACTGTGATTTTTTTGTATTGAACATGATATCACTTGATATGTTATAAAAAGTACGATTTAATATTTTAGATATTTACACACATATATCTTCTTGAAGATGAGATTTTTAAATTCCTAAAATAAATGTTTGGTGATGATTAGATATTCTTTTTCCTTTTTGACAAATTTTGTATAAAAATAATACTAGATGAATTGAACAAATTAATAGGTATTTTATTTATTCGTCCTTTTAGAAGTTAGAATATCTAAAAATACTCTTAAAACTTTCTTGGTCTAAAATTATCTAATATTTCTGGATACTTTTACAAGCGATTTTTTTTCAATCATAGGAAGAACTATTAATTTATTTGATTGCTAAGTAGCACCGTAAGCAATGTCATCGCATAATAAAATTGTTCACCTTTCTGTTCTGATAGTCTTAAATATTTTTTTCATCAATAATCTTATCTTCTAAACTCTATACCATCTTTACCTTTACGCTAAGATAATTTTGTCAATCAATAGTTTGACATTAATTGTCTGTATTTATTTTCTTCTAATGTTCCAATTGACTATTTGATATTCCAATGAATATTATGCAAAAGAATTCAGATTCTGTAATATTCGGTATTTTTTTTTAAAAAAAAAAACTTCTAATTTGATGTTTCATGTTACAGCCATTGATGCTTTTGAGTTCCCTCAATCAGTTTTTTACATATTTTCACTGTGCCGCATACCACAAATTTGGAATGGTCCTGACAGCTATCTTTTAGCTGCACACAAGCACCGTATATATAAAGCTACAATCTAAAGTTTATATAAAAGCTTAGTATAGAGATTTTATATGTGTTCTACAAACTTGAATTTGAAAATTTCAGTATTATCTTCGATGGAATGATGGAACAAATCATTTATTCGCTGTGCAGGATAATGAAATCCTGTAAGATTCTTTGTGGCTATATCAAATTGAAAAACACGGCTCAAATAAAAATTAAATTGATGGAAATCAGAAGAATACTTATGGAAGATATTGCATCAAAATTATACACTGAGAAACATTTATTTAGTAACAGGATAAGAATTCAATATATATGAAGTATATATATATATATATATATATATATATATATATATATATATATAGAGAGAGAGAGAGAGAGATATATAGTATATTGAAAATACTAACTATATCTCTCTTCATCTCTATTTGACATAGAAATATTGTTGAATCGATTGAATTGTATTTATTTTATAGACTAAATGGGTTTTATATATTGTCTATTTTTTACATTTGTTGTACTTTATTTTAAATACCAAGCTATGTAGTTATCATGTTGTCAAATATTTTCCTACACATTCTTCGCCCTGTTGTCCCAGTCGACGTCTCGCCTTTCAATCACTTTCGTCGACTATTTATACGTTTTCATACAATCTTAGGTTGTTGATAGTTTTTAGCTTGTTGATAGTTGTGATAGTTCTTTTCTTAATAACTAATATCATCCCTCTAACTTCGCCATCGTTTCACCTCAACAACCTGTATAGAAAACAAAAACAACAATGTAATAGATCTCGAAATAATTACTTTGATTTGTAATACCTATTATTTTATTCAATAAAAATTCGCATTTTCCAAGGTACCTTTCTTTTAACAAATAAAGAAACCATTTATTGTTACTATCTAATAAAGTGTCATATAACTAAAACATCGTAAGATGTAAATTTAATTTATAGAATACTGCAATCAACAGAATCTAATGATTTTTTTGATAAGATCATTCAAAAAATTTTGTTCACAACAAATTGATGTTGATTAAAATATGAGAAACAATTGCCTTTATATATATATATATATGTGTGTGTGTGTGTGTGTGTGTGTGTGTGTGTGTGTGTGTGTGTGTGTGTGTGTGTGTGTGTGTGTGTGTGTGTGTGTGTGTGTGTGTGTGTGTGCGTGTGTGTGTGTGTGTCTTTATTCTTTACTAATAATATTGAGAGATTTTTAACTATTAGTCAATAATAATATTAAACGATTTTAATAATTGATTTTAATTGTTTTTATCATTCCCAATGGAGCTATCAGTTTATCCATTATCTATCATTCTTATATAATATTTCTATCTATTTGATCTTTAAGGAATTGAAACAATAATTGATTATACTTATAATAATTTTGTGCTTTTAATATAAATGTTGAGAATACTTACATAACGAATTGCTTTTAATAGAGAGTGTCTTTTGAAAAATATTTACTATGCTCTTAATTTCTTTATGATGTTCTTGTTTCTCTTTTAACGTATGCCTTTTGATTTCTGTATAGTCAGCCGATTTTTTAGCAGATTAATTAACAGATTTTATGATATTGTTATGAAGGGATATTTTTCCACTGTCAATTTAGTAAAAGATATTGTATAATTGTTTACTTATGTTTTTTTCATTAGATTTTATAATTAGAGTTTAAAATTATGCATACACTTATTTTTGTTTTTTAAAGTTTTAATGTTGTTTGGGTTTTAGCAAAAATAATTAAATAATTAGAACAAAAATAAATAATAAAAAAAATTTTCTAACATCTTTTTCTTGGCGCAGCATGTCCTTTTTTGGACCTTGCGCCATAAAACCCAACCAACCACGTATAATAAAAAACTAAAGAGATTTTCAAAATATGACATTAACTTGCTGTATACAAAGAAATTTTCTTAAAACTGAAAAAAGATCATAGTTTTAAATTATCAAACGCACATAATTTTTTTTACATATTTTGAAATCCTTTAAGAAACTCGTGTTGAATATCGTGGATTAAACCACTAAAAATGAAATTGCTCTGTGAACTCTAAAATTTATTAATTCACCTATATTTAAAACCATTCAGAAAAGGTTCATTATTCTAATTTAAAAATAGATTTTCGGAAAATATTTTCTTTTGTTTGGGTTTGTGATTTCGGAGGTAATTAATTATAAAAAGGAATTTTTGATGCTCTACTAAATACTTTTAATAAACAATTCTACAATAACAATTAATTTTATATCAATTGATGCCAAATAAAGGAAAGGATTCTGTAGTGTAATTATGGGAACCTTTTACCTCTCTCTCTCGGTCGGCGATATTCTCAGGATGAAGAAAGTATTTTGTCAACAGCAAGAAACAGTTTTATAACTGCCTCCTTTAGTTCTTATATGTTATTAATCAGGATTAACGGAGCAATTAAATTTTATCATAGGACATCCTACTATCGAATGTAGTCGCTGTTGTGGTAAAAATATTTAGTAGAATCTGCAATCTATTCTTCTCCACAGCACTCTAAAATGAAAAAATAATCATTAAAAGTCCATTGTAAGTCAGAAAATAAGTTTTCTTTCTTAATATTCTTCTTTCTGTGGTGAGAAGGAGATTGGAATATTCTGGTATATAAAGGTATTTTATTGTGCACGCGAAGGTTTGGTCTAGACTCAGTCAAATATCTTTGTGATTAGAAACTTATGCATGTTAAAAAAATGTTAAAAGCTGCTATTACTTTGCTGTTACGAAGTCACTAGTAAAGATATTGTCCTTAGTATTGTAATGACATTTTGTTATGTTTTATAATCAAATAAATCTCAAACCATCACTTCACTCTGTATAGTGGTCAGCGTGCCTGACTGCAGATAGGGAGGTCTTGGGTTTGAATGCCGGTTCGGGCATGTGGATGTACTTTCTTTCTTTTTCTCTCTCCTTTTTTTTCTTTCTTTGTATGAATGGGTTGTAAATGGTTGCCTACCCTATAAACGGGTACCTATGGTATGTGTGTACTGAGGAAGTCGGACTCCAAACCTAATTATAGGCTCAGTTGGAAAAGTGCCAGCCTATCGCACCCCATATTGCCAGCCTAGCTGTCACAAGACAACAACAATATCTCAGACCATCACATAGGACATATTGTGTAGCTCCATTGTAATGTATATTGAAGAATTCAAGTACAAAATCTTCTCTAGCAAAACAAGATGAGGAATTTTTCTCCCTAATAATCCTTTGCTATTAATGCTAAAGATATTGTAAACTTTCCTTCAACATAACATTTAAAATATTAGAGAAAATGATCAAACATTATTGAATTACATTTACAAATAGTTCATTTAACGGTAATGCATACATTAATACCGAATAAGGATAATTTAATGAGCTACTACCGATAATCTGGGAAATAAGGGTCGCGGTGTCCTGGTTTGTTAGGGCGTCGTGCTCATTATCGGAAGGAAATAAGTTCGAATCCCGGCCTATTGAAGATCAGTCGTCTACGCTAAAGGCGGCTGGGTTACGTTAAAACGAGGCGTGGTCACAATGTCCTCCTAGTGAAATGATACCTCTGAGGGTGGCAGACAAAGTATTGTGGGTCTTCTACTTGGTCCCTTCTTCAAAATCACCAAGACTCCACCCGGCGGCTTCTATCTAACAGGTAGAGACCAACTCAGGGCTAAGTACAGGGAAGCATGCTGATGCAACCTATAGTTTGTGATGATGTCCTAAAAAAACTACCAGAAATAATTCTTGAAGGAGATACCGATCAAAATTATAATATATATATATATATATATATATATATATATATATATATATATATATATATATATATATATATATATATATATATATGATTATTCTTTCTGACAATCATCCAAATCTAAAAGTTCATATGAATGAATAAAAATGAAACAGTGTGCATTTTGTTATAACCACAACTAAAATTCTCTATTCACATTTTAAAACCAAATCCTTTTTATTTTGAAGCATGACACATACAATTGAAAACACCCATCAGTGTTTTAAAGAACATGGTACTCATATTCTCTTACATTTTTCGTTTACTTATTTTATGCAAAGAAGCTTGTCAGCGGGGCTTGAACCCTATCTTGATTGACAAGTTGACCGAAAGCAGACAGTCACTGAACCAAAGAAGTCCTTTCAACTCTTTTTGCGTTCTTTTTTTCTTCTGCGGCAACTAAACGCCTTAGACAAATAAAGGAAAAAATTCATAGTTTCATTACAATACGAAAGCTTTTTGTGAATCGGAAACCATATGAATAGCGCTTCAATCAGTAGTGGTACGCAAGGTGCCTTTTCTGCTCTGTTTTGCAAAACCAAAAGAGATGGGCAGAGGAAGTATCTCTCTCCCAGATCATGCCAAGATGTACTCTTCACAACCAAATGCTCTATTGTGCTCCTTGAATCGGAAGCGAGGAAATAGGTTCTAGAGATTAAATTGGTTGTGTTGTTACTCGAGCTATTTTTTTTTAAATTTGTTTCGGAAACACTTGATTATGTATCACTAGTTCTCTTATATCAAAGATATATAAGACTGGAGCTCAAAAATACATTTCAAATTAAATTACAAAACGGAAAACAATACATAATTATTTAAGAAAAAGATACGCAACTAAGATATACATGGCTTCCACTTCTTCCCAATGTTATCAGAGAGCTGTTCGACACAAGCGATTTATAATGAACTCGTGCTTCCTATTCATTACTTAATTTCCTGTAATATAGCTATGAAAGAATCTATGCACATATATTTTCTCAACTTATAATTCAGCATATTTTGATGAATTTACAAGAATCTATTTCGTTTCTATTTCTTATTCATATGATAATTTTGTAAAAAGTTGATGACAACAGATTCCCATTGGAAGTAATAAACTACCTCGCGCTTAACATTATAATCAAAATTCTTACTTCTATTTTATTTAAAAAAAAGTCAGTTTTTTTTGCACCTTCCTATTATTTATGAATTTTTCATCCAACATACTTACAATATAATTTTAAACAAAGTTATCTATTTAAGAAATTTTCATTGAGGATTGCACCAAAGTCAACTATTTCCAGTAATATTAACTTTGTTCTTAATAACTTTTATTCATTATCAATTTCTTAAACCACTTTTGATTTTAACATTCCATATTTTGTTCTATTTTTACATTTTAGAGGGGGAAAAAAGAAGAATTTATGCTGCGCGCGTTCACTCTCAAAACCGAATCAAACAAAACTTTGAGGGTTTTTTTTTATTAATATTTCTTTCTGAAGAAACTTGTTTACACGGTTTGTCAGCAGTTATTTCAGGCTTATTTTTCATAAGAAACAATAAAAGTAATTTTGATATATGTAGCTATTGTAAAAACTTTAAACATGAATAATAAAACGAATGTAATTTTAAAGTAAGAGCAATATCGGAAGCTGTGTGTGACGAAAATTTAACTTCTCAAAATCACTGTTTTTAACTAGAGAAAATTTTTTTAAAGTATATTTAGATAAAATAAAGTAAATTTTTCACTAATATACTCTTCCAAACCTAAAGCTAGAATCGAACCTACGAACTGTTGAACCGAAAGCAGAACTCTAAACATTCGAATGGCCATTCAATAACAAAATTATTTAAAAAATGTGATTGACTGCTCGAAAATTTTGTAATTAATAATTGTATTTATATTGAAAAATCATCCTTCTTTTTCTTTATGCATTTTAAGTTTAAGCTTTAACATCTCATTATAGATGCACAATGGGTTATTGAAGAATGCTTCGAATAAAATTAAATAGTTCAGACAGTTTTCAAATAGATTGAATGAGGGATAACACATCTGAACATCCTAGGCCGCGTGGTCTGGTTGGATACGGCGTCGTTCTCATTATCGGAAGGTAGTGAGTTCGAATCCCGGCTTAACCGAAGTTTCGTCGTGTTCGATAATTGCGGCTGGGTCACGTTATATAAGTCGTGTTCGCAATGTCCTCCAAGTGAAATGATACTTCCGATGGTGGCAGGCTAAGTATAGAGAGTATTCTGCTTGGTTCCTGTTTCAAAATCACGAATACTCCACAAGGCTGCTTCAATCTAACTGGTAGAGCCCAAGTCAGGGCTAGGTATGGGGAAGCATACATGTGCAACAGATATATATCCGTCATATCAAATAGATAATCGAAATGCTAATTTCTATAATGCATAGGCGTCTATTTAATTGCAAACCAAGCAAGAAAAGTAAGGATTTTGATATATATATGGCCGTTTTACTAAATGAGTCTAAAAACTGCCTTTGTTATATCCTTAGAATAATTTTCAGACAAGTGGAAATAATTCTCAATATTTAATCTCAGACTTAAACCATACATGAGAATAAATAGAACATTTTGATCAGCATTTCATTCCTTCCAATCATGTCTTAAATTGTCAAAATTTGTCTACTTAGATTTTCTTGGCAGAAATTATAATTCGCATATTACATTAAAATTGCACCATGGACTATTGACGACATCTCGACAAAAATCCTAAAAAACAACCGAATACATTTCACTTACATGATTAGGAGAAGAGCAATATTGATCAATATTTAGGCTATTTCACAGAAATTTTAAAACAAACCTTAGCAGGAATCGAATTTGAAATCTCGGCTAATTGATGAGATCAACATTTGCGCAAAGTAGCTTATCTCTAAACTTGTACATGATATCAGCAGAAGTATTACAAATCTAAAAGATTTTAACATGTAAGTCTTCACTGCATGAAGGCATTCGGCGTGGCAAATATAGAACCCTCTACCTTTCCAATACGAAAATGATGGGCTTTCTGTACCAAGTATCTACAGATTTCTTCCCTTTCTAAAATTATATTTTATTTATTTACTTATTTTTATTAATATACTGTACTTTTCCTGAGTCACATATGACTTACATACCTAAATTTTATATCTTATAATAATATAAAATAAAATAAAAAAAATTAACCTTCATATTAGTAGAATTACATTCTTTAATTGTAGTATAGTCCTTTTGTGAGAACAATACTTGTTTAGTTATTGTTTATCTTAACAATCTCAACGAGAAGGCATACGACCGTACATGGCGATATGGAATTCTCCGTACATTATATGATTTTGGCTTTCGGGGTAATCTACCGATATTCCTACAAAATTTTTTATGCTCCCGTGGTTTTAAAGTACGTATTGGAAGCCATACGTCCAATACTTTTACACAATCTGAGGGTGTTCCTCAGGGCTCTATTTTAAGCGTCACACTTTGTAGCCTCTTCATCAGTAACATTCTTCATCAACTTCCATCATCAGTAAATGGTACTTTGTTTGTTGACGACCTGCAAATATCATGCGAGGGGTCCAATATGCGATTAATTGAGAGACAACTGCAAACAGCAGTTAATAAACTTGCTGCATGGTGTGCTGAGAATGGCCATACCTTATCACCAAGCAAGAGTAAATGTGTCCACTTCTGCAGAAAGACTAGCCTGCATAATGATCCAACTGTTTATATCAACAACACTCCAATACAAGTAGTCAATGAAGTAAAATTCTTGGGTATTATCTTTGACCGAAAATTAACTTTTCTTCCGCATGTCTTATATTTGCGGAAGAAGTGTGAGCGATCGCTTAATATCCTCAAGGTGTTGTCAAATACATCTTGGGGTGCAGATCGCACATCACAACTTCGAATTTATCAGTCATTGATTCTATCCCGCATTGACTACGGATGTGTTGTTTACGGATCAGCTAGATCTTCTGTTTTACGAAGACTGGACACAGTTCATCACTCTGCTTTGAGGATATGTTCTGGGGCAATCCGCACATCACCCGTCCAGAGTCTATACGTTGTATGCCATCAACTACCGTTGGACCTGAGACGAATGCAGCAAACTCTCAATTATTATGCAACTATTATGTCGGCCCCGCATCACCCATTACGTTCCATGGTTCCTAATGCTTCTCTTAAAAGACTGTTTGATGCTCGACCAATGAGCATCCCACCTTTTCTCACACGAGCCAAATTACATCTGGGGCTCACAGACCTATGTGATGTTCAGATAGAGTCTATAGATCAAAATCTCTATCCACCTTGGTATGAACCAACAAATACTTTTATAAATACTTTTGCGCTCAATTTAGAAAATCTGACACAACACCTATTGTTTTTCAACAGCTATACTATTCTCATCGCTGTCAGAACCAATCTTACAAACCTGTATTCACGGATGGATCTAAAACCTCAGGACATGTGGGCTGTGGAATTGTTATCAATAACACGACTTTTAGCTACAGCCTGCATTCGTCCTGCTCCATCTTTACAGCTGAAGCCGCAGCTATTTATTATGCGCTTCAGCACGTGAATACGGATGACCACCATCAATACTGTATCTATACTGACAGCATGAGTATTTTAGAGGCTTTGAGAAACAATAGCGTTACATGTCATCCAGTTGTGTCTAGAATTTTAAAAGTATTAGATTCCCTTGCTGGCAAGGGAAAAGAAATTGTATTTTGTTGGATACCAAGCCACATGGGTCTTGATGGAAACGAGAGAGCGGATGCAGCTGCAAAGGCTGCTGAAGATCCAATTTTACCATCGGTTCCGCTCTCAGATGTGAGAAAGGGTTTAAAAAGATTTATATATGGTCTTTGGCAGGAATCGTGGAACTTGCAGGTCGGAAACAAACTCCATAGCATTTTCTCATCCCTCACCTCATTATCAGTTTTACCGTTACGAAGTGCTGATGTCCGTTTGACTCGCCTTCGTATCGGACACACACGTTTCACACACAGGCATTTATTTCTAAGTGAGTTGTGTCCATGGTGTGAAACGTGTGATGAACCCTACACAGTATATCATATTTTAATCTCATGTCAAGATTTTAACCATTTACGTTTACACTATTTTAAAATTGATATTTTAACTTCATTTGATTTATTGGGGGATTCACCCCATAGAAACCTATTTGCATTTTTGAGAGCTATATTTTTCTTAAATTGTATTTAAATATATATTATGAATTTTAAAATATATATATTTTTAATTATTATTTACTTTTTATATTTCATAAAAAGATTTTAAAATTATATTTACACTGATTTTTGTTTTTTAAAATTTTAATGTTGTTTGGGTTTTTTGAAAAAAAAAGAATAAAAAAAAATAAAGTAAATGAACAATAATTTTAGACTTGGCGCAGCTTGTCCTCTTTGGACCTTGCGCCAGAAAACCCAACCAACCAACCAACTTAACAATCTCAACTGAAGTGAATAGAATTGTTTTATCAAATTTTGTCTGGAATTTTAAATAATTATTGTTTATTGTCTCTCTCTCGTTTTCCTTAATATTATTTAAAATGCATCTAAGCTTTTAATTTTATTTATTGATTTTAATTTATCGTACATGCTGTTTTGCCATAAACTACCCACCCTTTTGAGAACTCCACCCTATTCCATTGTTTCTTGCAATCTAATTTTGTGAAATTTCAAATTTGAAATGTATTATTTAGATCAAATAAATTAATAAAGAAATAAAACAAATTGCTAGTTGTCAGAAGTCCATTAGAACTTCAATTAAAATTTTTTGTTACAACACACAGCTTTAAATTTAAGTTATATTTACCTTACATTCTCCATACAAAAAAAATAAAAATTTTGTATTTAGGTAAATAAATTCATGCTTTAAAATACATTTTAGAGAAATTGGAATTGTTTTAATTAATGAAATAAAAATATATAATTCTCGAACAAAAGTTTTATAAGCCATGAATTTTTCGAAATTTGTTTCTAAACTAATTTAATAAAACTGGGTATTTGATGAGATAGGACTAATTATTTTTATTATAATTTTACACTTTAATTAACATTTATATCATATAAATTACAAATAAAATTAGATCAAGAATTCTACTATAAATGGAAAGATAACCTATTACTCAGATTGGTACATGAAATGAATTTATATTGACTTATAATTAATGATAAAATTATTCATAATATATTTTGGTGTATTCATTACGCTCACAATGAAAAATTCTTACAGCATTTTTTTTTAAAATTAATTCATTTGCTCTATAAATTAATTGATACTTAAGTTAATTCTAAAATTTAAATATGAAAAATGATTTTAAATTTTATAAACATTCATATAAAAGATTAAGAAATGAAGGATTGATGATCAATTAATTTAAAGGAACTATTTTCGATTAAAATTAGGTTTAAAATATAGTGAAAGAATTTCATTGAAAATTCAAATTAAATTATGAAAAATGACATAATTTAAAAATTCCTTTATATTTTCTTTTTCTGTAGAGGTTTTCTAGAAATAGTAACATTGTTATGGGACTATTTTAAAAAGTGTTTTATCTTAAGCTGAGTAACCTTTATAAGTTACTTGTTCAAGTCGAAAATTACTATAACTAACATTAATTTTTATTAAATGTTTTGATTAAGAAAAATAATTTTCAATTCAAAATTCTTCTAAATTTTTTTCAACAGCTAATAAAATTCAAAATTTTTAAATACATATTTATAAAAAATGCTCTTAATTGTTCTGAAGCTATTATTGGAATTTTTCAGTTAATCAGAGTCTTAGGATATAAACTTTGACCGTACTCCTTTTAGATTTGTGATTAATTTTGAGCACAGATGTCATATAATTCAGGATGCCAAATTCTAAATTTGGGGAATTTTTGGTGCATTTTGTTATGTATCTGGCAACCTGATTTTTATTATGTCATAGATATTGAGACCTATAAAAATTATGCAAAAAATTCTATTCTGGTAACCCCAGTGTTTACGTCTTCGCTCACGTCACTATACGTCATAATGGCAACATTTCTTCATCGCCAAAAAATTCGGAATCCTGGATTTTACAGGATTTGTCCTAATTTTGTAAGTCATTTTAAATATATTTCTTAGAAAGTTTTGTGTTTGAATGGAGGGTGAAGAAGTAACTAAAGTATTCAAATTAATAAAGTAGAACCAAAAATTTTTTTATTGTTTTGTTAGGTATAAAATTTTTACTTAAAAATTCCATAAGATTTGAATTTTGAAATAATGTATCATTGAAAAGTTTGTTCTATTTTTGCAAACTCTCGACATGTGTATTGTTTCTAGAATAAACTTGTAAAATTGGTCCATTTCATATGCTAAACCAACAATCTATTTGAACTCTGGCGTGTGACAGCCTGTCTTCCCGTGCAAGGTCAATAAAAAATGGTACAAAAGTGTCGATTTCGAAGTAAAAATAAATCCTTTCGGGTGTAATCACGAATTTAGAATATCAAATCCACCCAGAAACGTCAGGACTCTTAGGTGTGACATAAATTTAAACTCAGTCATCTGTTGCGGTTTGAATTTATGTAATGTTTGTTGAGTTTGGGCGATATAAAGCACATAAATTCAATTCCATATTCTAATGCTGTCACGTCGGGATTTTGGAAGACCGACTTAGCGGTCAATGCTATTCCAACGTGTATGACAACCAGACAATTTCTGAAAACATTCATAGAGTTTAGTAGGAAGAAAAACGAAGGTGCTTAGAATTCTTGAGAAGTCGTAAAATTTGGAACATAAAACAAAAATAAAAGAAAAAAATACATCGTTGTCTCACAGAAATGCTTCTGAAGGGTAAACACAATGACGTTTATAGCATGCACCAAGAAAACTGTTTTTGGGTCAAAGTCAGTTTCGTCTTAACGTGACGTTAAGGTGTTATACGTAAAGTCAATTACCTTCCATCGCCGTCAATCCATTGTTCAACTCTCCTTATGTATCTAATAGTGTTTCTTCTTTTGAATTAATGGAGGAAGTGGCATCTTTGTACAGCCAAATTTACGGCAGCTGATTTCTGTGGGAAATAATAAATATTCATTACTCACATATAACTAATGAAAACAATTCCTTTTCTACTTTCTATTTGCATTATGAATGAAAGTGTATTCATTGTTGTTTTACTTCCTGTTTAACATCACCATCTAGGGAAGATAGAATTGTTTAATGTTACTTTTAAAGTAAACCCATATAGAATTACTTTAAAAGAACCGATAGAATAAAACAACCGATAATTAGTAATTATATTTTGTTTATCTTATACATTATGATATTTATACCACTGAGCGAAAATCTGTTTATTCATCTCAGATACTTTCGGCAAATTTAAAAAAAAAAATCTTTAAAAATGAAATTTTTTCGATATTGAATCAGATGAATAATAGGAGGAGATGATATATTATAATACTCATAGGAAGAATATCTAAATGAAAAAAAATTTAATACTAAGTAAAGTTCCTCTACACAAAATGATATTTATATGACATTTAACATTTAATTCAAATAGTATCCAGCATTTTAACTTCTGTTCAATTTTAATTCACGACGAATATATTTAATCTTAATTGTTGCGTTTAAGAGATACATCATAAAATCTTATTTTGTCAGAGATGTTTCATTTAATATGCTACTTTAATACAATGATAGGTAAAATACCTAAAATACTGTATGGTTTTGGCGCGATCTACAATTTATTATATATATATATATATATATATATATATATATATATATATATATATATATATATATATATATATAATATATATATATATATATATATATTATGTAAATTATTTATTTGGATATCTCTTTCATTTGCAGTCAACTTGCATTCCCCATTATAATTCAGTCTATTCTTCTCTCTCTATTTTATCATCTCTCTTCCTTACTCTTGGCGCAGCATGTTCATTGTTGGACTTTACGCCAAAAAACCCAACCAATTATCATCTCTCTTCTCAGAAAATTTTAATGAATATCTTCAGAAATTTTAACTTGTTTTATAAATTGTTTGTATTCTTCTGGTAAATAAATTCAAAAATAAAGAAAGGTGAATATGATGTACTTACTAATACAATTATAATGTACAATTAAACACATATATTATTCATAGTTAAATATATGTTGGAAATCCTAAGAATTGAAGTATTTATTAACATAAAAATTTAGTTAAAAACTAGTCATTTAAATCTCTCTACTGTTTTATAAAATGGTATTTACAAACTTAAAACAGAAAAACAAACGTATTAAATTATAACGATAAACATACTTTTTTACACAGAATTAGAAATCCTATAACTAAACATTTAATTAATTTCTATTAGAAATTTATCGGAGGTACTTCGGCATTTAAATTAACAGTCCTGCAGAAAAAGACAACATAATGCATTTATAATGACATTTTAAATGGCGATGATATAAATAAAAATATAATGGTATTCTTCTTGTTGGAATTTTAACTGTAGTAAAAGACAGACCAAAACGTATTCTTCAATATATTTCCTTTTATATTCTCCATTTCAGTATAGTTCCACCAAAGATTTCTCGCCATTTAAATGACCTTTATGTGATTTAATAGTTTTAGATATTTATTAGTCTCGTGACTTACTTCGGCATAATGAAGGATTTAAGCTGATCATGTTAGAAGCTCTTTGCCAACCATCTAGAAATATAATAAGTTGAATTCTTAAATACTTTCATGATAAAGATTCCACCAAAGTAGACAATTCTGGAGAACAGATGGCAATAAATGAATCAATAAAATTATGCGGAACGTTCTTATCAACAAAAATAGACGACGAGTGAAAAGTGTTGAAATGTACATTGGTTTGTCAGTGAAATATTTGCATTGATTGGAAGAATCGTCGAGATATGAATGGAAACCTAACCGAATGACGTATTTTTATCGATCAATCAAAAATGCAGCTAAATTACATTTGAAGCAAGGAAATTGTCTACAAAATATGTTAAAAAATGTAACTCCGTCATGGGAATAGAATGAATTGACACATAAAAGTAATAAATTCATTAAAACTGAAGCAGTCACAAGTTTACCTTTTATCGCAAGTTTATACAGCATTACTAAAAATTAAAATGATTTTAATACCGAAGTTTATGTATTAATATATTCTTAAGAAAATTTTAAAAAATATTTATGCTACTGATCTAGAAATTAATTTCTAGAGTTTTCTATTTAAATCTGCCTCTATTAGTACTATATATTGCGTGAATTGAAAACTTAAAATTATATTAATTACATTTTCTATGCCAGCGTAGTAATATTTATACGTGTAATTTTATAAATGTAATCCCAAGAAATGATTCTAGTGTCATAAAAAATTTTATAATTTTATTACTATGTATTAAATATTATAGCATAATAAAACCATTACAATATTTATTGTTTATCTTTAGAATCTATATTTATATGCTTTCCTGAAATTCGTGTAAATAAATAATTATTATCTAATCACATATAATTTCAATTATTGGCCCAATCTCTGTCACATATTACAAATACATTATTTTAAGAAAATGATTTCTTAAATTACTTAAATGTGTCGAAACATGGAAAGTAAAGGATTTGCAGGATATAGCATTTTGATTGTAAAAATTTGGATATTTATATAACCATTTGTTCATCCATTCAGTTAGAATCTGTTACATGCAAATTATATAATCACATTTTATTTTGCTTAACAACAGATTATTTTAATTTATCTTATATTTCTTAATACATGATTTTTTAACTAAATGTAAAACTAATGTATAGTTATCGCATCTTTTCAAAGATGTATTTGATCATAATATAATCATAAATGAAAAAATTATTTCACATCTACATTGTGAACCCAATTTTACAGAAAAGTAAAGAAATAAAAATTATTTTATTCAATATTATGTTTTCATTCCTGAAAAAATTTGAAACGAAAGATTTAAAAACAAAGAGGAAAGATTTTTAGCGTTTATGTTTATATTTATAATTATTATGTACCATAAAATTATGATTTTTTGCTTATGTTTGTTTCAATTTAAAATCCGAAATACTGCATTGAAGAAAAAACCCTTTCTATTATCGTATGCAAAAATATTTTGTGATATTTAAACAATTTAAATCAATTCAGTTTTATTCTTGATAGCAAAAAAATTGAGAGAAATTTTTAGTACAATTTACAATCCAAAATATCACAAGGAACAAAAAAAATCAGTTTTTCTTTTCTGTTCCAAAAGAAGGGTATGATATTAAATTTTTTTATAAGAGTATAAATACATATATTTAAAAAAAACATCCAATCTAATTACGTTTTAGCATTAAATATTTTGAAATAACTTTTAGTGCCAGATTAAAGCAAACTGTAATCAGAATTTTTTCTGCAGAATTTTTAAAAAGGGAAAAGTTTTCGTATCTTCTTATTATTTAAATGCGTAACTTCCTTTGAATAAAAATATAATTACGTTTTCGATGATAAAAATTCTTGGATAACTTTTAATGTCAACTTAAATTATAATTATAATTTAAAATAACACAAAACTATTTATAATAAAACTAACTCTTAAAAAAAATTTCATACTTTAAAAAAAATCATAGTGCTTTTAAAAATGCTGTTCATTATTCTTTTTAAGAATATAATTTAATTCTGTTCTCAGTTACAAGTATTCCATAAATAACTTTTAATGCTTTTGAACTAAATTATGATTTAAAATATTTTCTGAAACTAAAAATAAAGTTTATTTTATTTATGAAAATTCTATAATTTTCTTGAAAAAATACTGCAATATCTTTCTTATTAACGAGAATTCTGGAGGAATTATTTTTAGTTTTAATATAGTGCAACACAAGAAAGAAAAAATAAAGTTTTCTTCTTTTAATATGAGAATTATGTTTATCGTGTAAGTATTATTTACATTCAACATATTCAAATTATGCCCAATCATCCAATCAAAGAGTTTCAAGCGCATTCCAATTACCAAATAAGATTCAAAGACCTTCTGAGTTCATTGAATCCTTATACCAAAACATCAATTTTCTTAAACACACAAGTTCAAAATCTATTTATATATTATTACTTCATTTAAATTCAGTAAAAAAATGTCAAACTCAAAATTATTTTATCCATCTAATTCTTTCATTTGAGCAGAATGATTGCTATGTAATAGATATGGAATCGACTTCTTTTAGCTGATATTCATAAAGCTCGAATAAAGATTAATCTAAATTCCATAAAACCCACTCAAGCATTGGAAAATCGTGTAAATAAGTGCTTTGTACTTTCAATTCTTGTACTCGCTCTCAATGTGAGAAAATCTGTTCTCTGCGACAAATGGTACGATCAGATTTACTAACACCAAAATCATATACAAAGAACTCTCTCAATTTGGAATCGTTGCTGAATTTCTGTCTTCGGGCATCGCCCTGAGACTTTGTATCTGGTTTCGATATCCTTGTCGTCTAAGCGAAGATTTATTTTTTAAAAAAAATCGAAAGCATTTCAATCGTTTTCTGAGGTCAGAAATAATGGCCTTCAATTTCAACTTTTCGTGCTCAGAAAGTAAGGAAGAATCAGAGAAAGTGTTGTTTAAACTCGCAAAAGAAAGTGACCTCAAATTGCGTTTTCTGTGTGTGTGATTCTTTCGAGGGCAGCTCGTTGAATGTCATCAGTTACTGGTTCCGTCAACTTTATTTCGTACAAAAAAAAATCTCTGTTTTTGTAGATGGGCCGCGTTTCCAGAAAGCACCTGCAATGTATCCTTCGAAAACCCGATGAAAGTGTCACGAACTGTGGCTCGTATTGAGGTCATTTAATGAGAGATATTAATTGTACATATTATTTTTATTTTTAAAACCAACTTTCGCAAATTGATTCAAATTTTGATTCGGTCACTTTAAACTAATAGAAGTTAAATTAAAATATCAAAATACATGTTTCAGCAAACTTTCATAACATTTCTTCAACTGTCTCTTCTAAAACAATAGCAATATTTATTGCTTTGCATTTTTATATGATTGCCTTTATTGACAAATAAGGTATCTGGCTACGTTGAAAAGTTGATTTTTGACTACATTTTTTAATTGTGAATTCTTTAGTCTGAATTTTCCTGTTTCCGAAACAATTTTTCTTTTCACTATTGACAAATAGAGGTTAAGTTAAAACAAATTTAAAATATATCATCTGCTGAGAAATGCTGCAAAAAGTTGCACCTTCATAAAGTGAATGGAAAAAAATATATTGATTATTTTAAGTCACTTTTTGACCGTTTTTTAAACTTTAAGCGTTTTTATTAAATGCGAGTGCAAAACCAAAATTGATATGCAGCTGTTTTATTTTTCTATTTACATAAAAGTATACAGTTACTTTCATAAGCTAGTTTCATTGTCTAGTACGCTTTGTTTTTTATTTACATAATGCGAGATTTTACAGTAATGAGTGCGCATCTCTTTTTAGAAAACATGCTATTTCAGATAGAGATCAATGATTGTAATTCTAAGTTTTTTCAAAACTTGGAAATGAGGGTTAACTCTCAGATGGAAATTTATTTCCTGAAAATATTGAAATACAAGGAAACAAACTTATAGACGTTAAAATTTCAGTTCCTGTGATTTCGATATTAAAAGCTAGCCATTATGTCATCAGCATCAACGTTTTTTTAAAAGATTTTTGCTTTGCCTTGTGCTCAAACTTTTATTTGAATCTAAGAGTTGCTTATTTCATTGTGAAAATTGTATATGTTAGATTTACTTTTCGTGTCAAAAGTTCTCTTCACAAAAGAAACTAGCTAAAATTTTAAAATGCTTTATGTTTATGTAAAGGAATCATTGAGCATGACTGAGGCTGCTTGTAACATTGCGAAAGCAAAACAATCCTTAAAATTTTAAGCTGTGGCGTTTTATTTGATGATACAAGCGTATTAATTTCTCTATGGTTCTGTTAAGTTGCGCATGGATACAAATTTGAAAAATGCTGGACTTTCATGACATGTTGGACAGTGAAGAGATACTCAGAAAAAAAATAAAGATATCAAAATAATTAGAGCAAGTGCTTATCCATATATATATAACAACCCTTTCAGATCTATGTCAAAAATATGGGAATGGATCCTCTGATGGTGCTATCTATCGGAGGAGTTTGTAACAAAGTCGTACTTTCACCTTCCTGCTGCTCTGGTTAAACGAAAGACGCACTTTACTGACATAAATTCGCTTAGCCAACTGCATAGCGTGCTTGGCTTATCCAAGTGTCATAAGAAACAACAACAGTATATATATATATATATATATATATATATATATATATATATATATATATATATATATATATATATATATATAGCCCGATTTACATAAGATCGATAATAATTGATTATGCAATGGTAAAAAAGGAACTCATCGAATAATGTGAAAACCCAGAGCAAGAAATTTTATATATACACTACATAAAAAAGAAACTTAAGATGTAGAGAAGCTGAAGTCTAATATCACTCTGGGAAATTTTAAATTGCTTAGACTATGAAAAGTATGTTCTTATAATTGGCAAAATGAATTCCAAAAAAATATTCTTTAATTCAAGATATTAACACAGTAAAGTAACATAATTTCCGTATTCGCAAATAGAAATATTCAAATATAATGAGCTATATAAAGTGAAATACAATTAAGATAAAATATGTATAAAGAATATGTATATATAATTACAATTTTCATATAAAACTATTTTGCAAATTCTTAAACATTCCTAAAACTTAAAGTGTAATAGTTAAATCCCTATTCAATTTCCCACAAATGTCTCTGTAAATAATTCTGTTCTATTAAATATGCATATTATAAAAAAATATTAACAATTTTTTTTCAAAAATCTGCATTAGTTTATTCAATTATAATTTTATTAATGTAATAATTTCATTTAATTATTTTTTTAAAAATTATTAATTTTATAAATATAAAATTGAATAAGTTAATACAAATTTTTGAAAAAAATCGTAATAATTTTAATTAATATTTTTTAAATTTTTATCAAGTAAGTAACATTAAAAGAATTTAAAAGGACAAATTATGATCCAAAATCATTTTTTATTAATAATTGCATCGAATTAAAACATAACTATAATTATATTAACGTTATTTCAGTAAAAACAATAAATGATTTGAAAAACCCAATTTACCAATTAATTAATGATAACTAATTGAATTAACCATTGTTGTTCCTCGTCAAATTTAATTTTATTTTCAAAGAGCTAAGCACTTTTTTCTGTTCCGCCATTCGTATTTTACTTTATCTTATTAAACAAAACATGAAATACGTTTTAAATTTTACAATGCTGTTAATGTTTAAACTTGCAATATGCAATGTATTTGGCTTTTGATTTACAAGAATAGTTTTGTATACACTTATACACGATTTTCGAAATCATTAAAACAAGCATTATCGAAATGATTATTATTCTCATATGCGATGTGAGTTTTAAAGTCCTTTTTTATTAATGTTATATGATATTAATCATATTTAAAATGAGTTATATTTAATTGCTTTAAAAATAAATTAGCATAAGATTTTTTAAATTGTTACGTTAAATTAAGACACAATTATAATGCATACTAACATTATTTTGATGCAAAAATAATTAATTTGAAAAGCTCAATTTTAAAATAATTAAAAGAGTTCTTTTATTTATTTTTAATTATTTAAATCTAACTTCGTAATTTATTTAATTTAAAATTAATGCATCTAATTAAACTTCTTTTAATTTAAAAAAAAAAGTTTAATCAGATTCATTGACTCTTCTTATTTATTCTGCTAAGCTTCTTATTTATACTTATCAATCCTTACTTTTTCGATGCTAAATTAGGAGATTATTACTCTAAACAATTCGATACAGTTAAAAGAATAAGAGAAGAATTATGAATTTTTATTTTCTTTTGACACTCTAATCAAACTAGGGGAAATATGCTTACCGAAATCAAAGTTTACATTTGAGATAGAGAATACAGTCCACTATAGTTTAAAAAATCTTAAAATATCTCCCGAAAGCAATGCACGACACAGAAACAATTGAAAGGAAAATTTACGTCATTAAAATAAAATTTAAATTTAGATTAACTTCTTATTAATTGTTAAATTTCAAGAATTCGTTAATACGATTTTTTGTAATAGTTTTTAATCAAGCGTTATTTTTGACCAATTTCAAAATAATTTATTCAATTAAAGCTAATTAAACAATAGGAATTTTTTGAGTTGCACTTCATTTAATTATTACTTTTATTTGACTTGGATCCAATCCATATAAGATCGAGTTTTTGCTTACGCCGTATAGGTAATTGTATAATAGTATTTAAGAGGAACCATGAAAAACAAAAAAATTGTTTTCTATTAAGTACAAAATTAAAAGAATCGACTTTAAAAAGATATCATTAAGATTATTATCTAATATCTCATGAATCAGGAATTTGAAATCTTTTTCCAAATAAATATTTAAATATATTCATTTAGTTATATAATAAATGTTATGCTGTAAAATTAATAACTTTAATTTGAATCAAGATTAAGACAGTTTGTCAGTTTTCGTATTAGTATATTTTTATTAATAATACAAAATGTATTGTAAAGAATCATTTTTAAAGAAAGAATATATTTGCTCCACACATAAAAATACCATCTTGATATATATTTCAAATAATTTATTATCATTCGAACTTTAGATGGAAAATAAAATATTTTTAAACAATTAAAAATAATTAACTGTTAAGCAATAAAAATCTTGACACATGTAAAGAGAAAAAAATCTAGTTACTAAACAAAAAAATAAAGATAAATAAATAAACAATAAAATAATTAAATCACGAATTTTTTTATTTAAATTAATTTCTTAGGATCTAAAAATTTCCAGAGGATCTTTTTTCCAAATTTCAAAATAAATTAACCGGAAGAAATAAAGTAGGGTGATTTTCATAAAATAATTTTACTTCTAATTTTAAATAATAATAATGATAATAAACATCTTTATTAATTTAAAGAAATTAATAAAGATTTTATATTCTTGTAACTATAAACTACATTTGCATTCTTTTTCAATTATTTAGTTGAAGAAAACGTTAGTATCGTTACGATAAGATTTTATGTTTCTAATTTAATTTTAAATATGTTTACACAACTAATATAGGATGGTAAAATCTTAAAAACAATTTCTCTTTCATATAAAATAAATTTTGAATTAATTTCGTGTGTGTAAACGTTATAATCGCAAATAGAAATTACAGAATTATTTCACCATCAAAATGTTAGAGCTTAAAATAACAGCACATTATGTGTATACATTATAATTACAGTGCTAGTTTATTATTTCCTTAAAAGTTAAATACCTAATTCGAGAACATATTACGTTCATTGCTATAAGAATTTTATTTTGATCAAGAGATGTGTAATATTCATTCATTGAATTGAGACTCGATTCTATTTTAAAAATGCGCGAAACAATTTTTTCAAGCACAATTCCTATTGTCATTCCAAGTTTCTAAAAGCTAAATTGGACGGAAACTATCCTCTAATTACAACGAAGTAATTTCTTTCAAAGAGCAAGTATCGCATCAGGAAATATCTTTTCAGATTCTCTTGTTATGAAAAGATGGAATTCAAAAATTTTGAAAAAACCCGGCTGGTTCACTTCCGAATGGAGACAGAAAAAGAGAAGTAAAGAAAAATCAAAAATCGACATTTCTTTCATGCTTTGAGGCTATTTCTTCGGCGGCGCTGGTGCGAGGCTAGGTCACGGTCGCAGTGAATGGCTGGATGTTGAGCTGCTACAAAAAGTGTCTGCGCCAGGAAAGTGGCCACATTTTCGCTTCGAACGCTCGCCGAGTTAGACATTGGCGACTGCAACTTGCTTCGATATCACGCTTCCATTTCATCACTGGGGAAATATACCACTCAACTTTTAAATTTTCTTAAAACAAAAAAAGAAGTATGAAAACTATACTTTCATTTTTGTTGGTTGCACTGGCAGCAGTTGGTAAGTAAAATCGACATTAATTATAATATAAATGACACAAACATAAATTCTATTTTATAGATTTATAATGAAAGGTATCATTTACGTTTAAAAAAATTAAAATAAAAAATATTTAAATTTATTTGGAATTGTACTATTTACTTATAAACCTATTTTTACTCGATTTTCTTAAAAGATGAACCTATTATACCTATTTATTACAAAAATATTTCACAAAATATGAACAATAAATATTGAATTAATCTTTCTCTTATATGTTAACTAACGTAAATATTGTTTCTATAAATATATTTCACTTATATGTATTGGGGTAGATTTGTATATATTAATAAAAAGGGGGAAATGTACATTTTTAGATTAATAATAAGTGCTTTACAAGTAATGCATTCCATTAAAAAATAATAAAATGATATAAAGGATAAAACATTTCATGAGAATAAATATAATTATACAAATTAATTTTTCAGTCACTAGTTTCACTTTAAACTCATTCTTTAAATGAGTGAAAATTGTGCTTTAATCCATTTTCAACAATTTTTTATATTAAAATAAAATATTCAATGCTCATAAATATAATGAAAATAACTTAATAAAGATTTTAAAAATATCATACTGCCCTTTATCTAGCTTATTTCTTTAATAAATTTGTATTATCATATCGCTTATTCCTTTCCAATTATAATTGGTCCTTACTAAATGATTTTAGTGCTGCCCTCTCTTGTGAAAGATTCAAAATTTATTTGCAACCGATATTATAAGGGGAAAAATACGTACAAGTTTAATAAGTGTTTGATGAAAAATGTTGCACGAAATGAGTTGAAAAATAACTGCATTTTTGAAAATTTATTGTATCAATTAACTTGTGTTTGAAATATGCATTCGAATCACGTATTAAAAGAAATATAACAACTATAATTTATTTTATAATACAAGTTACTCGATCATTCCTGTTCATTTATATAGAATAAACTATTATTCCAATGAAATAAAACTATTACATCTTTTGTTAATTATATGTATTTTTTAAATTTAATTTATGTTATTTTATGTCTTTCATGGGAATTGCTATGTATGTGAAAATAAATAAATATTTGAATCATTTATTTAATAAGGTTAATATGTAAATTTAAAAATACAATGAAATTTTCTAATAATCTTTTTTCATATTTTCTCTTTTTGTGGCAACATGAGACAAGCATATATTTCACTATGCCTGTGTAATTAATAAAATATCTTCTAATCATCTGGCTTGATTTGTAATTTGCAATTTTCACTGCGATGCTTGGGACTATGATTTATTGAAATGTTATTAAAATTTTTTTGTGATTGATATTGGAAACATCATAAACTCAAATACACATTCACAATTAATTCAAAATTTATAATTACTGATATATTAGTAAAATAACTTTCTATTTTTCTTACGATATAAAATATTGCAAAAATTATCTTGTTATTGATATAAATAAATTATTATTTGTTTGGAATTTTTTAAAGTAAAAGTGTCACGTTCTAGGTTAAGTTTTTCTAAATAAATCTCCCGTTTATAATTTTAAAACAAAATATTATTAATAGAATTTCATATGAATAAATTTAAAGCTATTATCTTGTGATCACTAAGGCATTCTCCAAAATTTTAAATTATTTCTATGAAAGCGATATGAATTTACGAAAATATATGGCGTTGTTATATGTGTTTTCCTATTAAAATAAAAAAAATTTCTTCATTTTTCTGCTTGTAATTTATTTGTCATTATAAATTTTTCATGGATTCAAATTATGATAATGTAATTAATTCTTTAATTTTGAAACATCTTTATTTAAAAGGAAAAATTAAATATCATATTCATTATTTCAATGGATATAGTGTTTAAAATACTCCTAAGTTGTGGAACACTTCGTTCCTTTGATCCTAAAGTTTTGGAGCAACTTGTCATTTTTGGACCTTGCGCCAGAAAACCCAATCAACAAACCTTTAATCCCAAATCCTTCTTTCCTAAATTTTGTATTTTTATCTTTGGTTAGAAAATAGTAAAGAATAACTATAAGATTATCAATCCTTGATGACGATGTGTGCACATTATCATATGTATAGCGCTGTTCTTATTAATATATTAGTTAGAATAAAATCAGGAGCAATATGAATCAGGCAATTCTAGTATTGAAATAAAAAAAATTAAAGCATGTAAAGATAATAGGTGTTGCCCAGGTAATTCCACTTTCATTTTTGTACCTATTTATCAGGGGAGCAAGTGAAAGAGAAAAGTTGGTTAACCAGATAGATGAGAATAAAAGGGAAAGAACACAAAAAGTTAATTCTGTATTTGGGTCACCCAACCAGTTCCGTGACTTCTGTCTGATCTTAACAGATAGAAAAATTGGAAGAATTCTTCTATAATATCTATCGCCATGATTCGACCTTGTACAACTTGAAGGTAATCTGCACGGCGGCATGCCACTAGAATACGAAATCCAGCCGGTAGAGAAGCAAAATAACAAAATGTGTGAAAGACAATTTTTTTTTTCTTGTCCAATATGTGTCACCTTTTTGTCTTCCCTTTTCCTTTAAGGCACTAGTTTAGTCAGGTTTTATATCCTAAATTTAGTTTTTTGCTGTTTTTATGACCTATATTGCAGGATTTTCCTTCTCTACATGATTTAAATCAGCCCCAACTGCCTCGTAAATATTTTTTTTATTAAAGGGACAAATTGATAGCGATTTTTATTGGTATACTTATTTAAGCGAAACACGTATTTTTTGATAATTTCTACTTTCCAATTCTGTTGGAATTTATCGAAGCACGCTTAAATAATTCTAAAATTCAAATACTATCTCACGCAGAAAGCTATATGCTGTGCAGTTGAATTTTTATTGTTATGTCCACGCGGAGTTATATATATCCATCATCAAATTAACCACTAATAATAAAATATACCTATTATAAAAAAAGATGATAGAAAAAAATAACAGGTATTTTTCATCAGCGTATGAAGTGTTACCATGTGAAGTATTATTTTTTTAGAGTTTTAGAATTATGCCCGTTTTTTAATTATCACTTACAAATATTTTTTTTAACAAAAAAGTTTCATTTTGGAGAAGAGTTTAGAAAGGAAACATCAAAGAGTAATGCATTGTATTTTAGTAACAGATCACGCTTTTTGATCTTGATTATTGTCGAACTACAGATGAATGCTGAATTTCACACACATCTTCCTGCATACATATCTGCCTTTATAATTGCACGAGAGTTATGCATATCACCAAGGCATATAGCTCATTATCCATAAATAATCTTAGAAAATAATTTAAGTATTTACTTAAGTCTAATGTTAATTTCCATTTTCCTAATTGAATTTTTATAAAAAAGTGCTAAAAATATTTAAATAAACACTTAAAGTAAAGTATTAAATAATAAATTTCAAATATTTAAAATGTGTACTTAAAAACTCTTAAATTCTATTTAAATAAATCTTAGAATGTTTATAGGCAGACTAAAGAAAAACCTAATAAGATTACTTGAGTTAAAATGTTTTTAGTTATTTTGTTTATTTTAATTCACTTATATTTTTGATTATTACTTTTAGTTTTTCCTTTAACAAAACCTAACCAGATGAATTTGCTTATCAGTTTGATGAACTGGATCAAAAGAAAAATAAAAAAAATCTGATATTATTAATTTAGTCTTCAGAAAGAATGAATATTCTTTTGCCCTTTCAAAATTTCTTCTTCTCTTTATCTTCCTGATTTTCTTATGATTTCAAAAATCTGAGTTATAAATTTTCATTTAGTTTCTATTTATATAAATATAATAATATTCTTCTCAATAAAATTTTCATTTTCATTTCTTTTTCCTCTTAAATGTTTTTCGGAAAAAAAAGGAATTTATAATAAGTGTATTGAATTTATTCCATAGGAAACTAATTTCAATTATTAACAGTATTATGTTTCTATCCAGGTTATTTTAGAACATAATTTCAATAACAAACAATAAAAATTCCTTAATTATACCAAATAAAAAATGGTTTGTGTTTCAAGGAAAATTGAAGTTCGACATAAAAAACGTATAAATTTTTCATTCCATTTATAATTCCATTAGAGCATGAACTTTACATTTTTTTTTTTGTTCATTCAATTTCGAAATGGACTCGAATACTTCTTTCTTAAAATGATTTTCTATTCTTTTCTGTTTTCATTATTATTACTTTATTTACTTCGAAGTTATTCTCCCTTTACAATATTTGAGTTCTTAATTCGATAAAAATTCAAAATTTGCTATTAGAAATCGGTGCCAGGGGAAATAGGTTTCGATATTCTTCGAAATGGAAAACCCCCCTTTCTGTTACCCCGCCAATTGCTGACACGGCGGGTGAACGCGATATGCTACATTTATCCCCAAAACACAAATTCCTGCTCCTAAATATGTAAAAAAAGTAAAAAACATCATTGTTCAAAAAATAAAATAAAAAGAACGAACTTAAATATACACAAAAGAATGTACCCTTGTCTGCTTATTCAACCCTACGATTCTCCAACGATAGTCATGGTTAACCTTGCATTTCTAATCGTTTTCCAATCACTGTTAAATCCATTTTCAAGCCCTTAAGGCTTTAGTGTTATGTGTTTAATGGAATTTGTTCCCTCTGGGTACATAATAATTACAATCGTCCTGTTACAATTTTGAAGTTCCTATTGTTTTGGAAGTGATTGTTTCGTGAATTAACTTAGTGAGAATATTTTCCTTTGTAAACTGTTACTTCTTGGACTATTTAGGTAAGTAGTGCGATTAACCGTCGTTAAAAATCAATTATGTCGCTACCGGTTTACCTGCATCCTGATCGAAAAGATACTGATTAATCTTGATCGGTAAGATTAACTCGTTGAATATATCAAAATCACATTGTAATGAAGGGAAGTATAGTCATACTCACTAATTAAAATTAGTGACTATGTGTCTTGCAGGATCAGGAAGTTGAATGGTTGCAAATGTATAGCCAGTGCTGTAAAATGATTCTTGGTTAGTTTTAAATAATTAACAAGAGATTAGTTTTTTATGTTTTTTAATTCTATTTTATTCCAATTTCCCGTTAACTGTTTGAAAAACCGTGCAACTGACTTTGAAATGAAAATTTATTTGATTTGAATACTTTTTGATATATTTTAAGGAAAAATTCGCAACTATTCGTGATTTTTTGCATTTTTAATTTTTATGTCATTTAGAGCTATATTTTGAATTAACCGATAATATAATTAAAATGCTACTTTATGATTTATTAAAAAGTTCTGAATTTTAATTCAATTTATGATGAGCAATTATAAAATATTTATTCTACTTAGTATTCTATTAGAAACTATTTAAATATAATGTCTATCTGCAGTATAAATTTAACTATAATTTAACTATAATAAAGTATAAATTTAACTTTCAAGTTAATAAACTCAGCAATAAATAACTATAATTACATTCAATTTTGTTTTTACGAAAATTTATCTCAAATGCCCAATTTCTCCTCTTAACATTTTTAAATTAAAAATTGCAATCATCGAGAAATACACATTTTTTTTTCTTCTTGATTCATATTTAAAGAAAAATTTAGGATCCGTTCCAACCGGTGAAACTGTACAATTGCTAAGAAACAAGATGAAAGCACATTAAATTCATCATGCTCAGGAACCGTTTACTAAATGCTATAAATTACAACCCATCAGATAAAAATTGCTCAACTACAAAACACATTTTCCATTTGTAGTCTCCCTATCGCTTTCGTTGTCCATGAAGTCCTAGTTACCGACCATTGACCGGATGGGTGGTACCTGAAACGCTTTTTCATACTTTCTGAAGAATGTTCGCATGCAGTGTGACCTCCTTATTAATCGCGAGGAAAACTAGCAGCATTCCATCCTACAACAATATCTTAAGATAACAGTTATTGTAAATTGCGCGAGCTTTTACCTCTTGGTGCATTTATTCTGTATTTAACATTCTTCTTTTTGTAAGGCATAAAATGATGAGCAGTAAGTGAAAGCAATGAAGCTTCCATGGGAATGCAGACTTTGCTAATTTGTTGTGGATAAATATATTATCAAGGAACATAATGAATTATCTTATTTTCTAGAAGAATACATTTTTAATATAAAATCACGTTATAAAAAGTATTTTTCTTTATATTCATATTATGTTCTTATATTTTACACGCACGAATAAGTATATCTGGATTAACTACTGATTAAAAACCTGACTCAGAATAAATGCTTTCCAGCTACATAGAACTTATATCATGGAAGCAATGGCATAAACATTTTTATTAATTACAGAAAGGCAAAAATTGAGGAGTTACATCTTATGAAAAAACATTTTATCTACTTTTTGCAGTGCTAATACTACATAAAATTATATTTATAGCGTTTCAATATTTAAGCAAAAATTTTATCACATAATTTAAATGCCTCAAAAAAAATATTCAAGTTTGATTTTCTTTCCAAAATAAGTATGGAATTCTTAACCATCTAGTCAAAATACATAATCTTGATGATAAAGAAAATATTACCTAACTGTTCTTTATTATAAAAAATGCACATTTCAGCAGTTTATTTTTTATATATAATTCTTAATAACATATAAATTTTGCACTCTTTTCTCTTCCAACAGTTTTTAAGCATTTCAGCACATATGATTATTTTATGAACATTTAAGACAACCCAAATGAAATTTAATTACATTAAAAATAATACTTACTAAAAAGAATAGTAATTCATTTACAAGATCTTTACCTAATTTGGTTCTAAAATTTTATCTATATTGGTTTATGGTAAATTACTTACTATTAATATATGTCATTAACTAGCACAATATAAACTTTTTTTGAAAAATATTCTCCTTTTTCAAATTAGTTTTTATTTAAAAAATAAATAAAACTTGTGTTTAAGATGTTTAAATTTTATCACATGTTTAGTATTTGCTTATTACAAAAATTCAGGGAATATGTCCTTGCTTTTTTATCATACGAAAAGTTTTAATCAAGTTTAGCTTTAAATTATTTTATTTTTAGTGTTTTAATTTTAAAAAAAAATTTAAAACTCTCGAGGATTTTTTAATTATATGCTTGAAGTAAATGTTTAGTTTTGATTATTTAATCTCTGAAAATAGGATAATCTTATTTTCTCGTCATATCATTACGCGTGTTTATACTTGATAATTAATATTTTACTTATGAAGAATTCATTTTTAGGTTATGCAATTAATCATTCAAAAAAGAAAAACTTATTCAAAGAATTTTTACACGTGTGGCTTCACTTGATTAGCCTACGCAAAGCAGAGAAGAGGGGTTAAAAGCCCGTGGAATTCGCATTTGAAGGTTAAGGTTAACCTTGAATCTACAAGGACAGTAAATGATGCTCTTTATCGAAGAGGTCGATTTCCAGCGGTCACAAGTACTTTACTCTCCGAGATTCTTGCCCAATTTTGATTAAATTGGGCGGCTCCTGTATTGACCTTTCATAATAGATGTCCAAGGTGTCATTTATTACTGCTACTTATTATGCAGCATAAGTTAAATGAAGGTCGACATGTTTACGAATTTTGCGGTTTTACCTCCTGTGATTTCTAGGAAAAGTTCAAAAAACTTTTGCTGCATCATTTTCTCCCCATCTTTCAGTGCATAAATCTTATTGAGATTCAAAAAAATAAATTGAAGTCGCTGAAGTAGGAAAGAAATCATTAAACTATTAAATTCTTGAGATTTTAGTTCTCATTCAGCCTGGATTCTATTTCTAAGAGAATCTTGTAAAAGTTTTATCTAACTTTCAGAAAGTCCCACCTAAGCTTTGTCCTTAATGCTTGCTGTAATCCACTTTTACAATCTTAGATTGTCAAATGACAAGAAATGTTTACGAATAAGAAAGCGAATAATTAAAATATAAAGTTGTTCTTTGTCAGTTTTCACCTTCAGTGAAAGGACATTGGGGTGATGATGTCACCTTCTTTGTTTTCACTTTCATATGTCTCAGGCTTTCAACCAGGCCCGCCTAATAACATAAACCCACCAAAAGAAAGATCCACTCTTGCTTACAAAGTAGGTCCCACTATGGGCGGAACCAACACTGTGAAAAAAATACTGCCAGAGGAAATTGGGTGTTGTCTATAATAACAGTGAATATGAGAGAATTACAGAGGCGTAAAAGCTTGAAGAAGCTACTGTTTGTTTCAGTGTCTGTCTTGGGTGTAGCATTGGTATTTTCAAACGGATGAGGTTCTGCAAACTAGGTAAAAGCCCTTATGAATAAAGTTTTTGTTTTTAACAACAGATGTTTTATATTTCTTATGTCTGAAAGAGATAATTAGTTATACTGGTATGAATACCTTATTGTATTACTTTGATACATAGTGTTAGTTGGCCTAATCTTATTTGAGAGTTAGAAATAGTAAAACGCATGTGTGCATGCACTGGACAACTTTATAAATAAAACTTTTTGAACCCAAAAAACACAAAAATGAGTTCTGGTGAGTATAAACTACACAACAGCGCGTTTCTCCATAACTTAATAAATCAAAAAAATAAAAATATAGATATGTAGTATTTATGACTCATTATATATAATAGATTTATATATTGCAAAATCTCACATATGAGGAATACAAAGCTGTATTCTAAAATCATTCTATGGATGCATTAAATAAAGTTATATTTATTCGGAAATTTCCTTTAAATTCAATATAATGTTTTAATCCCAAATGGTCTTACTATGCTGTATTGTATGTACCGAAAGAAATTAACGTTTAACTTTATCTTGATTTCTATTTATTTATTTTAATTATTTTATAATTTTATGAACACGAAAAATTAAATACTTAAAAACCACACATTTGCTGAGGTTTTTTTTTTTCCCCATTTATTTTGGGATTGCTAACTTTGCTAAAAAGCTGAGAAAAAAGTATTTTGTTCCCTGTGCAAGCAACGCCCTCTATGGACGAGTTCGACATTACACTCGTTTTAATAATTAATACAATCAGTTAATGATAAAGGTATTATTATTTAATAATTAATGTGAAGCTGTTGCACATTGTATTACTAAAACCTTACAAACTGGAATAATATAATTTTGCCTACATGCATACATCATCAAATCCCATATGATCTTGTATGAATTTCTAAATTATATTATTAATTCCTATCTAGATATTTTTCATACTTTACAATCAATGCTACTATACTTTACAATCAATTGAAATAAACGTCGTTAAAAATACAGGAAATAATTTTAAATCAGATAAATATATCTCATATTGTGTGTCTCTTTTCCCATTTAGATACTATCGCATGCTCTATTATCTCAGACTTTACACACTGCCTTTATCTTCATTTCATTTACATAAATCAATGTAAATGGATCGCTTTATCATTCAAACAATCTCTCAAATTACATTATATTGAGATAAAAGTGGCAGTGTTTGTTGAACATAATGCAAACAATTATTTATGAAATTATATTCTTTATTACCTTCCACAAACAATCCGATATATGTCTATTTTTGTTTTATTTTTTGTACAGAAATATATATTAATTGGTAAGCATTGTTTCCAATAAAAGATAATCACATTTGGAAAATATCTCTTGAATGGGAATTATTAATAAAATTAAATGAATTTCGTCATTATAATAAGTTATGCAAAACTATTTTAGAAACTCGATACAAAATGCATTTATGGGCTCTTTTAATTTCATGCTTTAAAATTCAGCTTCATATGGGAAAAAAGATCACACTTTTTTCTGGATTTAAAAATTTAGTTGTTTTATGCATAGCTGATCCATTAATAAAATCAATTAGGAAAATATTTTTTGTTTATTTTCTCTTTATAAATGGTTATTCTCTTTTCATTATTTATTTTAAATTTTTTTATGTCATTTATTTCTTAAAATTGAAAATTAAATTTTCATTTTTAAAATTCTACATTAAATAAATGTAGATTTTTTTAGAAATTTGCTGTTTGTTAATTAGATTATAATTTGAATTTTGTTTCAATCAAATAAATACATTTTTGATTCAATAAATTGCATCATTATTAAGAATAAAATCATCTAAAAACCAATATATACATACTTAAAGATATAATATTCTAAATTTACTTTCACGAATGATATATTTTTGATATATATTTTCAATAATTTATTTTACAATATTCTCTTCAGTTTTATTAAGTTACAGTTTTTACAACTTTGTATTATTACTTTTTAAAATTCTGATAAAAAGTTATTATAATTAATAACTTTTTATAAACTTTTTATAATTAATGCTGCGAATAACACACATATGACTAATCATTTTATGAATTGATAAATGAAATGCTAGTTGATGAAAAGTTTATTTTTCGTAAAGTAAGTAGTAAATATTCGTAATTTTTCATAAAGTGTAAAAATTGATAAATTAAAAGTTCGTGTTTTGTAAAGTAAGACAAATTATTATTTTCATAATTTTAAGCATTTAAAAAAAAACTTAATATAATTTCGTGCAATGAAGTAAGTGTATTTAAAAGTAATGCATTTTAAGTGTAACTAAATATACCGCAGATTTTTATGTAATCGTCTATTTATATAGCAAAAAGAAGATATTTAAACTCGATATTAAATTTTTGAAAGCTTTTATATTTTGCTTAATAGTCTTATTTGTAAGTAAGATTTCATGTTCAGATGCAATACTTGTTAGAAAAACTCAAATATCGAATAATTCGTATACTTTTCCTTAAATAATCTCAAGATTTGTGCAGCTTGTCCTTTTTTGGACCTTGCGCCAGTAAACCCAACCAACCAACCTTAAATAATGTACCAATCTTAAAATTTAATTTAATTTTATAAACATTTTAAATAATCAGTAATTTGAATAATGTGACAGTTTCTAGTGTAAAAAATACATATATAATTATTTTTCATTATCTCACACAAAACTTCTAAAAATAAAATAAATTATTTACACATAATTTTAACGGATATGTCAAAACCATTAATTTAATGGTGAATGATACTATCGTTTCTATAGTTCTTCATATATCTATCTGGGAAATCACAGAATACATTAACGCACGAGTGTCTAATTATTAAATGCGGAGAAAATTAACAGTTTTTATCATTTAATTGGATTATTTCGTAAATCTTTTTAAACAAATATCTTATTTTCAGGCGAAAAAATGTCACATAATAGCTCAAACGCTTATAAAACTCATTGCGAAGTTCTCGACAGTTATTTTTTAATTTATTTTTATGTCTTGAGAATTATATACAAAAAGAAAATATTTAATTGCGTTATTTTCATTGCTATATCCACAATTTAGAGTAATATATTATAATAGAAATTATCATATTCTATGAGTAAAAAATTGTTATTATTCTATCATAATAAAGTTTTCCTTAAACTCTAAATTTAAAATTCTAATTTATTTCAAAATTATTAACCATTAAAAGAAATTATGTTGATCCACATCTTTAATGTTATGTCCCTAAACCGTTTTAAATGTTTCTATCCTTCACTTAACTTTTAATTTGCCTATTTCAATTTATTTTAAGAAGCTTTTAAAATCTGTATCAATTCTTTTTCACGGCTTACAAATTTTCCTGCCGGCGAAACTTGAATAAAGAGGCATAAAACACTTTTATCGAGAGTCTTGACACAGTTTCCACATGAATTGTGAACTCTTTTTTTTTTTAATTCTAGAAAAGTGTTTTGTTCCAATTTATATTCCTGTTGTACTCCCTGCAGCTCTTTCTATATTTATTTTTAATCTTTCTTTTAAAAAACAAACAACTTTGGTTAATATATTTTGCATACTATTCTCTTGATCTTGATCTGATTTGAACTAGAAACAATCTGAATTTTTTCCTTCTTCAAAGCAGTTTTAATCTCCCAACACAGTTGTAATCAATTTAAAAATTCAGATTAGATTTTTATTTGCTCGTTTATGCATCATGAACAAATAATTGTTTTGCTGAGATTTTCCTTTAACCTTTCCTAAAAAAATATTTCTGATTAAAGGTCACGTTTCTGCTGATAATAGTTATTGAAAACTATTTGAAACTGGAACAAGACACAAATGTGTTAATATTAATTTTATTTTAATATCTCCTATATAACGTATATGTTTATTTCCCTCAATATATACCGTATGGTTTTTGAATAGTATCTCAGAATATTCTAACTATTATTTCGAAAAAATACAAGAAAATTCATTTAACTAAATGTTAAGTAAACTGAAATGTAATCCTGTTCTTTATTTGTTCGGTTTAAAATCAGAAACTACTCAAACAATGATATTTATTTAATAAAAGAAAAGAATCTTGTTTACTTGATTGATTAGTGAAAAAGTAAATACTTTTCATTGAATTATAACTTAATATGTATTTTGAATTAATACCGAAATTATAAATTTTTCATAAGAAAGATTATGGCACTATGAAAATAATATTTAAAAATATTTTATGCCATTTATAAATAGCAAATATTATGTTTCACATTCCACTCAAGAATTAAAATGAAAAAAAGTTAAGTTAATCTTAATTTTCTTGAATACTTTATATTTTTACACGTAAACATGTAAATATAGGTTGATCAAACTACTTCACAAAATTCATTTGTTATTCATATAAATTATATGGTGTGTTTTTTTTTTTTTTTTTTTTTTTTTTCTGTTGACACGCAAATTTCTAACTTCAAAATATTGTTTCAAAATGATATTTTATTATTATTATTTATGGCAATTCCAAAAATTGAGAAATCTAAAGATTTTATAAAAATAGCAGATATAAGTTATTAAGATTAAGAGAAAAATTTTTGAATTTGATTTCTTAACCATTCTGCATCATTATAATGATTAAAAATAAATACTTGTAAATATGCATTCTGATATTTGATATTATGGTGAATTTAAAAGTAAAATCAACTATTTTTTAAAAAAATTAAGGAGCCAATCCAGTTAAAAAAAAACTTTTGAATAATTTCTTGCATCTTTTTTAGCCTTGGCACAGAGGGAAGATTTCGACTGCCCAGATAACTTCGGGTTCTATCCACATTATCGAAGTTGCGACAAGTACTGGGCCTGCGAAAATGGAACAGCAACATTAAAAGTGTGCGGAAATGGACTCGTCTTTGACGACGCAGATCCACTCAGAGAAAACTGCGCCTACCCCTTCAGTGTCAACTGTGGAGACAGGACAGACCTTGGTAAGTAACTGGCACGTAGTTTATTAACTATTTTAATATCTTGAAGTACCTAATTTTGCTATTGTAAAGACAGCAGATTAATGTTTGTTACATTTCAGAACCTCCCATAAGCACACCCAACTGCCCCCGTCTCTACGGAATCTATTCCAACAAAGAAAATTGCCGAGTTTTCTATTCCTGCTGGAATGGTGAAGCATCCCGATACGAGTGCCCACCAGGACTCGCTTATGACGCAGAACAACGTGTTTGCGTATGGGCTGATTTGGTTGAAAGATGCGACCAATTCGGTTAGTAGGAAAATTCTACATTTCTCTATATGTATTATTTATTATTACATGTATATTTATAAGATCCTGGCTTAATTTGAGATTATACATTAAAAAATAATATGCTTATTGGAGAATTATATATATGCTTATTGGAGAATTAGAACCAAAAGGGAACATAATTGAAAATCAAGATGGGAAAAGTTCGAGATATCTAAATTTCTTCATTCATCCAAAAGCATTATTTGGAATCATTCCATTGAAAATAAATTGACGTCACATACATGGTCTTAAAAAAAGATCCATTTTCAATAATTTTATGCTATCGTTGAGTAGTATTTGAGAAACTTTATGTCTATTTCCTTTTATGATAATAAGTATAAGACTGTCCAACTTAAGGAATTCGTAAACGAGCTAAAGAAATCAATGATGCATTTTCTATTCAATTCATTGTAAATTGCTTTTTTTTTTATAATTGATATCTTTATTTTTGCAGTGAGTGTGCTCCAGTTTTAACTTAGATGTAAAATCATTATAGTACCTTTTAAATTATTGTATCACACATGAAACATCTTTTGCCTGTGTAAATTCTGACTCAACTTATAAATAACGTTAACACAATTGTATTTAATTTACTAGTTTTAACGCGATTTGATTCTATTACATTTTGCTTTGCGGTGTTATCAGCATCAATACATCGAATCAGTAAATATGTGTATTCGATTTTTTTTATCATCTCATTGTACACTTTACTAAGAAAAGAAATTTATTCCTTACCCTATTGATAAATTATCTACTCTGAATTATTTTATTTATACAGCAACATAGTTTATTAAATATAATTATTTTTTTAATTGTTTACATAAAAACAGCTCCACAAATCTTCAGTTTATTCCTTCGATAATCTGGCTTAGATATTGTTCAAGAGGAATCAAAAAATTGCACCTAAATATTTGTATAATTTTGACACCATAAATAAAACAAATCATGCGAATTCCATGTGGCTGCATTTTCTTCACAATTTTATGTTAAGGACTTATATAGCATGTGTTAATTTGTTTTGTTTTATAACTTTGCAGAAGTTGCTGAAGGATTCGTGTGCCCAGATCCATCCGACGTAGATCAGCCAGGTCTTTACAGCCGACACGCTCACCCTACTGACTGCAGAAAATTCTACGTCTGCATTGAGGGAACAGCTAGACCTTATGGATGCAGTCTTGGAACAGTATTCAATGTTGACAGTCTGCAGTGTGATGAACCTGAAAATGTTCCAGGATGGTACGTACAATTTAAAATTAATTATATATCATGTTATACAAAATCTTTTTTCCCCATTTCATAATTTTATTTGCTTTATGATATTTCATAGAATGGTTAAAGTGGATTTTCAAAAGCTTAAAAGTTTTATTACATTTTATTTTGCATCCATTAAAAACTGTTTTTAAATTTTAATTTCTTTCTATATTAGGATTAATATTTTGCTTTTAAAAAGCTCATTGTAATATTACAGTTACATTCTAACAAATTTTAATTAAATGTTTCTTTCTTGTGAAATACAGAATAAAAATTCTATTTTTTTTTTCTCTCTCATTCATTGTAAAATTTTCACCGAAAACATTGCTTTTAATGTTGATTTTAATGTGAATGATTTTCAGAATTTAAAATTTTTTATTTCGATATTATTCAGTTCATATTTGCCAAATTTTATTTTTAATTAAGTACTTAAGTATATACTTTTTATTTCTATGTGTTTTTTTCAATCTTTAGTTTAATTACTACAATTGAGATTGCTAATGTTAAATAATGCACCCTAAATAACAGATACATACATGAATGAAATACAAATATACAACTTCAAACTTTACATTCCATTTTGATATATTATTAATCACAGTTTCAGAAATCACGTTATTTAACAATTTAACTTTTTCATTAATTTATATAGTAATTCAAAGAATGTTGAAATAAGTTGTAAATAAAATTTCATTATATACTTTTGACTTAAAATATTTCTAAATTGTGAAAACATTTAAAAAAATTGTTTGAATTACTATAATGTTCATTAAATAATTACATGATCCTTTAGACTTGTTTATGACGTTACGATATGCTACTGATGTTAATCGATTTTTCCATTTTATTAGCGTGGAAATATTGAAAAATATATTTATATTTTATTAATAAAAAATATCATCACATTTGCTGAGAAGATCAAATCAATTTCTCATGTTTCATAACAGAAAGTGTAATGCCATACATTCAGAATCACGAACTTTATAATATCGTTTGGCAATTAAAATTTTTTTCTTAATGTTAAAAATGTGGAATTTTTTTTCACTGCAAAAATGTGTAATTGGTTTATTTATTTTTCAGTGAAAACTACTACGGAGATCTCGATGTGAAGACATTGAAGAAAGCTCAAGGTTGAATAAACTTCAATTAGGCAAACCGCAGAAGTGCCCTCCAGTCAAATGTTCTGTTTTCCGTTCCATACATCTTCTGTACATTCCATCTTAGTGAATCTTTGCACTTTTCATTCGACCTTTTTTTTTTGCTTTCGAATCAGAATTTATAAGGAAAAAAATACTGTTCATATGAAAAAGGCTCCCACTTTTCTAAATCCGTGCATATCCTTCCTTAAGTGCACTTTTTAAAAAATAAATTTTTTTTAATTATTTAGCTAATTCAAGGTTGTACCCACAGCTTAGCAAGTGGAGCTTGCTAATGTATTAACATCACAGCTTTTTTTTATGAAAATATGTTAGCATTAAATCTTATCAAATATCTTAGTCAAAGCTATAAATGACCTACTTAATTTTACACTTTGCATTCACGATAATGCCCCCAAACGTGCCAACGCTAGCTTTTTATTATTATTGTATTTCTTGGTATAAAATATTCGACGTAGCTACGTCATCAAGAATGACTTAAGTTTAAAATTAAGGTATCTTCATTTACGTTATGTGTGTGTGTTTATTTGAAACATCCAGTCATGATGATCGTAGTTTACCTTCCTTGTAAAAAAAGGAATAAACTGTGATGTGTTGTAAATGATTTACATTTTGGTGTAAATAAAGATTTCTATAAATAAATGAGTTTGTTTTATTACTCTGTCACACAATATTTTCAGAGATTACATTTAGAATTATGATTTGTTCACTGGAAAATGTTTGTTATCTACATATTTTTTTAGTATATGATGTTCTCTTGGTGCTGCATGTTCAATTTTGGACCTTGTGCCATAAAACCCAATCAACCAACCATTAAATATATGATGACTCCATTTGTTTTTACTGTGTGTTTAAAATTAGCTCGTATAAATTTTTAATATTTTTTCTGTGAAATTTGTTTTGATGAAACAAATTTTACCAAGCATTCGTGGAGGAGGATTAATTATTTTTATTATCATCTTACTAGAACTATTTTAAATACATGTTCCAGAATTTATATTCCCAATATAGAGCATCAAAATCCTACATATGTAATCTGATGTTTGATGATAGTCTTCAAAACAGAGAATATGCAGGATTAAGTAGGTTGCAGTTAGAATAAAAGTTAGATAAATTAAAAATTAATTTGTTTTTTAAATTTTCACTCGCATGAACCGAAAACGTAAAAGAAACTTCCGAATGTAAGATAACATTCGATTTTTTTAACTTAAAATAATCTATAAAAAGTAGGACATTTGGCATATTTAATACTAAAAATTAATTGGTGAAGCACAATTTTTAATCAAATGTAAAAGAATATAAAGATGCAAATCTCAACAAAGTGCCTTTAATTCAATAAAAAGTAAAAGTAGTTATATTTATCTGAAAATACAGTTACATGTAATTTATTCACTTTACAAAATAAATATACATGTTTAGAGAAAAAAGAAATAATTAAAAGAATAACAATTTTGTGTTGAGTTTATTTTCTCTTCAGAATACTGTCCATCTGTGAGGAATTTGGTTCTGTTTATAGAATTATAGCAAATTTGAACAAAATCACATGGAAACATTACACGACATAAAAGTGACGTTGTTATGACGTTACTGTACTCATAATTGGCGATTCTAATCACTGTAAATTAAAGACAGTTGAAAATCATTTAGTATTTTAGTTTTAGGATATTGTATTTTAGTAGCAATTTTAAATATATATCATTTTCATTAAACTATTTAGTGGTTTAATTATAGATTTAGAAGATTGAATTTGTATGTGTGTGTAAGCAAGATGTAGTACATTTAAGTTATCGAGTCTTGTCTGAAACGTCTTAATTACTATTTTTAAAAGCATCATGATAACTATATAAAGCTAGTATCAGAAATAATTGAGACTCCAAACACATGATGTATGTATTTAATACTGATTAAATTGAGAACTACTTTAATAAAAAAAATTACAAATTAAAGTATCTTTCGTTTTTTTTTAAATTTTAAGGTTTCATTTAAATAAAAGCTTTTTTCAAAAAAAAAAAAATCTGAGACACATTTGGAGAAAACACTGTTTTCAACTATTTTCAAATCATCAATTGAGGAACCATAAAATTATAATAGACACTCATTTTTATAAACCTCTGATTCACAAACACATAATTTTACTAATTATTAATATGATTAGTAAAATTGTGTGTTTGTGAATTAGGGGCTAAAGGTGGCTAATCCTTCATTTTAATTCCGATTTACCAATCATAACTTTGAAATTTTTTGCAAACTCATTTTCACGTGTGTTACGTTTGTAGTTTTTATCATTTGAATTTTTTCATCCTTTTATTCTATTTTATGGTTTAGAAACTTGGATTGACGTTTCTATTGGAAAATCGTAAATTCTTCGAATTATCGATTAACTGCACTGTTGATATCGATATATAGGATTTTTTAAAAAATTCGTGTCTATAGATTTCATTCGCCTATGCTAACACTCGTCTTACAGCATATCGTCTTCAAGAACTTTAAGAGCAATTATTGCAGAGTACTTTTGCCAAAAAGGATCATATCTTGAAATCGTCTTATGAAATAAACATTCTAGGAGCTATAAACTTGTAAATCGTCAGTTTTACATGCAGGCTTTATTAAAAAAAAGTCTGAAAACAGCCAAGAATGTTTTCTTGACGTCTTGAATTAAGATGACTTCAACTCTTTAGGACATTTTATGTGTGGTTTTAGAAGTAATAAGTGTATGTGAAAAGAAATCGAATGATTAAATGACTGCTAACATAATAAAGGGGAAAATAAGCTTTTAAAAATGTAGTTTTAAATCATAAGAATGTGATTGCTTTTCCTGATTTTTTTCCTCAATACAATGAAAGTAAGAATTATTTTTAAATATGAATTTCACTTTGAATGCGTTTCTTATATGGTGCATACTAAATAATATTTTCTAATAGTACTTTATTTACAAGGAGAGCAGCGAGATAAAAATTTATTTTAAAATTTAATAATTATTTTTCTATTTTACAAACTTTCTAATTTAAGAACTATTTAATCAATCGCAATAAGAATTTGTAAAATAGACCATTTACAAAATACCGTTTTACAGATAAAATATATGCATAATTTTATTTTATTTTGAAAGAAAAGCAGAAATTAAAGCAACAAGTAATATTGACATCTTGAATATATTCATGGCCAAAGAAAAATAAATTACATACTGCAGCATGATAAAAATAAAAATAAGAAAAATTAAGATATTTCTGATTACTACACAAACAATCAAATGAAAAATAATATAAATACAATTTTAAAAAATAGCAATTAGTTAATATTAATTCCTTGAATCCTCACATATTAAATTTATTAAATTCATTAAAAGTATTTATCAATATATATATATATATATATATATATATATATATATATATATATATATATATATGTATATATATATATATTTAACATTTAGTAAATTGAATACCTTTCTCAAAAAATTAATCACCATACTTCATCCTAAGCAAAAACTTATTATGATATATTTTTTAAAATATTTGAAACTACTCTCATTTAAGAAATTACTTTTGAAAGAAACTAAATGACTGTCTTAAATTGTCGTTTCTTATTTGGCTTATTACTGAAATTCAAAATAGATTCTTTAAAATTATTCTACATGAAATAATTTATGAAAAATATCTTTTTGCTAATTCAAAAATCAAGCTCTTTAAAACCGGTATTTTATAAATATGTATTTTATTCCACAATTTTTCTATCTAACATTTTCTTCAACATTTTAGATTTAAATAACTTAACTCACTATTTTTACTGAAAAAATAAAGCTTTAATTAATTAGGCAAAGAATTTGCTGTCAAGCAAAGATAGAATCAGTTGCCTCCCTTAACAATTTAGGTTACAGTAAATTGAATAATATAATTGTTAAACTTATATATCAAAAAAAATTTTCTCTTCGTTAATTATAGTTGCCTTTTGCCATTAAAAATATTATAACAATATAACGAAAGACAATTTATTTGATTATGTTCATATATTAGATAAATGACAAAACTAAATTGTTTTTAATTTTATTTGACGGAAATCTTATCTAATAATAAAACTGAAGTATAGTTCGTTTAGGTAGTAAAATACTTTTCTGACAGGTTTTTATTCTACTGGCTAGAAATCAATTTTATTATTCTAAAACTTCTTATCGTTTAAATTGTATCTTTTGAGTATTTGAGCTTTTTTCACATATTAATAAGATAACTACCATGAAATAAAGGTTCATTTATTTACATTTGTTACTTTTAACAAGAAAATTACATTAGTCATTACATTTTTATTTCGTTTGAAAATTTTATGGTTCCTAACAAATTTCCCCAAGGATAAAGTATAATTAATGTAATAAATGTGACGTTTAAAATTCTAAGGAAATAATGAAATATTTTCAAGTTAAAATCATAAGCTACGAAAAACTCAATTTTTTTAAAGACGGAATCATTCATTCTATTTGCTCTTCAAATAAAGTATTCTTTTAACTTTGACATAATTCTGTATTACTTGAACTATTGAAGACTCTTTTTTTCACTAAGGAAATGAAAGATATAACTGAGTTTTACTATCACAAAAAATTAAGAAGATTTCAAATACTTATAAGTGCAAAATATAAAAACTTTAAGATATATGAAAATTATAACATCAAACAATTAAGATTCCAAGTACTGAATTGGAACAAAATTTATCATTCATTGAAACCTCTGAAAATTCAAGTAAATTACAAATTTTTTCTGCAATAATCTAATAAATATCTTATTTTCAAAAATTAAAGTCGATATATTTATTTATTACTTAGTTTTTTCTTGTGTACATTTAAGGATTAACTAATTTGTTATATATATATATATATATATATATATATATATATATATATATATATATATATATATATATATATTTCAGTGACACTTCATTAATCATTAACTAACTGAAAAATTAAGATTTATAGTGTTTTGACTGTGTCATATTAATATACCTACTAAATCGCTTCGGTAACTGATGTAGTTAATCATAAGTTACAAACGTAGAAGACGAATATTACATCTTCGAGATTTCTTAAAATTTAAATTGAAAATGTTAACTATTTATATATTTTATTATTTATTTATAATAGTATCGATTGTAATGAAACAAAAAAATTATTGATAAAACTACATCAAGTGAAAAAAGAATAATAAAAATACGGTAAATATATAAAATATGGTTCAGTTGGAAAAGTGGAACAGCGCACTGTATAATGCCAGCCTAGCTGGCACAAGACAACAGCAACAAAGTTTTACAATATTAATTGTGCATAATCTCTCACGAACTGGGATCTACTCTGCTTGTAAAATTACAATTAAGGAGCAACGCTCTTTTGTTTGAAATAAGAGTACAAAATTTAAATTTAATTCAAAATCATTATTTATGAATTTGAATGTAGTTTAGATGAGTTGCAGTAATAATACATACTTAATCTCCTCAGACAAACCTGTCAGCACTGATAGTGTTTAAATTATTGATGAAAGTTGTAGTTTATAATAGGAATCCTATACATTATTTAAAACAGTAATTTGAAATTTATTTGTAAGACATTTTTTTAGTCTGGCAACACAACTGTCCATTGGTATTTATTATTGTTTTTGGTTGCATTTATGGTTCATGGTTAGCGCTCATTTATGTAAACAAATCAAATATTTATGTGTTCTTTCGAAATTTTTGAGAGGTCTTCTATGGTAGAGTGCGATGAAATCGAACCAAGATTATATTTAGGGAATTTAGATGCTGCTGAGAGTGAAGAAACCTTAAAATGCTTCGGAATTACACATGTATTGACCGTGTATATGTTTCCCATTACCGTTCCAAACGGCGTGGAAATCAAAACTTTGTTTATAGATATAGAAGATTCTGCCGATTGTGATATATTATCATGTTTTGAACGATCAAATGCTTTTATTAAAGAAGGACAAGAGAAAGGAGCATGCTTAGTACACTGGTACCATTTTATAATAATTATACTTCCTGTAAAATGTCAATTAACTTTGATATTATTTGATTTTAAACTTTACTAATAAAGCAAAATATTTTTAAAATGTGTGCATGTGAATGAATATGTTAGTTTTTTTCTAATTTTCAAAGTTTAAAATGCTATGTAGCATATAATTGTCAAAATTTTAACTCTGAAAACAAAGAAATAGATTTATTTTACTGCATGTTTATCAGTAAAGTACATGATAGTCCCAAAAACTTTTAATTTAAAATTAAGCAATTGTCAAGTGTGACAAGGGGGAAAGAATAGGACTGCATGTTTTAAGATTGTTATTTTTTCTATCATTTAATTATATTTTCCCACATATCATTATCTACAAAATATGTGTTGCCAAATGTTTCAGTTTAGTGATGCACTTATATTTCATGTTTTTTTGGATATCTTGAATGTATAATTGGAATATGAATTTCGAAGTGAATGAAATTTTTTATCAATACATTTCAAATAAAAATATAAATTATCAGCTCTGTTTTCCTTTTTCACATTATAAAAAGAATGATTAATATTTGAAATGTTTGGTGAAAATAATCATGGAAAAATACATAAGTATTGTTGACATCCCATTTATGTAAACATATTTTACACACATTACATTGTTAATCTGGATCAATTTGCATCATATTATAGACTTATTAGCCAATTCTTGACTGTAATCCAAATTATTATATCTTGTAACATAATATTGTTAAATAACATATTAGTATGTTACTAAACATATAATAAATGTGTGTTATGTCACTGATATGAGTAGATAGGAGAGATGGAATATGATGCTGTGTAGCAAAAATACTGAATCAATAATTAAATATATATTTTTTTAATTAATTTTACTGTATTGAATCTAAGTATTTAATAGAAATATTGGTACATTTCAATTATATCCACGTGTAGGGTCCTAAGAAATATTTATTTTTTATGAAAAATTGAGAATAATACTATGTAGATATAATGAATTTAATGACTTAAAATGTTATTTTAAATTAAATATATTCCAATTGATTTTTTTTTGTACACGAAAATTGAGTGAAGAGAAATAAACAAAGCTGAACTAGCTAAATGCTAAAGAAAGCCAAAGCAAGTTGGTGCAAAATATGCTGTTGTAATAATTTTGTCTGTTAAAAGGAGTATTATAACACAAGTCACCAAAAGTAAATTTAATTTTGTTCCATTGAAGGGAAGGTGCAATTACATCAGAGGTGTCAAACTCAATTTTGCAGAGGGTGATATATTAAATTTAGACTGTGTAAATGGCACCAGATTTAAATAAAAAATGTACTAAATTATTATAACATTTTATTTATTTAATTATTTAGTATATAATATACGGTTGTTAAAAATCACATCAAAGTTTTAAAAGAGGGTAATTATTTTGAGCCCGAGGATCCAGATACCTGACCTGACTTCTCCTGTTTTCGACAACCTCATTGATGTCGGGTATCATATTCATTGTAATTATTAAGGTTTTCATTTTTAAGCCATGTGCAATGTTTGCTCTTATTTATTTTCATGACGGAAAACATCTGCTCACATAAATTGGTGCTACCAAACATGCACAGAATGCGTACTACATGCTTTTTTAATTTCAGGTATTTATCCAAACTCTTAAAATATTGTCTATAAAATTTAAGAGCATTTATCTCTTTAAATTTTTTTTCAAAATACTGTCTGTGTGTGATGTAAGATCTATAAACTTCATTTGCAAATGAACTGGTGCCTGTGAAGCTTCAAAATTTAATGGATTGTTGAAAATTGGAAGTTCCATTTCATTCATTTTGCGGAAGTCTTCAAAACAATTGTTGAATCCTGTGATCAAATTTTGCAAAAGTTGAGAAACACTATGCCAAATGATTTTAAATGTGGCAAATGATTCAATGTTTGATTTTTTACCTGATTTTCCTACATTCTCAACTTTGTTTCAAAGGCTTGAATATATGAATACATTTTAGTGACAGATATATATCCTGTAACTTTACATTTAGGTCAGTCAAGTGTTTATTCATATCTACCAAAATAATCAATCCACCAGTCATTGTCATAATCAGTTGGGTTGCCTTTTCCTAACATGAGATCTAATAACAATAAGAGTCACATAATGCAAAAAAATCTTTTTAAAACTACTTCTTGACTGAGCCAACAAACTTCGGTGAAATAAGGGACATAAGAAAATTTTATGTTCAAATCTTGTAAAAACTACCTGAACTATTGGTGATCTCCTTCCTCTTCTCCTATTAAAATTTACTATTTTAATTATAGGTTGCATGACATGGTCCTTTTTTAAATGTTTGTATTCCAATTGATTCCTGATAAATTATACAGTAAAAACCCACAAAATTCCCTGATGTTTTCTGTTTTAGTGTAGTTACAATGCTTGAATGTTTGCCAGCAATGACATGAGTGCCATCCGTAGTTGTGCTGTTAAGTATATTTGGTGTAAGTTTGATATCCCCCCAAGGGATTTTTCGCCAAATCTAGTGTCCTTTGTTTTGATTGTAATGTTGACAATTTGAGATTTCATTTTGATTATAGTGTTGCCAAATTGAGTTTTTTGCTACTTTTCAGATTTTGCTGCTGCCAGATTTAGTTTTTCTCATGTTTTACAGCCTTTTTATGTCATATATGTGGTTCTTTTCAGTGGCAACAGTATTTGAAGTTTTTGTTTTACTTTCAATTTGAACTTTTTGTTCTGCATTTGCTGTTGTCTGTCATTGTCACCAGAGTCCAAACATTGTTAACTGTTCTTTTTTCCAATTTATTTTTATTTATTATATATATATATATATATATATATATATATATATATATATATATATATATATATATATCTTTTATTTTGTTTATTTATTATATAATTTTCTTAAATATTTTTTTTAATTTATTATTATATTTTTCTTTTATATTTTGAATATCGTAAACTGTTCTTTTTTCCAATTTCTTTTTGTTTATTTATTATTATCTTTTTCTTATATATTTTTGTTTATTTATTATCATATTTTTCCATAATATCACCGAGTATATTAGGCATGTGAGCTTGACGTCATATCTAGTAAGTTAACAATGATGGTATTTACTTATCTTTTTTACCAATGGTTTTCAAGAAAAGACAAACCCTACAAAAAAGAGTATTTATTCATTTCTCAGTAATACTTTAGATTTTTTATACTATTATGTGATTTAAAATTTTGTAAAATACATATTTTTTTAATTTTGGGAAAATTCCCGCGTTAAAAAATATTTGATTAACTTGCTAATGTAAAAAGTCGGAATCGTCGTCAATGAGGGGGGATATCAAACTAGTTCTGTATATTCCAGTCTAGTTCATATTCTGCTATCAAATGCTCATTTGCAGAATAAATATCATTTTTGCTTTTGTAGTACCTGTTAATAGAACACACTTTAATAGTTTTCAGTTATTTCAAAGTTACTGTTAATACCTCTCGTGTAAAAACAGCAAGTTGAGCTGTATCAACAGTATCAGTGCTCTCATCAACAGCAAGTGAAAAATTTGTGAATTTTTTAATTTTCTCCTTCAGTTGAAGAATTAAATTTTGAGATAAATCATTTATTCTTGAAGCAACATTGTTTCTTAATAGCGAAATATTTTGAATTATTGATTTTTGAAATAGAAATGAAGCATCAGCAACTTTCAATTACAATCTTTAATAAAATCACCATCAGCGAAAGGTTTTGATCTCTTCGTGATTTCTAATGCTGTAATAAAACTTGATTTCAGGGCATCATCGCTCTCAGTATTAGCTTTAGTAAACATTGGTTGTTGAGCTTGAAGTTTAGATTTTAAAGAAGACAATGTCTCCATTCTTAGTTTTTTATTCTAACTATCAAATTTTGATTTATGATTCGTGTTATAGTGTCTCTTCAAGTTGAACTCCTCACAAACAGTAACTGTTTGATTGTAGATCAAACACAGTGGTTTACCTTTCCATTTTATGAAAAAATATGCAATTTTCTATTTAGACTGAAAAACTATGCACTCACTTTCAACTTTACGTCTGTGTGAAATTGTGTCAAAATCGTAACAATTAGGGAACTCAACACAACAATTATGGATATTGCACATGCATACACAAACAAATGCCCAATACCTTCACATTCACTACTTTGCCGTACAACTAAAATCCTTCTCCAACCGTATCGGTTTGATTACTGTACTCAACTAACTCATGACAACTGGCACACTCCTTTGATATTAATAAGGATGGTTCTAGTCTAGACTCATAGCACTTGGAAGATTCTATTGCTCTCAGCAATAATAATAGTGTATTTCTGCTTGTTGTTTATAATGGCGTTACTGTCTATCTTTTGTTGCTTCTCTAGGTACGCGCTGCTGTTGAAATTGCTTATAAATATAGTGTGCACATTTTAAAACTTCCGTAGAGGAATCGAGTCAAGTATAAATGCTCTAAAAAACATGATTCTTCTTTCTGTTACACATTGCGACTGCAGGCCTTATTGATTCAGCCTGGTGGCCGGATGCGGCCTGCAGGCCAAATCTTTAACATGATTGGATTACATTATACATATTCAATTGATCATCAGCGTGATTGTTAAGCAGTTTTTGCCAGAGATAAACATTGGCAACTAAATAACTTTTGCCAATAAGTGATAGTTATTTATTTTATAAAATGTAAGTAAAATGTTTGTATTACTTTTTAGTAGTTTCAAAAATGTAAACCTAAGCAAATGGAATATTTGCAACAGTAATTTTTGATTTGTTTCTTTCCCATTACAGTCATTATCATATGGGGCTATAATTGACAAGTACTGAAACATTGCATATTTAAAGTAATTTTAATAATGCTACTACTATATATCTTTGCTTATCTCCAACCCAGAAAAATTTAACTAGGCAAATTATCTATAATTAAGAATTAAGTTTTTTTGTTATTATGTTTCATAAGGCTGCAAACAAACTTGGCTGTGAGTTAAAAAAAATCACCATATTTGGGATGTATAATTGCAGTCCTGCACAAACTACATGAAATCCTTATTTCATGACCGATTATGCATGTTTCAATTTTTGCTGTTTCTTTATTAGTGGTGTTGATTTTCTGCTACTTGCAAACTCTTGTTTGCCATAGATTTCATTATTTAAGAATTGTCTATTAAGAAGTGAATTTATGTGAAACAAGAGGTTTGTTTGAGAATAAAAGTTACTGTTTTATTCCCAATATTTGCTTAGATTATGCCCAATATTCACTGTTAGGGCAAAAAATTTCACCAACATCCCCCTGAAATTGAATGTTACTAACATTTTAATTCTATTAAATTGAATGATTTAATGATTACTTTTGGATTTCAAAATTTAAGATAAAAAGCAAAAAATATTCTATTTGTTGAGAACAGTTTTTTTGATTACATATTAAATACAACTTCCTGATTTATGTTTATCAAAAAATAATGAAATTAAAATTATTAAGGCAATAGTGATTTACATCAGAATTAAGTGTAACTTAAATCCCTATAAACACAACAATCTAAATTTTTTTTAAAAAAAGTTCTTTTTTTTTGCATGTTATTTTCAACTTGTTCATAATGTTCTCTTAGTTCATTAATTTAAATTTTATTTGCTTTCTTTCTTTCTTCATTACTAAGCTGCCAAATCAGGTGAAAAATCTGACATAAGTACTTAAACAAAGGTAACCATAAATATATTGACTTAAATCTGATGAACTACATGACATTGTAATCTGCATTTTCTAATTTAAACATTGTTTAAAAATATTAGTTAGTTTTAATTTTCTGAGGAGTGAGAACTATGTCATTTAGTGTTTTTCCGTGAAAGAGATATATTATCTTTCAATTGAGTAGTATAAATGGATCGTAGGGAAGTTGTGTTAATAAAAGAGTGTTATAATAGAGGTGAAATGTAAAAAATTAAATCATTTGTGGTACAGCTTTTTATTAGTTAAAGTTGTATTGCACTAAATTCAAATGGTAAAAATCCTATCAAAAAGTGATATAAGCAATTACTGAAATACAAAGGCCATAAATTTATAAAAGTAACTCTAACTTGATATTGGCACTGTTTTGATGGTGGGCCATATGAAATTTAAGGAGTAGCAATTTTTTTATAGGATATTTGAGAAAACATTATTGTGTTCTTTTTTTATATATTTTTATAACAAGGATTTTTTGTAAATTTATTTTCTTCACAAGGAAAGTTTTTGGTACTGTATATATTTGCTTAATTTTAAATTGTTTTAATTTAACTTATAAATATTAACTTTTATTATAATCTGAAATATTGTAAGGAAAGTAACCTTCTTCTGATAAAGTAGCCTATCATTTTTTACTCTGGAATAATTTCTTTTTTAATTCATTTTTATCTGCATTGTAAATTTCTTTGAAGTTAGTAATACTGTTCTTTTTACACAAAGTTTTATAATTTATCATGTGTGTATATGTATGTTTTTATTAATTGTTATCTGTTAATTGTAATGTAATACAAAGATTTCTTATTATAGTTATGGAGGTGTTTCTCGAAGTGCTACTTTAGTAGTAGCATATTTGATGAAGAAATATAATATAGGCGTTGAAGAAGCTCTCAAGAAGGTTAAAGACAAACGCTATTGTGCATGGTAATTTCATATTGTAATATTTTATACTTTTTTTTTACAAAATTTCATTGATTTTAATTAGTGCTTTTATTGATATTTAAAACATAACTCATAGGATAAAAAGTTTTATTTCATTAAACTCAATCCTTAGTTATTTTTTCTTTATATTTTTATCAGTCCCAATGCTGGCTTTCTGTCACAGTTGAGACTATATGAGACAATGAAGAATTCATTGGATGAAGAAAATATTGATTACAAAATATTTTCACTCTATCACCTGGGTAGACAAGTTTCAACTGGTAATCAAATTTAATTTAGCTTATATTTTTGTAAAGATAATAGTAGTTTTTATTTATATGCTTAGACAACATTTTATTATATGTTACCATTTTAAAATTCAATTGATTTCCTAATCACATCGGAATATTCTTTTATCTGTTATTATTTCTAAAAGCATTTAAAAAATTAAGAAAGGCTATTATTTTTAGTTACCTTAATACCAGTAAATTATTAAATGTTTGCTGTTAATAACATGCATTATAAATACCTTCTTTAGAAAATTTTTATGTGGATAAAATGGTGTTTATTATATGATTGTTTTAAAAGCCATTGGGGCATTCTAAGCTCTAGTGCCATGAGTGATGATAATATAGCATACTTTTTACTACTACAATTATGCATAAACTTAAATAAGTAGTAATGTATTTAGGCAGGCAGCTAAATCAACATCCTCCATAAAAATTAAAGTAATTTCATTTTAAAACTTACTTTAAAAACAAGTGAATGATCCATTTGCTTTATTGGAAAAGAAATAAGCTCATGCAAATAATTTATGTTATATTTTTGTATTACTGTACCTGCAACGGTAATACACATAATTAGATTGAGTGAATCCAAGTTTCTTAAGCATTTTATGTTCTCTAAGATTCAATTATATGAATTGATATTTAAAGTAATTTTAAAGCAGCTTTTATTAAAAAATCATATTTGTTACTAAATGTTTTTTAATGTGATTGTTATTATGTTAGAAGTAAAATTTCAATAATTTTCAAGCAAATTTTTTAAAATAAAATGTTTTAACAAACTTTGGATATCTAATTGTACAGAAAAAAGAATGAAATTCACAAAATATTTTATATTTATAATAAAAATGTTTGCAATCTATAAGTGTGAACTGGGCTTCTCAGATACATTTTCTCCATTTACATGAATAAATATATTAAAATAATTTTAAACCAAAATTTATTGGAAATTAATAAAAATTATATTCAGTGAATGAATATTCAGTCTCTGTTACTGCAGATAAAAAAAATAAAAAAATGAAATTTCCCAAAAAATTATCAAATAATTATAATTATTTATTTACTAGTAATCATCTAATGAATCAATTACTTTTACATGTAGATAATTTTATGGCATATTATTAAGAAAATTGTAAAAAAAAGCATCATTAGTTTTTCCGAGTATTTTGTCAGAATTCTGAAACAAAAGAAAAATTTGTGTTAAAAAGATTTTTTTTATTTTTATTATTTTTTTTTTAATTTATTTTATTTTTTTTTTATCAATAGCATATCAGATTCAAATAGCTTATAAGAAAAGTAATTTCAAAGGTATGTTTGAACATTAAAATAAAATTTTGAACATGTATAAAATAAAAATAATTAAAATTTTGTATATTTTAATCACTATTTCATTTAGCATATAGTTAACACAAAAATAATTTATTATAACATTTCTTTTTCTTAACTCATGCTTATTTCATATCTAAAATTGCTCACTTCTAAAATAAAATAATTTGCATGACTAATATTGATTTAAATTTTAAATTACCATACATAATTCTTTTTTCTTCACCTCATTTAAAAACAATGCATGAATAAAGAGTAGACAATAAAAGATAGATAATTATTGTTCTAATACCCATACAGGCACCATGGATATCCAAGGCAATGTATCTCCCTTCTATTGAATTAAAATAATAATGTATTATAAAATAAACGTTTAAATTATTCATTCTTTTGTTTTGATCATCCATATTTTAGAAAAAATTTAATATCTACAAGTAAAAAAATGGTTACACTTCATTCTGTATATAGAGGGGTCAACCAGCTAATATGCCTTTAATCTCCATGAATAGATAGATTAAAAATGGAGTTTTCTCAGAGAAATCTCTTTAATTAACTTTAGTCTCAAAAGAATACTTATCCTTACAATGGAAAAAATCATTCAGATAAATTTCATATTTTTTGTTTGTATTTCTTTTTTATACACTGAGTCCCTTCAATATTTGACATGTTTAATCAATGAATTTGAAATTTACTACAAAATATGATTATTCATGTACTAACTATTAAATGTAACTAAAGATAAATGTTAATAATAAATTTTTTTTTGTTGTAGGTAACAATTTTAATGCTGTTCAGAATTACTTGACAAAATTTCAAGGAAAGATTTATGATGGGGACAAATTTAAATGCAGACAGTGCAGGTAAAAAAGCTTATTATTTTTCTCTGGATTTATTTACAGTTCAAATATTTAGTTGGTTTAAATTTTATAATTGTGTACTTATTTTCACTACCATTGTTGCATTCTATAACTACATAAATGCTTGTTGCTTCACTTTCTCCATACAAATGAAGCAATTTATGAAGTTTATTTTCAAATTTGTAATCTTTAAAATTACTCTCCTTAACCAAATTTACAATTTTGATAACCTTGTAAAGTGTTTTTCAGTTTACAGTTATCTTTTTCTCAATGTCAGCTTTTGTACAATAGATTCTCTTTTCCTCATCTTTTCATTATCTACCTTTTCCTTATATTTCTACAAATTTGGACCTTGCGCCATAAAACCCAACCAACCAACCTTATATTTCTATTCTAAATTAATGAAAACCATAAAAAATTACTTTTTAATGAATAAATATGCATTTTTGCTATATTAATTTTATTAAAATTATTTATTTTGTGCTATAATTTACTAAAATTTCTTTATATTGTAAAGTTAATGTAATGCTGTTTACTCTGTTCCTTAGTTTTAAATCTATTAAAAAAATTTATATTAATCATGTCCATCTTTTGCAACAAAAATGTAATATGTATCAAACTTTAGATTTTTTTTCCAAATTCAAAGAAAAAATGAAGCAAATAACTTATATATTCAGTAAAACTTATAGATAAAAACCTTTATTTCATATGGTGCTTAATCAAATTGTATAATGATATTTATATTTTTGGGAAAATGATCAATAATATAATATGTAAATACCATACAAATACTCTAAATGCAGTTGCATCTTCCTGTTGTAATTATTCAATTAATTATTGAAATGAGATATATGTTGTGAATAAAATATTATTCGATTTTTAGAATAAAGTATTAAATTGAAGACAAAAATGTGTTTGCCATATTGAATGAATGCAAATCATAGTCTCATCATCAAGTTTCAATCTGTTCTTTGAATTGCATTGTCTTTGCAAAAAATTGCATTTTAATTTACTTTTTTATCAGTGTGTGTCTTCACATTGATGAATAATTCTATTAATATTTCTTTTAGTTAAATTTTAAGATATGTCTGAATATAAAATTTAATTCATGTATCTTGTCAAAAGGCTAAATACTCTGTTAAATCTATCTCATGTTTTTTTTTATTTATCTGGTTATGGTTTTTAATAAATTCAGAAAATCTTGGAAAATCATACACAATGATTACTTACTAAATAAAATTTAATAGTGAAACTTAAAAGTATATTATTTTTTTTAAAAAAATAAGTTATTTTATGTTTCATATTTTAGATATTTAAAAGTAATTTTTAAGTGACAAAAAAATTCAGATATTAGAAAAAATTCAATTTTTGTTTAGCTGCTTTCAATATTTTACCATAACTGTATTAGTTTAAAAATTCTGCAAAATTAAAAAAATAATAATAATACATTTATAGTATGTTTTTCTATTTTGCTGATGTTAATGTATATCCTATATTTTATTACATTAACAGTTTATTATAATTTCTCAGTTATATATTTATCATCATTTTATCTATTGTGTACTGCATTTTGAATATCATAGTAGATTTTTATTTTAAGCTGTGTTTACAAGTTTGATAATTATTAAAACAGTTTCCTATGATTGCAACTTTTATGAAGAAACTATTTATTTAAGTAACTATTATGTTGAAATCAGAAAAATGGTATTCCCTAAGTATAATATTTTTTATTTTGTTGAAAATATTTCATTCTTCATTGTAAGATTACTTTTTATTCAAATTTTAATGAGAAAGATGAAATGTTGCAACAACAACAATAATAATAAATAACTGGAAAATAAAATACAAAAGTTCTTAATAAAATTCAGAAAATTTTAAATATTAATTTCAATTAATACTTATCTATCTTCAGTTCTTATATATATATATACTTGTGTCAAGTAAAACAAGATGATATTTTGTTTGACACTTGTGTACAATGTCATGTGACATGGGCCACAAAGTTTATTCCCTATGTCCAAAATACAATGCGACTCAAGCTGCTACTGCCCACATTTTAGTCTGCATCAGTTTAAATAAATGCCAGCTATTCTCAAGCCCTGAGGCTGTGCTCCATTGTTTGAAGGCATTTGGGTTCATGAACCTGGTTTGATGTTGCTGTCAATCAGGAGGGATAAGCCACAACACATATTTTGTTTGAAAATAAAGCAATCTTTGTTAATTTGTTCGCGTAAGAAAAGGGAAAATTTTCATTTTGAAATTAAATAATTATGGTCATACATAGTATTTTGTTAAGGAATTAGAAATAAGGCATCTAAGGAAATATATTATTTAAAAAGTTAGCAAAACATAACCCCATGTTTCATTCCTATTTGTATTTGGAATTTTGAATACTGATTTGGTATTTATGTTACTGAACATCAAAGTTTTGAGTTCAGATTAAATAACTCATGACAAGTTTCTATTTAAAATGCTTCTTGCCATAAGTATGAATGCATCTGTTATTCATAGAAATTATGTGGTGATTAAATTTCCAAAAATGAAACAGACAGACTTATTGATTTATTGTAAATTTCATTTTTAATAAGTATATCTATCTTAAATACAAAGTAAGAAGTAATTGAAAACATAAGTATATTTTTTATAAACAGCATTACGCAATAATTAAAAGTTTTGATTATAAAATTTTCATTATTTTGCTTATGAAAATAGTATATTTATTTTATATAATATTCTTCTTTACTGTTTTATAAGTTTGATTATTAGTTAAAGTTAGATGCCTTTAATGGTACAAAATTAAATTGTATTCTTGCTTTAATCTTGAGGATTTTCTAAGATTGGAAGTAGGAAAAAATCGCTTCTTTTTTACATTTTCCAGGGCAAGAATGTAGTTCAGTTTATAAAAATAATACTCTTCTCTATAATTCAAATTAAGTAAATATGTTTAGGAAACAATGTTTTAAAATGCTTCCATGAATAAATAGAGTAATTTTATATTGGCAGAATTATTTAAAAATCTCTTTCTTTATCTATTACTTTGATTTTATTTTTTAGAAAAAAGCAAGTGTGGAAAATTATAAAGTCAAAACATCTAATAAACTTAAAGAAATTTAATTATACTTTAAAAAAATAATTACTTTACAATACTATACAGTTTCTTTATATTTGTTTTATATTCTTTTTCATTTGTTTTAATAAATGACAAGTTGCTGCTGTTAATATTTCCACTTGAAAAATATTGTGGTATAAGTGATTGAAAAGCAGTATTTCCTTTAAAAGACTGTATGATATCATATGACATTTATTTAAGACCATCAGACATATATATGTATTAGGAAAAATATCTTTTTATATCAAAAATTTTTTTAATCCTAGTAATATTTATTAAAAATTTATATAATAGGGGTTGTTTAACTAATTTGAAATAAAATCAACATGTGTAAATTACAGCATTTTCTTAAAATTATTTTTTGTTTGTTACATTCTTCATCTGATTCTCTAGAGGGATTGTTTTAAATGAATTAAGTAAATTTCTATACTAAAAATTAATGTAAGTTATGAGGAGTTAACATTTTTATTATTAAAATTAATTTATAAATAAATATTTTGCTTGAAAAACAATTTTATAGATATTAATAAAAAAAACATTTGTAAATCACATTTCTCGTTCAGAATAAAGTTTTAAAAAATATCAAACTTCTCGTAATCATTTAGAATATGCTGCCTGTTTATGACTGTTGACAGACTGCATATTTTAATGTGTTATCTGATTTAGTTAATAGCTTTTCTGTATACCTCACATCAAATAATCTTGTTAATGATGATTGCTATACTAACAAGAGCTGTCTGTTTCAAATGAGGTAAAAGCTATTTTCAATTGGTATTATTTATGGTAGTACAATTCATATTATTTACAAGGTGTCCAGTAAATCAAAGTTAATACTTTTCTTCTGACTCTTTCCTTCAAAAAAGAAACTTGTCTTATTTCCACTGCATCTGACAGACACAAATAAATTGACAGTGGTTGTTTTTGTGGTAGAAGGCAGTGAATAAATATAAAAAAATAATATAATTTCACTCATATTGTTTTACCAAGATTTTCTAATGTATATTTATACTCATGTGTAGGCAGAAAAAGTTATCCTTACAATTGTCTAAAACAATTTTAGAAATATCTCATTATAAATTTGTTGCAATAACTGTATAAATTTTTTCATTTGAATTTAAAAAGTTAGAGGTACTGATTTATATTTTTCAAAATGTATTACAAAATATTTCTGGGCATAAAAAGAAAAAAATAAGTTATTCATTCATATTTCAATGTATTTGATCATAAAAGTTATAAAAGTAAATGTCCCTTAAGTACTTACAATTAAATTCAAATATTAAAAGTATTATGTTTTTTAGATGAATTAAATCATAAAAAAATAAAAAAGAGTGCAATATTTTCAGGTTTATTGCCGAATTATTTGAAAATTATTGAACACATTATATTAGTATTTTAAAAATACAAAATGTATATGCTTATTATAATTCTGCCTTTTCCCTTTTATTGCTCATCAAGCATAAAATTTTTAACATTGCCATTCTTAAAAACAAATAAAAATAACAATGATGCATTATAAAATGTATCATTGTTCTTTTTTCTATGATTTTACATGACTGCAAAATTTATTACTGAAAACTCCTCTAAGCATGCTGCTTTAAAATACATACATGGTGGAATAATTTACTTTAATTTAGTTTAAGTATGTTATCAAGCTATTAAAAAATGTACATTTTCCTAATGAAATCATAAAATATTTAATACTCTTTGAAAACTTTTTCATAGGAAATGAAGCCATAACAGTTTTTTAAACAGTAACAAAACCAAATCTAACTTAAGTAATATTATTCATAAATATTACACACTTTTTAAATTTTTCTTTTTCATTATAGGAAGTGTCTTTTCACACAGGGTAACGTCATACCTCATATTCAAGGGCAAGATTTATATTGGAACAATTTTGCCCAGCAACTCATTTCAGAACAATCACAAGTGATTTGTAAACAGTCATTATTCATTGAGTTTTTACCATGGATCTCAGAAGCACACAACTCTCTTTCTGGAAAGGTGATTATTGGTGATTTATGCATTTAGAAAATTTTGTTTGAAATTTGATGATTCTAAAACTACTTTCCTAAATTTACTTAAGTATTTTTCTAAATATTCTATGTTAGAATTTTTTTAATCTAAAAAATTATAATCTGATGTTACTCTATTTAAGATTATTCAAAAAATTTTAATGTATATTTTAATAATTCAGAGTGAAAAAGAAATAAATTGAAAATTATGAGCATGAAGAAAATTAGGAACTGGGCCATCCTAAGCTGGAATCTGGCTAAGGATGTTGGGGATGATTAGTGGAGACATTGATACTTTCTTATCTCTCTTCAGTTTGTCTATTTTTAACATATTCATCTGTGTTTGTTTATTATTTGATGTTTCTTAAAGCAATTATAAAATTATAGGCATTAGGAAAGCTACTAAAAATGTTTTATTATGTGGAATTACGAATGTAATTATTTTCGCTTCATTTATTCATTTTATCTTCACATTTTGGGCAAACGGAAGAAAAATATATTAAATGTATTACTTAATAAGAAAAAGAGTTAATTTAAAGCCAATAATTATGTAGAAATTAGCTTATGATTCAAATAACTTAAGAATTATGTTATCTTATCAAATAGCATTAATTTCAATAAATAATTATTTTAAATATAAAAAGGATTTTTGGAATAAAACATTCTGTTGATATTTTTAGTCTAAAATTTGTATTTTACAAGTTACTTTAAAGTTAATAAACTAAAGTATTCTGAAGAATTATTTTTACTGTAAAGGAGTGGAGAAAAATTATCAAAATATCATTCCCCTTAATAGGTCATGATTTGTTAATTATATTTTGTGCATTTTTGAATTTATATTTTTTAAAGTAAAATATATTTTATTTTTTAAAAATCTACCTAGTTTTATGTCATTTTTTATTTTGTTTTATTTATTATTTATTTTTTTATTCTGCTGGCTAGGTAAAATGTATGTAAATATTAACATTTGCTTTTGTTGTAAATTCCTTGTAAAATTAAAGGGTTTGCATTATAAATACATAATAAACACAAGTGAATAATAAAGATAGTGAATTTTATAATAAACCAGAATGTTTGTATTGAACTTAAATTTTGTAAAATTATTTTAGATTCTTTGTCCTGAATGTGGTGCTAAAATTGGAAGCTTTTGTTGGAAAGGTAAGTTAAAAAGAACATGAGGTATTTTTGCTTAATTATGATTTCATTATAAAAATAATTTATATTCTGGTGAAAGGTAAAGAAGTAATTAATGTTAGAAATTATATATTAAATCTTCTCAGATTATATCTTATCAACTTTTTTTTCTTTATAATTTATTTTTCACAGTTGTTCTATAATCTATTAAAAAATAAATATATTTGTAAATTATAACTGTCCATCTAATATATTTTTTAACCAAATTCATGATATGTGTTGTCTGCTTCATGTACAGTAGTGGCCAAAATTTTGGACACTTTTGGAAATTTTTTTGTTTTTGAACTTTGTATGCTTATAGAAAATGTTACATTTCGCAAAATACAAACTTGTATATATCATTTTAAATAGAATTTATTACTAAATTCAGTACAAAACACAAAATTCAATTATTTGCAATACAAAAAAAGTTAAACGATAATAGTTATTGATATACATTAGATAGTGATGATTGCAGTGAGTTATCAGTATTTAGTAGAGTACCCTTTATTTTTGATTACAGCTTCACATCGACGTTTCATTGAGCTGACAAGAGTTTTAAGCTTTTCTTTCATTATTACATGATGCCAGGAAACTGCCAGTAGAAGCTGACATCATGTTTACACTTGAAACAATTCATTATTTTGCTTTGTTCTGTAGAAGGAAGACCTATTTCTTATACACTGCAATTACAAGTAGGAATTTTTGTAAAAATTTTTACTATTTAGTCAAGAAGCAATGACATCAAATAAAAGAGTAGATTGAACACCTAGAAAGAGATGTAATATTATTGTGTTACGAGAGAGTGGTCTTTCATTGCTGAAATTGCAAGACAGGTAAGTGGTTCAGTGACTACAACTGGAGTCCGAAAGTTTTGTTAACGATATTAGGAGACAAATTCAGTAAAAAACAAAGAAGGAAAAGAATGAAAAAGGTGCACCACATCTATTGATGACAGAAGAATAAAAAGACTATCTCCAAGATAGAAAAATATCATCAGCGGCCATCAGAAGTATTCTGAATGATGCTGGTGTTTCTGTCAGTTCAAGAACAATCAGGAGAAGATTAACGGATGTTGGACTGAGGGGTAGAATTCCACAAAAAAAGCCTTATCTTAATTTTCAGCAATGAAAAAAAGACTACAGTGGGCAAAGGAGCACATTAATTGGACAGATGATCAGTAGTCACAAGTTATATGGAGTGATGAAACTAAGCTTTTTTTTCCATGTGACACTTGAATGGGTTGTTCCGAAAGAACTCGTCACTATCTCTTTTTTTTTTTTTAAATATTACAGCTTTCAGTGGCTAGGCTATTCACTATATGGTGTCATAATTAAATTTCAAAATTTATACAACAACATTGATGTGACATACACACACACACATAGTGCTATTTTTAAGTGATTTAACAAATAAATTATTTTTGTACTTTTGTGTTAAATAAATAGGGAAAATAAAGAATAATTTACTCCTCCATTTATTTTTTGTTAGTACATGTACATTCAAAAATTATTTTGATAAGAAGTGCCATAATTATGCATTGATGAAACATAAAGCAATGTATGGTCCTATTCTAGGAAACATTTGAAACAGATTTATTTAATATTCAAGTTTTATTGCTGAAAATTTATGAATAAACAAGTTATATAAAAAATTAATTTTAAAATAAAATTAAAGAAATCTTACACAACTTCCAGAATAATGTTTGTTAAATAATGATTACTCTTTTTGCTAACTCTTATGGCATTTTTTTTTGGGGGGGTGGTTAGCATATGTTATAAAATAATTTTAGAATTGTGTTTTCTAATTAATTATAATTGAAATATCCTATATAACAAAGAGTATAATAGTGTTAATTAATTAAATTTTAGGCATTCTCAAATAAAGAAAAATAAAATAATAGAAACTCTAAATAAAGAAAATATAATTTTCTTAATTTTATTGTAGAGTAGTTTTTAACTGAAAAAATTTAATTTATGCTATTGCTGAAATATCCCTTTATTAAGTATTGAAAATAAGAACCATTTTTACAGAATTGAAATCAATTTTTTGTTAAACAATATGCAAGCAGTTTTTCTATATAAAAAATATACAGCTATTTTGCATGTTCTTATATTAAGGTGTGATATGCTTTGTGTGGACCAATACATTCCAAAGAAGTTTATCATTGGTGTTTACTGCAGTTTTTAATATCGTACAATAAAACGTGTTGCTGTCCTGTCATAATTACACAGTGTACCAGAAAGGTCCTGATTTCAATCTGTCACTATTAAACGACAAAGATGAAATGTTGTGTTTCTTTCTCCATGCTCTTCTAGGTGCTCAGGAATTTTATTGGCTTCCTTCCTTGCAGCATGTGTAAATATAGCTCACAATCAATGAAAAGTTACCCAAATACATTCACTAAATATTAAAATGGCTTACAAAACAGTCTTAGACCATCTATTATGATTTCAAAGACATTTAAGAGAAAATATAACATATTAATGTCTTAATTATTTTAGTATACTTTCCATTCCAAGTACTAAAACAATATAATTTTGGAAAGTATTTTTGGGAAAAATATAAAACGCATACTTTTTTGTAATTATATTTGTATAAAATTTTGATATAAATAACTTCACATCACATTATTAACTATTAATATTTTATTAATAGATAAGAATGAAAACAATTTCCATTACTCTTGTCATTAGCACTGGAAGATTTTTTGAAGTTTGAGGTTAAAAGAGTTTGCTAGGTCACCTGACAGAAAAAATTTAATTTTCCATTTTGTGTTTTTTATTCTACTTTTTATGTTATAAATTATTAAATATTTTATCAAAAGCTTTCTGAGATGTTACTGTGAATGCACAAGATACTATATCTCATTTTTGCGAAGAAGTTCTTCATATACATGAAAATATAATTCTTGTACTAATATTTTAATTTCTTCATTTAATAAATTACTTGACTGCAAATATTTTTTGTTTAAAAAATGGAAATAAAATCTATACATCTTTCATAAATTCTGTCTTGGTAAAATGTATGGCAAGGTTGTATAACCATTCCAGTAAGTAGTGCAAATGGCGAGAAAAAAAATATTGTGTTGCTGCTTTAATTATGATTCAAAGTAAGTCAAGAGGGTACAAAAATGTATACTTTGCCATTTTAAATAATTTTATCTGTTGAAATGAGTAATTATTGAAATCTCATTAACATATTCAAAAATCTGTAAACAAAGAGTTTTCATTAGATTCTCTTTTTAGCTCATGCATATGATGTAATAAGAATACATATTTTAATTTAATAACGATTTATAAATATAAGTTATGGAATTTTTCTATCATTAAAATAGCAAATTATGCAATAATTTGTTGCCACTCTATTTGTAATAAGAATGTTTTGTGTGTGTGATTTATTAAAAATGCATCTATTTCTTTAGGACAACTATGCACTTGCGGAGCAACCATCTCACCAAGTTTTAAAATCATTGAGAGTAAGGTAGACAAAGATATATGTGTTCCAAATGTAAATAATGATCTCAATACTCATCATGTAACTTAATGCATTTTTTGTTTTAATTTATAAGCATTTGTTTATGTATTTTCTTGTTCACCATAAAGATTTTTTAAGAAAAATTATTTGTGTTTCACACATCTGTTAAAAATCTTCAATGGACAACAAAAGGAAAACTTTACATTTTTATTTTTACATATATATATATATATAATCTTTTATAAAACAAGTGTTGCTAAAATCAGAGTCAATATAAAAATTATTTCATTCAGAATATCTACTGTTATTTTTTAACAATAAAATTATTTAGTTTAACAATTATTGAAATTGTAATAAAATATATTTTCATAGTAATAAACATGTACACAAAACTCATCAATACTAAAATTTTAAAGAGTTTTTTATATATAAAATTAAAAGCAATTAAAGTAACAAATTTCTTTGAAAAAAATATAAGTAAAAATTCATTAAACAATGAAATAACTTTTCTTACTATTATTTACATGAAATTAATTTTTTTATAAATATTTGTACACATATTGCTTGATAATTAAAAATGTTCTAAAAATAGACAATTTTATTTTTAAAAAATCAATATTTTTGTACAATTTTCAAATGTGTATTACATTATCATGGCAGCAATATGATTTCGTTACAATAATCAAAATATGCAATTTTACAACACTGTACTGGAAAAAACATCATAATAAACTTTGAAATTTAAATAACACTAAGATGACAAACGTGAAGTGAATGAAATTATAATACTAAAGTTACTTTTTTTTCTAGTTTAATTTCCACTTCACTGCAAAAAAATCACATTAAAAAGTGAGTAAAAATAAAATACAAAAAATATTCATTAACATTCACAAAGAAATAGAAATATTTGGTCAAAATAAGGAAACAAATAGTATAATTTAACATGGCCATATTGTTATTCATCACAAGAATATTTTTCTCAGTACAAACATAATCTAATTGTTGTATTCAATACAATTTTCACGAGAAGTATGTTGTATATATTTTTATGTTAATGTTACATTTAGAAATTAAAAACTTGTTAACAAATCAAGATTTTTGCTTTATACAAATTAATTAGAAAAGTTTTCAATTTTTTCTTAAATGAATAAAATAAAGAAAAACCCTTTATTAAAAAGTAAATGGACAGCAAAATTGTTAAAGTACCTTATAAAATTTAGAAAATAGATAATTTTGTGTTTAGTTCAAGAATTAATAATAATTACAATAAAAAGCAAATTATTAGGCAAATGTATGATTTTTGAATAAATAAACTAGTTTACTTTTTACAAATCTCTCACATCAAATTAGATATTTGATTTGAAAATTTAATACGAAGCAGCTTATTTTGTAGCAAAAGTGGTTATTTCTTAAAAAAAATACTAATATTGTAAATTACTTGTGTTTATAAATACATCACTATTCAAATTTGTTATTTTTAGAGAATTTATAAATTTTCAACTTAGTTTTATTACAATATTTAAATTTCAAGCATTATAAAATGACAAATGGAACAGTGTCTTTGATTTCTGAAGTTAATCTCTAGTAATTTTATAAGCAATGTTTTATAAAAGATAATATTCCTTCAAATTATTTCTTGCATTGCAGATTCCCAGATTTTAAGAGTTAATGTAAAATAGTTCTCGTAAATTGTATTTTAAATCTTACTAAAAAACTAAATATTTTTATACTTGCATCGGATATTATAGGATAGTTGCCTCGATAATTCAATTATAATCGACTATATTATAAAAACAACTATCATTTTGATTTTATCCCTTCCAAATTAGCTGATTTTCCAAAGAAATAATAATTTAAAACAAAATGTCAATTAAAAATTAATAATTCTGGGATTTAATATAAATACTTTCTTAAATTGTCACATTTAATTTAAAATACTATAAAGAATATGTATATTTATCAAAATTCTCACTCTACTTTCAAAAAAAGAAGTTTTAGATTTTGTTTTACAAAGATTCATTTGGAATAAAATAGAATAGTTATTCACAAATAAAAGAAATATTAATTGAAAACATTTGATAATTTCTTCATTATATCTGTATTACAAATAGTAATTTTATAATATTAAATTTATTAGCATACACAGAAGCAGTAAATATAATGGTTGTTTATTAAATATGCAGCATTTTTCAATATTTTTGAAACTACCATGAGTACTTAATGGTAGTTGCAAGAATGCACCATTAATTTTGATTCAAATAAATGGGAGGAGACTGAAATCTTCCAAACTAATATTTTTGAAATTGTTTAACAAAAGCTTTACCCTATTGCTAATAATAAACTTTTGCCACAGATAAAAATCAAACTGTTTGAATTAAATTGTAAAATTCCATTTGCTTACCTTAAATATAATAACCAATCTACAAAACAAACTGACAACAAGAAGTTTCAGGCATTCAGGAAAAAGTTTCGATAATTTAGAGAAAATCACATACTTGCTCCATACATAGTTTCATTTTAAAATGGTTATATTGATTTTAATACTGAAGTTCATTAAAGGTAAGATTACACCATTTGTTAAAGTATTATAAATACTTAATATCATATTCTGAGCAGATTTAGAAATTTCTTAAGTACAACTGTAGAATTTTTTGTGACTTATGTATTTAGATAACTGTTAAAAATATAATTATCTTACTAAAGATTAACTTCGATTGCATTATTCATTTCAATATTTAAGATAAATACCTAATAAACTTTTTTTTTAATTCTACTTATTAAAATTATAAACCAGTAGTTTTTATATTTAATAAAAATTGATTAATAGTTAAAGTTGAAAACTTTTGGAATAAATTTAAAATTATTACTGATCGCAACTAGCATACATAATGAAATTACAATTATCCATGGTATCAATAATTCAAAAATATTTGTAGAGTAAATTTCGTAATTTCTAACTATTAATTACATTGATAACTAAAATAAAAGACTCTTAAGACATAAATAATACTTAAATCTTATTTTTATCACAATAATACTTTTAAAACTTTAATTTTAATCACAATGAAAAAACATATTTCCTGACAAAGAATCTTTAATTATATAGATTAAATAAAATTTTTAACATTTATTCTTCAACATGAATAGTAAATGGCCATGCCAGTTGTTCACATTATATAAAAGTAGTTTTGTAAACTAATATCAAAGAAACAATTATAGGAAAAGCAGTCATTGAACACTTTATGGGAATAAATGCATGGAAGATTTGAGTGAACACAACCCATTTTCAGGATGGACTAGGGCAGTCCCACTCAATTAAATATTGTGTTTTGCCATCAGGCCCGGTTCTCTTGGCTAAAATTGAGAACTTTTGACCATTTTCAATTCGATCAGCCATACCAAAGTAACTTCTAACAGAGGAACTTAAGTCAGAGTTATTTGAAACAGTTGTAGATGACTGAATTTTGTTATTTGAAGGAGAATCGTTCAATAGTCGGTTGATTACTGATGTTGAAGAGCGGTTGGAAGTAAATTTTCGTGAGGGTGTGGTTGCCACCTTAACACAATTATTTCTATTCCTAAGTCTTGAATTAAGCTTTGAATCAGTTCCAGATGATACAGATGGAGTAGATGATGCTGTATTACTGTTCATGGAATATGTGCTCAGAAATGGATTGTTAACTCCTTCAAAATCTGTTGGATGAGGAATAATTGTGTTAAGAGTACCATGTGAAGATGATGTATCATCACTTTCTGATAAATCTATTAGGATCGGCGAGGAACGTTGTTTCTGCAAGCCATTTGATTTGTTCAAGCATCTTGCTAATCTGTGGGGTTGTTTTCGTCTTTCCTGTAATAAAGATTGATGAATTTCTAAATGAAAATAGAGTAATTGTATGCTAATGAATGTAATGCTTTACCTAACACAATAAAATTACATGTATAGATAAAAGAGATGTCTAAAATAAATGTAAACTTATTTTAGATGCCAATAGATTTAGATTTAAAATAACCACTATAAGTATTATATTAGGAAACCTGAATTAAAATGTGTGAGCAACTATATATCTTTTATTATAACTATTATTGTTAAATACCAAGAGTTCAAAAATTTGTATATAGGTCTAAAGACAAAATGCTCTCAGAATTTTTAACAAAAATTTACTTCTAAAAAATCCACTAGAGAATGCTTTTTCAAGAAAAACAATATTCAAAACAATGATTAAAATGAAATGCATAAACAATACTAACATTTATTAACTAGTCTCCGATTACCTTGTCATTGAACCACAGTAAGTAAAAGATAAAAAAAGAACAATTCAATTTGTGCAGAAATAAGGGTAGATTTAGATGAAAAATTAACAAAAGGAGCAGTTGTTAATCATATCTAAGACAATACAGTACATTTAACAGCAGATTGTAACTCATCAATGTTGCAACATTGCCCCAATACACCTGACATTTTAAATAGCCCCTTAACCATAAATGTGTTCTACGTGTAATGTGGGGGAACATTGTAATCATGAATTAGGAAAAAAGTGACTAACAAATGTCTGCAGTTTATCATGGTAACAATGGCCTGTAACAGGTCAATACTCACCTATTTCCCTATGAAATTTACTGAAGAATGATCCAAGTATGAATGCTGTTGCAATTCCACACCAAACAGTGATCTTAGAAGACTAAGAGAATTTTGGAGTGCATTCTCAGATTTTCCTTAGTCCAAATATAGAAATTCTATGCATTGACTGTCCCATTGAGATAAAAATGAACCTTGTCACTCCACAAAATATTGCAAGGCCACAAAATATCTACAGTTATTCTGTTGAGAATCTAATGTAATGATAGAAATTGTGGCTTGCCCCAATCAAACAGCTCCTGGGTATGATGGATCTTATATGGGATATAGTGCATAATGTTTCTGAGTATTTTTCAGGCAGTGCTGTAATAGCCTGTCTGTTGAGAAGCTGCATGTGTGCTACTACCCACAAACTTTTATGTCTGTGACTGTGCAACAACTGTCTTAAAGACATCAACAAGTACCAGTGTGATACATCTATGGCCTCTTTCAGGTTGAGCTCCTAATTTTTTTGTCTCTTCAAATCTCTTAATCATGGGCCTTTAATAGACATTGATCTACGTTATAGGTTCTTTCTATGATGAAATTCACCAACTCCAACAAAAGCATTCCCCTTGCTTTGGTAAAACAGCTTCACCAATAACACGTTTAATTAAAAAGTACAGCCGACATTAGTACAGCCAGAAACATCGACTTAAACATAACAAAGCCTGCTAATGTTTTATACACTAATTTGTTTTCCATAAAGTTCTCCTTTTCCCAAGCATGCAAATCTCAACATTTTTCTCCTACAACTGATAGCTTTTTCCATTTTGCATTTTATTAATCATAATTAATTTTTTGGATTGTTAATATTTTTGTGTATTAGGTTTTGAAGATTTATTATGTTGAATTTCACATTTGTTTAAAAAAAATCACCTTCTGATGGATATTTTGTAAGTAAAAATGTTTTTTCAAAATTCTGTGAGTTCATATTATGTATAGGCTATATTCAAAATTTCATTCATTTATTTACACTGTAGGATGCTGTTTATAAGCGAATTTTGATTAAGACCAGATAGTATATTGAAACTGGTATAATCAGAAACTTGAAATACACAAAAATAGCAGAAAAACAAGCATGAAAAGATTCTTGGACATGAATTTGTTTTTCCTATTTAGATTATTTTACTTCACGATTAAAAAAATTTTCCTTTTGTAATGTAGGATTATTATATAAGAAGACTATTAATTCATTATTTGAAATAAATAAAAACACATATGTAAACAAAAACAAAAAATAACTTTAAAATTTTCCAGAAAAAAATCATCAGTAATAAAAAGATAATTCTCATTGATTATACCGATTGGAACTAATATTTAAAAAGAATTTAATATCATTCACCCATTTGGTCATGTTATGCATTTCTTTGACTAGTTTACATAACATTGTAATACATAGTGTAATAATTGTTTTAAAAGTCATATATATAATAGAATACGAAAAAAAAAACAATGAGAATACAAAATAAAAATTTTTCCAAAGTTCTGTTTCTAAATTATTAAAAAGCTTAATTATATTGATAATATAGGCACATAGGATTAATTAATTGATTTTAAAATGTAGTATATTGAAAGCTATAAATCATTGTCTAAATTAAAATTTGAAAAGTTCCACAATTATGAATTGGTTTTCTCAGAATGATAACACTTTGCATATAAGGGATAATTAGACTTAAATCTACACTATAAAGATTCTGAACCATGACAAGCATTCACCACTGAGGAGGAAATCAAGTCTACAAATTGTTGAATCAAAAGTCAGAGCACAACCATATTGATTAGATTAAAATTGATATAACCTGGCAGTTACAATCACACACACAATAGTCATTTTCCCATTAGTCTTACAACAATATTAAACTATTTCAATACATAAAAGCAATTGATTAAATCACAATTCTCATAAAAAAAACCATATATATAAACTTAACATTATAGATTTTCACATAATTTGACTGCTTTTTAATTTATTTAGTTTTATTGCTGCAATATACTTTATCTACAGAAAAACCAAATAAAAGATATAATATTGTATAATATATATATAATGATTTCATTAAAGAATTCATATTAATTACCTTCTTTTTCGATAATGATTGTTTTTTATTTTTATCATTCTCTTGATTTGATGGTAATGGTTTTTCAAATTTCCTTTTCTCTTCCATTAAATTTGGAGATAATACTTGGTTTGTAGATTTCTCAGGTTTTTTCTTGACATGATTTTTTGAATAGTCTTTGTTAGACAAAGTTTGATGCTCATTTTTTCTTCGAAATAGATTTCGTTTCTCTTCATGGGCTGCTAATTCTCTTGATCGAAAAGATTTCTCTTTCCTGGGGACTTTAGGGAATTGATCAATAATAATTACATCTTCATCAAGTGAGGAAAATTTTCGAGCTCGTTTTCCAGGCACAGATGCACTAATAAAAGAAATGTCATTCACATTGTCAACAGATAAGCACCAAAATATTTACAATTAAAAAGATTTAAATACATAAGAAAATTTTAAATTGTATTATTTCATGCACAAATTAAGCTTCTATACATGTAGAGCAAAATTATGGTTTAGAATATATGTTATTGAATGTTTACTTTTTCAACATTAGTATGATTACAAAGATATTTCATAACACCGAGAATACTTTCATTTAAAAGTAAAAGAAATATTACATATATGTTCATTAATTTTAAAGAAACAATATTAAGTGTTCCTGAAATTCTGCCAATAAACTGGTCATTTATAAAATATATTGGCAGAAACTGAGAAATAAATAGAAAACAAATAATAAGAAATGTATAGATTTAAACATTTTTTAATAACTGGCAAAATATTTATAACTTTTTTACAAATTTACTATTTAACTTATATATTTAATCAATTACAGAATTTTTAGATTTAAAAGCAGTATTTACTCATTTTGAGATAACGCAAATCACACAAATCTTAAAGTATTTCAAACTATACCATTAAATTAGAGAAATATTATTTATCCATAAGAATTTTACATATTAAAATTATAAAATAAATTTAATTTTTATTTTAGAGCTCAACGCTATTCAAAATTTCCTTGAAAAACATTAATTGGTGAGTCTTTTACTCAAAATAATTAATAAAATATATTTAAAAATTATTTCCTGTATAAAGATTAATTTTGAAAATTATTAAATACTGTTCTAAAATTTTAAGCAGAAAATGCTTGCTAAATCAACTCCAAATCTAAACAAAGGAAACACTTTTACATAGTTTAAAAAAATTATTACTAACACTGTATTAAAGAACAAATGCTTACATATATATAAAAATATTCAAATTGAAATAATTGTTTGTATAACGAATTTCATGTTTAATTTTAATGCTATATTACTACCAATTCAAATTTTAGCTACTTTAAATAAATAAAAATAAAATAAGCATTTATTATGTAGATAGTAGAGAATACTTGCATTACAAAATATAATCCGTGCATTTTGTTTTCAAATGTTTGAACATAAAAAAATCATGCATATGATATCTATCCATTTATTGAAAAAAGAAAAAGATAAATTTTTTGCTTTGCTTTTACTGGTGCAAGATCCAATAAACTACGACGAAAACAAAATAATGTATGATAGTTAAGTCTTTGAGTAAATCATTGGTTAAGAACTAATAGAGGATGTTGAGATGAATGACTCAGAAGAATAAAATTTATAATATCTTTAGCATTTAAACACTTAAGAGGGTTAGTAAAGTATGGATGAAGTTTGCAATTTATATAATCTACTTTTATGGATTCTGGTATTATAGGTGTTTGTAAAGTTAAGGCAAGATGTTGGGTGTCACATCGAATGTTTATGCAACGTGTAGCACTAAACTCCTTGATCACGTAGTTCTTCCAAAAATTCTGCTTCTGTAACATGTATGGAATTGGGATTAGAAAGAACACTTTGAGACTCATTTAAAATTTTCAGAAATGATATTTTAACAGGAAATGAAACCAATTTTTTAAATTGCTGATTGCCGAAGCTTATTTTGAGTCATATAGAATAAGATCTCCCCCCGATCGTAATTTTTTAACATTTTCTAGGTTACCAATAGTTGATCATGTTGGTTATCAATAGTTTCTGATATCATTTCAATGATATCAGAAATTTTTGTATCAGAAAAGACAATAGTGCATGATAATAGTTTGGTGTGCTTATCAACAAGTAATAAGTAGGTGAATTGGCTTCAATGACATCAGAATTAAAAGTCATAGGATATTAGTAAAAATTCAGGTTCTACAACACAGCCCACTAAGGAACCTAAAGAGGGATAGCAGCTTAGGTTATGTACATTTCCAGCCTCGGTGCTTACCATAGAGTCAACAGCCATACTCGCGGAGTCACACCTGGGGCAGTGACCAACCTTAATGGCAAGCCAGATGTGACTTCTTCACTTAATCCTAGCAGGCTAGCCACAACTGTAGCTCGGTATCAGCTGACTGATACACTAGATACCACAGAGTACCACTCAACCAAAAAGTTGTAACAAATGGCCAATATATGGGGATCTTGACTATCCATCAGAAGCAACAAGCAAACAGAGTTGCTACAGCTAATCGCTGCATGGAGAGCTCCCTCACTTGCTGTCGAGGGATGGAAATGATAAGAAAATATTAAAAGATAGGAAAAATAGAGAATATAGATCCCGGGATAACTCAGGATTGGGACACCTGTACTCACCTAAGATCCCCATGAGGGGAAGCAAATATAAAAAAAAACAAATTAAAAATGATTAATATACACTAGGAATACATAATAATTCTTAGGGAAATTATAATGGAAATTTAAAGAGTCGAATATCCACATTTAGCACTTTTCTACATTAAGAAAGCTTTCAAAGTTTTCTTTTGTTGATTTGACAATTCCATTTGAAAGTATATTTTATTGAATCAATTAATTACAGATAAACTTAAAATAAAAAAATAAAAATATGAATACAAATTAAAGGGCTTCTTGTTTAATTGAAATTTAAACTACTAGCCAACCTAATTAATTTTATCAAAATATAAATTGAATGTGGATATAAATATTCTTATTAAATTGTATAAAAGAGAAAAAAATTAAGATATCAGACAATACTAATGTTAAGTTACATGCATACTATGTAAAATAAACTTTTAATTGTGTTCAATTATCTTTTGTAAATGTATCAAAGGAGTTATTTTCTTATGAAAAACAAATTAATCATGCATACTATTTCTCTTGACACACATAATTGCTTCGCATTGAAGCAATACCATTTTATTTACATAGATCTTAACTTTTCTGTAAGATTATAAATGTAACTATCAGATTTTAAAGATATAATATGGAAAGGTACATTTAATCATTAATGCAAATTTTTAACATTATTTATTTAGCAAATTAAAGTTTGCTAAGTTATTCAAAATTCATAAAATAATCTTATTTTATTGATATCTTAGAGAAAAATGTTTATGTTACAAATTCCTATAAGTATTGTGTAACATAGAATTTTTTAAGTTTATTTTAATGATATTTATATATATATTTAAAATTTCACAAATCAATAAGTTATATAAATATATTGATTGATGGCTTGATTATATGGCTCCTTACAAAGTAATGTTAAGACTTTCTCTCAAATTAATAATTTTAGAGAACTTCTTAGAATAAACCTAGCAAACTTTAAATGTAACTGTACAAAACAGACTATAAATAATCCTACCAATTTGATTTTGATTGATTAACTGTTGGAAATTTAGGTTTTCGTAATGAAGCAGTGAATGAATCTAACACTTCACTAGTTATGGTACCAGATGCTGGTAAAGACACAACTGGCGTTTGAGGTGGGATACGGGATCGCAGTCCCCACATTTCAGTTTTCCTTTTCATTTCTTTCCCAGAGGTAAACCTGAAAACAAAAGGAAAAAAAATCAATTGCTGGAATTATTAGTCAAAAATGATGCAACTAAATCAAAAAGAACTTACCTGCTTTTACTTTTTTGAAGGGCTTCCAACAGCCTTTTCTTTTTTTCCTCAAGAGGTAATCGAGAAACAACCTATATAATATCAAAGATTTAAAAAGAAACTCTAACAGCTAAAACATCAAATACATATCTACCACATTTCATAAGAAAAATATTTCAGTGAATTTTCCCTTTTTACATTAAAAAAAGCCAAAATGGCAGATAAATTTGTGAATAAGTATGGTAACATATGCAGTAACAATGTTTCAAACTTTATATTTTTTATATGTGCACTAATTTGACCAGTATTTACAATTTAGAGTAGTTAATTATGGGCCACTACAAACCTATACAAATATAATGTAAGAATTAAATATATATGGTTTTTAATTGAAGACCAAAGAAATGGTTATTCACTAATCAGTTTAACATAATGTATTTAACATATTTAAAAACATTTTTTACAGTTTTTTTTAACTATTTCATATTTATTCCCTGTAATTCTTATAGTTAGAATGTAATTTACCTACTATCTTTTTAAATTATTTTACAATTTATGTGACATGAAATTACAATCTTTTTATGTAAAATTAATATTAAACTAGTTTTCAATCCAACATAATAATCCCAATCAAAAATTGAGAAATATCCTAGCTTGATTATTATTTTAATATAAATTAATTATTACTAAGACAATTCATTGAAACATAATAGTATGTATATTTTTCCAAGTTAACATAATATTTTTAATGTTAATTTTGGTTCATATCTTTCCACTGATTCACATTTATATATTATATATACACACATATTCTTATTAATCTCACCGTTTTTCTTCATATGTCATAATTTATTCATATGCCAATAATTCATATGTCATAATTTTAAAATAACTTCAGTTTCTAAAAATTTATAATATACAGAAGTCTTTATTTTCAAATATCATTGGATTGTAATTCATATTTGGATAGTTTTATGAACATTCACTGTATGAATTAAATACTAACTCCAACCTCAATATTTGACGATTTTTAATTTTCAAAGCTTAAATTTGTATTTTGACAAAATTGGAAAAATAACAGCATACATGCATAAATGGAATCATAGTTTGAAAATTAAAAATGAATTACTGTTGTAAAAAAATTAAATAAATAAAAAATGGGGAAAAAACATTTTTAAATTCCAATGATCAAAAAATGATAATTTTAACAAATAATGAAATAACACAATTTAAATTTTTTTGTACTGATAAATTATATACAATTTCTAAATATACAATTTTTTAAATGATATTAATAAATTTTGTGTTAAATGAAAAAAAAATTACAACCTAAGTACTAGAAATAACAGATGTCTTTATTATAAATTTAAAAAAAATTCAATATCGACTATTCGAAAAATAAAGCATAGCACAATTAACGTTTTTTATACATTATTAATTACTAATAAACATTGTACAAACAAGTTTAAATTGACAGCAGTACATCAGCTAATGAAAAGTTGTTGAAGCAATAAGAGAACTAAATACAAGAGGTTACATCTATCATTGTGCATTGTAATTCATATTTAGATAGTTTTATGAACATTCACGGTATGAATTAAATACAAACCCCAACCTAAATATTTGACAATTTTCAAAACTTTAATTAGTATTTTGACAAAATTGGAAAAATAACAGTTTACATTTATAAATGGAATTTTAATATTTTAAAATATAGAATTTATTATTTTCTATTTTTTCAAACTACAGAACAACTAAACTTTGTCGTGATGAAACCAGTTAACAGTTTTGAAGTAAAAAAATTAAATAAATTTTTGGTCTTATTAAAACACAATGATTAAATAAATATGTATTTAAAACACAAGTAGTAATGGGAATTCTCACTTTATGTGAAACAGCTACTAATGGTAACATGAAACTTTTCTTCAAACAGGAGAATTTTATTCTAATTATAACAAATATTTTATGAGATCTTCTGAATTTAAATACATTTTTATACATTTCCCTACAATATTAGCAATATGAAAGTGAAATATTTTGGATTAATTTTTTTTTTATAAATTTTTAAACATTTCCTTGAAATTTCATTTAACAGAAAAATTTATTTCTTCCTCAAACTGAATATTTACTAATAAAGTTCTATACTCTATAATAAAGACTGATTTTCTTATCAAAGTGAGAATTCCTTTATATTAAGTTTCAATTTGAATAAATATTTTCTTTTTAAGATATTTTTGGAAACATTAAAAAATTAATAACATAAGAAAAATCATTAAATTTAATATGTAAAAACCTTTAAAAATTCTTGGAATGCAATTTAAAATAGTTTTTTTAAGTGATTATATAGTTATATAATTTACATCATGGATTAAGTAAAGATGTGAACTGTTTTGAAACACATATTTTAAAGATAACATACAAAAACTTAAACATCACATCACTTCAAGTGATTTAAAACCAATTTAGACCAATGATGAACATTTATAACCTGTAGAAAATAAAGTAATTGAAATTGTTCTTAAGATGAATACACAAAACACAAAGCATAAACATTGCAGTGATATATATATATAGTTATATTAGAGAAGATGATACCACTATTGATTAGTAAAGCATCAAAATCAATTCATAAAGATATTGACAATACAAATACTATTGTCAATCAGAAATCATGAATGTCTACATTGGTTTGTTTGTTTGTCGCTCAACGGTCATTTTTTGCACACGAGCATGAATGTCTACAAAAATCATCAGCAAATAGCTTTGAAATTTAGACAATTATGTTTCACAAGAGAAATATTTTATCATTATATAATTACAAGAATTAAATGCATATTTCTTCCACCTAATACTATTTTGAAACTTTATGTTTGTGATCAAAATATTATTTTATGAGGACAGGATAGATATTACCAGACAAATGAGTCAATGCCATGATGAAAGAAAATTTTTTTCATTTATGAACTAAAAGTACTCAGTAGCATGATAGCCCATATCAGTGCCAAGGCCTACACAACCCATATCTGTTTTCATGACTGAGGGCCCAAAGGTATGAAGCATATGTTCCAGTTAGGTAGTCAGCCTAACAAGAAACCTCAATTCCTCAGCATGATTGATGCTCATTTTACTGACCCACTGAAGAGATAAAAGGCTAGGTCTGTACATTGTCCAGCCAAAGGATTGAACTTTAGACTAATATTCTACCATTATGCCACTGGGCTTCCATTTATGATCTACTTGGGTTAAAATAAATATGCCATGAGAAGAGCAGATTGTAAAAAAATTAACAGATACTGTGCAAGCATACACAATTCATTAAAAAATGAAAATAGAAAAAAAGAATAAGCGATTGGAATCAAACAATATCATAGAAACAATTAAGAAAATAAAAAAAATTGATATTAGTCATTTTAATGATTACAGATATCAAATGAGATTAAGTAACAAAAGATTTCAAGAGACGAGGACATCACATTCACATTGTTAAAGAGAAAAAAAATAAAAAAGAGAATTTTTGGTTAACAAAGATGATAAAAGTTTAAAAGGTTTCTTTTTAACAAGTTTTACTGATATGCTATTTTCGATTATGAGTAAAAAACCATACTTTTATAGTAAATTAAATTTCCCAAAAATAATTTAAATCCTTAAACTTGTCACACATAAACTTACTTCTCCTTTGATATGAAACTGAGACCAATTTTCTTTCAAGAAAGTCATGATCATTGTATCAAATTCAAAGAATTTTTTCCCATGTATCACTGTTAAATTGAAAAGGACTAGATGAGCAATATCAGGCCTAAGACAAAAAACAGTTAATATTAACAAAATAATTATAAAAAATAATTTAAAATTTACATTTTAAAAAAAATTGTCATATTTTATACACATAAAGAATATTAAGATTATTGAATTTTCATAATAATTTAATGAGAAAATTAAACAATTTTTCTTCTCAATTTTCTTTAGAAGAAAAATTGTTTAGTAAGAGGTTGGTAAATTTTATTCAAGATGTATCAATATTTTCCTTTAGGAATAATATTCTAAAGAAATAGGAAGCTTAATTTATAAGACTTAAGATTAAGTACCAGAGATATTTGCATGAATTAGGCAAATACTATACATATTATAAATACACACACATACACAAAAATAATTAACAAGAAAGTGACAAGTAAAAATATAAAACTTCATTATTTTTGTCAATAATATATCTGCAATTGTGTACACACATATTTTAATTATATTATTGAATAATAGCAATAAATATTTATAAAACCTAATTACTTTTGATTTTAAAGTAATAATCATTTTGAAGAATTAAATTTAGAGCTACAATTTCACATAAATAAAGAAATTTCTTCAAATTATTTATTACATAAAATATATTTGTAGTTTTCTGCAAATTTAAACAATATATAATAACATTTCTGTTAAAATCAGAACATTTAAACAAAGATCATTAAAATAAGCACATAAATATAACTATTATTTACATTAAATTTAAATTACTTAATATCTAAAAAAATATTTTCCTTCAGTTTATTAGCAAATTATTTAAAAAGATTTAATCAATACATATTTTAATTCTAAACTTAACCAATTATTCAAGAGTTTTACTTTAACAAATTATAATAATGATATTTATTTCTCTGAAATTTCCTTAAGGCATGTTTCAATTTATATATAATTACACATTGTCTTGACACATCTTTTAATTTTTGTTTTTTATCAGATATTAAAAAAAAATAGAAAATAAATTTTGTGTTTAAATCTATCAATATTTTTTAATAAACTTGAAAACCCATATTTTTCTACAGAATTAGCAATTAGTAGTTTGCAACAATTACTGACAATAAAGATTAAAATTAAATTTCAAACCCTAAGTAAAACTTGCAGTCTAATAAAAAAATTAATTAAACATCAACTTTTTTCTAATTTGCTAATTTAATTAAACTTTTTATAAAAAAATATTTTATTGAAATAATATAATTGGATTTTGTATACTTAAAAAAATAAAGATAAAGTGCATAAGATATTTCAGCAAAAACTAAAAAACATTGCACCTTTGCAAATTTTGAAAGAGAAAAATTTAAAGAAAACTTTTTTCATTAAATTCTCATTTACTTTCCTTTAACTTTAATAATTACAACACATGTATATTCATATAGCATTTATGAACTTGGAAACATTTAAATTTTTGAAAATGAACAATTTTTTTAATGTAATATTAATATACAAAACATATTTACATAGCAATGTTTGTTCAACTGTAACTCTAAAAGATTTTATCATACAATTGTAAAACCTCAAAATATTGACAACCATAATTGTTAACTACACTGTAAGATCAAACTGAACAATTTAGCAGATTTGCATTTAAAATATTTAGTAAAATAGCATAAATTTCTGCAAAAATGGTCAGTCACTTAACTTGCAAATATCAACAAAAATTACCAATTTAGCAATATAAAAAAAGTTTTACTATTTTTAATATTTTGATCATAATACTCATTAACAAATTTGTCATCTAATTTTAAAATATCAAATTTGAAAAACTTACCATCTCAATGGCAAGCGCCTAAGGAACTCTGGTCCTTTATTGCACGAAGAGCATATAAAAATATAAAATCTATCCCCATAAAGTAAAGGTTCATCCAAACATTGTAAGCAGGCTAAGAAAAAATATAATCAAGATAAAGCAACAATATCAACTAATGAAAATATCATAATAGATAGTTCTTAATGTTTTTATGATAAAAGTATAAGTTCTTTATTAAAAAAATTATTCTAAATACAGAACTTAATCAAATATTTTTAACTGATAATTGATTTGAATCAGAAAAAAGTAAATACATAGAAATGCAAAAATCTCTCAATATTTTAAAAAAAGAGATTCAAACATTAATTATTTTACTCAAACACATTCTTGAAATCTTATTCAAAAAATTTTCTAATTTGGAGCACAATGTTAAGAATGATATATTCCAAATAAAATTCTTCACTGAAATACAAATACAAAGGCATCTTCATATAATGTACACAAAATCAATCAACAGAGATATGTATCAAATACAGCAAAAAAACAGTCATCTCCCAGAAATTTATGAAATATATTCACATAGAGAGTTAAAAATATTAAACAATATTCCTAGTATACTAAAAGGATTATATGATAAATGATATAATAAAATCATTTTATAATGTAATTAAAATAACCAAGCGTTGCTACAGAAATTTCCTGAATATTTATTTACAATTTTAAAAATTTTACAAAAAAGAGCAAAACTGAATATCAGAAAATATCAAATAAGCAGTACTAATAGTAATTAAAATATAAATCAACAAGAGTTTAAAATTAACTTCTAGTGAAAATCAGAAACAAATTAAGGTTGAATGGAAATAATATGGAAATAAATGTTGAAAAATGAAAAAAAAATATTAGAAAATCAAAAGATTTTATGATCAGTGTTATAATAACAATTATTTAGAAGTCAGATAATTATATTTCAGTGAAATAAAATGCAAGAAAAAACTAAATCCTGACAGTTTCTCTCTCTCTCCTTTTAATTAAACAAAGAAAACTTAAAATTTCTTTAATCATTTTATTTTTTCATTGATTATTCTCAGTGTAAGTTTGATATCCCACTACCAAGTGATTTCTCACCAAATTTAGCATCCTTTATTTTCATTACAATGTTGATAATATGAGTTTTTGTTTTGATTATAGTGTTGCCAAATTTTTGCTTTCAGATTTTTTGTTGCCAGATTTTATTTTTCTCACGTTTTACATCATTTTTACGTCATATATATGGTTATTTTCAACAGTGGCAACAGTATTTGAAATTTTTGTTTTACTTTCAATTTGAACTTTTTGTTCTACATTTGCTGTTGTGTTTCGTTGTCGCCAGCGTTCAAACATCGTAAACTTTTTTCTAATTTCTTTTTATTCATTTATTATTTATAACAATTTTATTTTGTTTATATATTGTATAATTTTCTCATATATACATATTTTAATTTATTATTATATTTTTTTATATTTTCAACATTGTAAACTATTTTTTTTTCCAATTTCTTTTTGTTATTATCTTTTTATATGTTTTTGTTAATTTATTATATTTTTTCATAATATCACCCAGCATATTTGATATGTGAGCTTGACGTCATATCAAGTAAGTCCATTATTGTTATTTATTTATCTCTTTTATTGGTTGTTTTGTAGAGAAGGCATACCCAATAAAAGAATTTTTGATTCATTTTCCAGTAATACTTTCCTAGGCTTTGTATGCTATTATGTAATTTAAAATTTGATATTTAAAATTTTTTGGAAAAATTCCCGCGTTAAAAAAGATGCGCTTAGCTTGGTGATGAAAAAAATCGCAATGGTCGACAATGGGGAGGGGATATCAAACTAGTTCCTTATTCTTCAGATAAATGAAGACATCATTTAGGAAAAGAGGGTATTCACCATTCATTACTTTTAAGACAATTAACATGAAACAACAATGTCTATTTACTATAGTTTTAATACAGCAATATACAATTATTCAACCTACCTTCATGAAACCATTGTTTACATCGATTACATTGCAACATTTTTGAATACCATCTAAAAAAATCATTTTATATAATAACATTATTAAATTTCATCATTTTCATCAATCAATATGATAAATAAATATATCATTGGCACCACACACAATCAAGTATTGAATTTTTAAAGTAAATTAAATAAAATATAACAAATTTCATAACATAATATATTACATTTAAATTTTCCTAAATATACATATTTGGATCATTCTTTACTTTCCCACTTTATGACAGATTACTTATTTGTTTAAACTTTTAATTTAAACATATCATTCAGTACATATATACAATAATTGTAATTATTTACTTAACTTTTAGAAAAATTTTAAAACAATCTGCTAAAAAAATGTCTTTAGATATGCAGATATAATACAAAAAAGTACAGTGAGAATGTTAGATTTCTTTTAGGTTTTGTACATTCTTTTGTTTGTTGTATTTTATTAATTGCTGGATGTGTGGATTTCCTTACTACAGTTCTAACGAAGAATTCTTACATTTCAAAAAATTATCCATTCAATAAAATTAAATTGGCCCTTCTCGCTTTAGGCCAATGAAATAAGCAAGTAAAAGAAAGTGAAAAGAAAAACAAATGCAATGCTTACTCGCCAGGACCTCCACAATAACAATATGTTTGTTGGAGATTTGATCGATGAGAAGAATCCCATGTTAATGCTTGAGGCTAAAAAATAAACATTTTAAATACACATACAAATTATAAAATAAGAATAATTAAAAAAGATATTTTCATCAGACACATAACCTACATCATATGGTAATGTTTCCTTCATAACCATCATTGCTTGAGCTATAATAAACCAAATGTATTTCAATTAAAAACTGATGTACATATAAATTTTCAAATTCATTGAAAAAACTTCATTAAATAATTTAAATAAAAAAAACTTACCATTTGGACCTTTTTTAGGAGCACCACCTCGCTGAAAAATTATTTAAATTATTCAAATATTTTGTTTAAGAATGAAGTGATAAATTTAAATATGAGTAAGAAAGTTATTTTTCATAAAGTAATACAAATAAATGAAAGACATCAAAAAGTATACAATAATATGAAGAGGGATTTACAGTCTTAGATATAATTGAGGAGCACAACTATATTTTATCATATGTTTAAGTCTGGAATAATTTTAATGATTTATATAGCATTAATTTTAAAAATAAAATTAAAATACTGTTAAAAACATAATATGGTGATCATATTATTTACAAAGGATGCAGGATCTTTGATATCACTTAGAAAGCCAAAGAGCTAATTTTAATATCACATGGATATTTGCCTTCTGGGAGGGTCTTTCCTAAACAGCTTGTGGTAAACAAAAACAAAAAAACTACTAAATATACCCCAACACATGTGCATGCTTAAGATAAGCACAACATCTTTAAGGTATTAGGCCTAGTCAATACTTAACATGTATTGATCCACTCAGCAGGTAATCTATGTGGCAAGGTAAATCAAATCAATTCTCTACTGATCAGCCTTAGTATCAAGAATTGACACCAAGTTTTATTCATTGGGTATAATAAATTAATTGCCCAAATTTGACTTTTTGGAAAAATAATATTAAATATAACATTCACTTTTATTAATATTGAACAAATTAAGATTGGTTTTTCATAAAGTATTTCAGAAGAACTTGGTATGCTTGATTTTGAAATCATTGTAAAGCCTAACAAATATTTTAAAATATACTAATTCCAAAAGCATTTTTAATATTAACAATTTAATTGTCTTACCAAAATCAGAAGCATTGTTAAAAACATTCCTTTTTTTTATTACCAAAAAAGTGCTTTAACATTTCTTAAAATTAACTAAAAAAAATCCTTCATTATATTTGTTATTGCGATCTGGATAGAATAAAATTTATAATTTGAAACAGCAATACTCGAAACAAAGAGCTTTGCATTTACAATTTTTAGTGTCCGTCTATTTTTATGACAAAGTGTATACCCAATAAGTTTCCGTTTTGTATCCATCATGAATTAAGTGCAATAAAACACTTCCTTCATTTAAAATATCCAATTGAATACCAACTATTTGATTAACTTAAATCTCAAATTCGGAAGAATTTTCTCTATTAAAAGATGTATTGACTTGCCCTTAAAAATAATAGCAAGGCTATTAGCTCCTCTTTATCTTTTCTTTCTTCTTATTTCTTTTTGCAATAGTGATTGAATTTTATACTCTGATATTTCATTAAAAAAATTATCTGTTTAACACAATTTTGCAAATTGTAAGAATTGGTTGGCTGTACAGATATGATAATCATCAAATGAAAGTTCAAGCATTTTTAAGCAGTAAGTTCAACTCATTTTCAAGCTTTTTTGTAATTGTGTATGAGTTTTTCATAAAAGCACCACCAAAATTCTTTGTTTCATGATATCCTAAATGCATTTCTTTGTGTGGATGTTTGAAATATACATTTTTGAGTTTCCTCCTTTGGAATACATGAATGATGTATTTTACCAGGGCCCTGTTTCCAGGGACACAGGTCTCCACGCACAGCAAACACGTGGGTGATATAATCCCCAAGAGGAGCTAATAGCAACAGAGCGGCGAAAGCTACTAAAAATACAGCATTCAGCATTGCCATGACTTTATAGATAAAGAATAAATTATATGTAAATAATATTATATGAATATAAAATGTTTCATTGTATTATAAAGTGTTTATATACCTATATAATTAATTTTGTATTTATCTCTTAAATTTACTTAGATGTTTGAGAGTTTGACTGGTATTTTTTAAGATCACTTACAGTAAATTAAGCAGTAAAATATAATATATTTTAACATGAACGATATAAGTAAAAATATATAGGTTATATTTATTTCACATATTTCTATAAATATCCGTGAATGATTATTTTATATGGGAAATGCAAAATTATTACCTTAAGCTTGCATTGCACCCTTGACGAGCAGCATTTAAATTCTTATTTCCTGTTATGATTAAAGATTATCAATACGATTCTGATATTTGATTAAATCAAGTTTCATTCTGAGAATTTTTGCATTTTCCGCATTCTGATTTATTTGAATTATCCATATTCAGAAAAACTGTTTTTTTTTGTGATATTAGAGTTATTTCATAACTTCAATGATCTTTATTTACTGTCTGTTATGACATAAAAAATTAAAAAGTACACTTGCAAATAGTAACCATTTTAACTTTGAGCATGCCATATTGTGAAATTTAGAAAAATCTTCTAGATTTAGATTCAGTATCTTGTACCAAGGAAATATGTGAAATACTGACCAAATTAATCACTAACTAATCTGATCAAATAACTTTTAACAATTTTTTATATCCTGTTTGAAAACATTAAAAACCATAGTAAAAATAATGTTTATTAAATAACTAGAAAGAATGCAATATCTTTAAAAATAATTTCATTAATTTAAAACTGAAAGAAAATTGAAAGAATAAAATGACCTTGTAAATTAACACCAATTGAAAAAGAATCATACTAAAAAGAAACACATTTTTCAGAAATTACTATTCAAGTTCTTGAAAAGTTTATATTTGATTGTTTACTATGTTCCAAATAAAAATTTCTCGGTTATTATAAATGGTAAATAAATAAAACGAATATAAATTTGTGTCAATGACATAAAAAAGTTTAACTGATGTAACCTTTAGTTGTTAAAAAAAACTTAACTTTTACCTTTGCAGCAGATGCAAATACGCATTTTCTGCAATTCCATGACAATTCAGGATTTAAATCAGCAGTGCTAATTTTGGGAATGTGACACAGTTGATGATAGCCTGAAAAATATTAAACACAAAATTAATAAAAAATAATCTCTTATTTCTTTTCATTTATACATCAGATTAAATAAAATAATTAAATAATGACCCTCTAATTAGAAAAATATTGCATGATATAAGACTAGGTTAGGGCTTTAAGTGGACCGTGATTGACAGGTGAACCACGAGATATTTTGAGATGGCCCTATTTAGTATTATCCTAAGATTAGGATTATTAAGTCATAAGATGCCCATATTAAAAGAAACATATTTATAGAACACTGGTATCTTTTAGATACCAGTGTTCTATAAATATGGAGTGCATGATGATACTGAACAGATTTGCTGCTGCTTTAAAGGAAAATAGCAATCTCTTATAGCCGAATGAAGGTTGATGATCAGCTCTTTCCACACTGTCATAGAATTGGGATTTCAATTTGATCCCATGTTCCTAAATCGCATGGCATTCAGTGGTGAACATGTTAAGTGCATACATTGATTACTAGATTAATCAGTTCACGACGATTGCCTTTTGCAGCATTGAAATCTCCAGTCAAATTGCGCTCATATATGAGCCATATGTGTTTGAACAAACATGTTTATATATGTTTGAGCAACAGTTATTCAAACATTCATCTTGATTATTTTGTGTAAAATTCCTTTATGTAATAAAAAAATAATCTTTTGTATTTTAAGAGGGATACAATGTCAAAAACAAGTGTTAAGAAAAGAATTAAAGAACACAATTTTAAGAAGTACAGCCTTACTTTACAATAGTAGATACCAAATGTGTGTGCTATATATTTCATGCAAATGAATGTGACATTCCTCCCAAAAAAGGAAATTTTGATAGGCATTTGAAAAGCAAGTACAGAAGATTTGATACAGATTTTTTGTTAAAAATTAAAATGCATAAATAAGTCAGTGATTTAATATTTAATTCCCTCAGGAACAAATGTGAAATTATTTCACAATATGAAATTGTTACAATTTTCACTTAGAGCTTTTATACATCATATGAATTATGTTCAGTTTTATCAGCTGACCGAAGATATTATTAACTGCACTTGTTTTCTTTAATGTTTGAGGTATTTACAGAGATAGTTAACATATGAAATTTTGAGAAGTGACATTAAGGATATGATAATTGTAAAAAATACATAATTTGATTTAGAATGAAAAATTTACATAACTTGTTAGAAAATAACTTTATATCAATGTTGTAAAAAGCATAATTAAAATAACTAAACTAATTATTAAATATTGACTTTTTTATGGTACTAAAGCATCTTGCGAATATCTAGTATACTTCTTATAGTATTCAAATAATAAACTAAAAGACAACTTTAGCAACTTTCGTGGCATAAATGTCTTTAACTAGTAGCTTCTATCAAATAGTCAATTTTTAATAATTTTCAAAAAACAGGTTATCCAAATCGTTTGTACATTTTATAAATATATAGTACATTTAAAATTTTTTGATATTTATTTTATACTAAAAACATAACAAAAGATAAGTTATATTCACGATACCTGGCTATTCAAACACTTAAATAAATCTTATGGACGAAAATATTAAAGTTGTAAAAATTGAGTTTCTTTTCTAAAAATAAAATCCAAGAATTCTATTGATATTAGTATTCCATAAATAAACAAGTGCAAGAATAAATTTTAAAAAAAATGTCATTTCACAGTTGTTGTTTTATTTTGTGTGTGGTCTTGATTTTTATTAATTTAATTTATTAGTAATTGGTGTTGCTGACAGAAAAAAATAATTTTATTTTTCTCTATAAGCAACACCAATGAGAAAAAATATATATACTGAAATGATTTTCATTAATGCAACAGTTGCAAAGGCAATAGCTCAAAGTTTATATAAAGAAGTAATTCTTGAAAAAAATATTTTAGTTAACATCACAAAATATACATTAAAACAAAATATATAACTATTCTTTAAAATATCACCATTTTTCAGTTTAATTAACATCAAGATTATAGATATTTTCAAAAACTGTCAAAACTAAAAAAAAAAATATTATATTAAAACATGCTGTTTACAATATTAAACAACTTGCAATGAAAACCTATTTTATCCATGATATGAGATATTCTAAATTTAAATTTATTAAATATTTGTTTTAAATTACAGATAAACTTTACTATGTAAATGATATTAAATAACTTTAAATATTAAAATAGTAAGTTTAGCAATGTCATATAGTCCAGAGAATGTATAATTCTCAAGATATATATGTTAATAATTAAAACTCAATACAGCCATATTTAGAATCTATCATAATGAAATTTTGCAACATAAAAGCTCCTTAAAGTAGTTAATGAATTTGTATTTCCTGGCATAAAAAAGCTATTGAGTTTTAACTGATTAATTCTCTCAGAAGTAAGAATAATTAACATATGATGATTAAACACAAAGAAGTAAACTTACCCACAGAACATTTGTCACAAATTACAATTTCATCGGGAGGTTGAGAAGAAGCGCTGTCACAGATAGTGCATGCAAACTCATTTTCAGGTAAAGGACCTGAATGAAAAAAATCAGTATTGAATTTGAGCTTTTACAATAAAATTTAAAAACTTTTTACACAAAATTGCTCTCAATGAGTTTTTGTGAGCAATTAATAAGATTTCAATTAAAATAACATTCTAACTTTCTTAAGGTTGTTAAACAATTAAAAAACAAATCCTAAAAGTTTTCAATAAAAATTGAACTTGAAAGAAAAAGCAGACAATTTAAATTAGAGTTAATATTTTAATAGTGGGATGTCTTTTTATGAGCCAAGTTATTCACTAAAAACTTTAAAACTGGATCAGCATAGAATATTTATTTCACTATAACATTACAGAAAATGTTTTATTTGCTAAATACTTCACTATGAAGAAACTTTTTATTAAGAATGTGGAAAACTATTTTTAATTAAATTTTATTAAGAGTGTAACAATAATGACCAGTGAAAAGTCAATTGAATTGACTCTAAATTTTCTAAGCTATAAGTATTTGTTTGCTATTGCTAAGCTATTGTTTGCCAATAAAAACAGCCATGTAATTGGCATATTATTTAAATAAATAATATGCCAATTACATGGCTGTCAAGTTGATAAATCATTTCTACTTCTGTAAACAAGAGTTTAATTCTATTAAACAAGTAGCCCTTTGAAAAATAGCTTGATATTGGAAAGTTTCAATATTACCTTGTCTGCACATTTACTTATTGTTGATATAAAGAGTTAACTATTGAATGGTGTACAGTTAAAGAAATATACAAAAAAACAGCAACTTTTGTTGTTACAACAATAAATTTAAAATACTTTTGCTAAATTATAAATAAAGAAAGCAATTATTTTTTTATCAAGCTTTAATTTTTTTTTTATTCTTTAAATAAGGCAGTGAGGAGCAATATAAACTAATTTAGTGTCAGTTGTATTAACTTTCTTGGTGGATGGGATTTCACACAGAGAATAATTTTAATTAAAAAACCCTTTAACAAATGAAAAAAATATTTTTCCAAGCAAGTTTTATAGTCTTCAACTAGTCTTAAAAATTTGGAATTAATTAGATATTTCCCATATGTCACACTACTGCTTTGCTATTTCAGACAGGAATTTAGGAAATAAGTTAAAAGAAAAAAAGTTTAAGTAGGTTGCAAGTTTATTATTCCCATATTTTTCACAAGTATTTAAAGACTTCATTTATAAAAATCATGAATTCTCTTTATCAAAGAGCCAAAATCACAAGCCAAATACACACTTACTGTCCCCAAATAGATTTCTTCATATAATCGATTTTGATGATTGCTGAAAATGATTCCAGTCATAAAAGAAACTTATTATATCATAAAATTCATTGCAGTTGAAAGCAAAACAACACAAAAGTTGGAAGATTTAATTTATGAACTCTATTTTAAGTAAAAATACAATTTAACTTAAAGAAGTTTATCAATACAATTAGAATTATTTACAATACACTGAATACTGATATGGTACAACTAATGACATAAATTTTTGTGCTGCAGTTATAAAATATTTTTGCTGGTGAAATATCTGTTGCAAAGTCTCATTACATATGAATTTAATTGAGTTATCTCTTTTATGTAATAATATATATAAGTATATATTTGTGCTTTCATAAAGAACAAATTAAAAATTCCTCTTATTCACATATACTGTTCCTCAATAGCTAAACCCTTCCTCAGCAGTATTGAAGTTTTTAAAGCCAGTTTTTAATTTGAAAAATTGCTATTAAAAAACACTGCTATTAGAAACAACCCCAATTACTGATTTATAAAATGTTACAGGGTTGCTGTTCATTCCCCTACCCCCCCCCCAAAAGAGAGTACCACTGTTTAGTTAGTGAAAAATCAACTATTACAAAGGAATGCCATTTACATTGATCTGGTGCTAATTTACTAATATTTTATGAAATATTATATGAAACTAAACTTTAATCAATGTTATAAAGCATTATGTGTAAGGAGATAAAAGTGAAAATGGTATTAAGTTTGCAGCAGAGAGAAATATTTCAAAAATTATGAACAATATTTTTTTACACAATAAAACTTATTATAAAATTGCATCTAAAGTCACTGAATTTTAGATTAGTTTACTGTGAGTAGGAGTGTGTATTTTTCTTATGTTTCAAAAGTGCACACATTATAATTACTTTTATTTGATCAAAAAGATTTCAATAATGAGAGTTTTGTGAGCCTTAATTGAACAAAAAAATAGATATTAATATTGGAGAAATTCTAAAAATTGTTTTCGGAATTCAATAAAATTGTTTAAATAAATTTATTAACATTTATCAAACCTGTACAATTAAACAAATTGAAAATTAAATAATAACGATCTTTCACAGTTAGACAAAATGTATTAAAAATGAAGTTATTCAAATTATAACATATATACTAACTTTTAAATACTATGCATTAATATTACTTATAATATAAACTATCATTAGTCTTGAAATAAGATTTTAAAATGCTTTTAGTACGATTTGTGGCAATGGTAAATCATTTCAAACAATATCAAAACTCAAAATATTTAATATTTAGGAAAATAAAAAAATAAAAAACATGTTCTTCAGCAATAGTAAAGAATTTCAGTTAAGTATTGCAAAACGGACTTCTAGTCAGAATTATTAGTGGGCTGAATGTTCTTTTGTATCCTTGTCGCTTTTTAAGCTAAATCAATTAAGATGTATGGTTTAAAGTGAATTTCTAAATATTTATGTCTAAAAAGAAATTAATAATTTTTGTATAAAAATGATAATTTAGAATATTTGCATACTTAAATTAATAAATGTAGCATAGTGAAATTTAACTTAATTTATTTTTAACCGAAAATTAGCATACATATATCATTTCCATATGTTTAATGAACACATAAACAATGTTCATATGCTAATTCCAGGTTAAAATGAAACAAAATTTAACTTTATATATATTATATTTAATATAACTTGTATAAATAATTACTATATGTTAAATTTTAAATATGTAGAAACATAATAGTTTATAAATTGAAAATAAATTTTTGTCCATGATAAAAATTTTCTGAAACAGAAAATCAGTAATTCTTTTTAAATTACAATTCACATATTGTATAACAGAAAATATGCACTTTATTTTAATAGGTGTAAAAATTCACATATTTCTTGCAAGAAAAATAAATTGATTAATTTATACATGGCAATAATTAATCTAACATGAAAATAATCATATAAGTTTCTTCAAGCAAATTTAAAGTTTACACACATATTTAACATTTAAGATGTTTTTGTGATTAATTTTGTGCAAAGTAATATAAATATGTATTTTTAAAAATCATAATTTAAAAAAATCAGTATCACACACACACACCTTTATAAATATCTTTATATAGAGCCCAAAACTGAGAACCATCTTCAAATTTCACAGCACATCTACTATATTCATCTTCAACCTAAAGAATTTATCAAAAATTATACTTTTGTAAGCATTTTGTAATTTATTCACTAATTTTGTAAACTTAATAATTTCACTGCATGCAAAAAATATTCATATATATACAGTAGCCAATATTTAAAATATTTTGCAATAAAAGATTAAATGTAATTAACTAATTAAAAATTTTAAGAAAAAAAAGAAAGAATTGCTCCTCTGTTATAATCATATCAATTATTTATTATTAATAGTCATAGAATATAATAGTAAAAAGTAAAAAGCAATGAAAATTATAAATGCATAATATTGAAAAACACATTATGTTAATTTATAGTTAATCATAATTCAACTTAGTCATATTCTACAAAAATGATAAGTTTAATAACACTCAATAATTAAATTATAGCCTCACAACAAAGAATTGCTTTTGAACAGATGGCACAAAAATTAAACTACTTCTTAATCAAACTTTTCCAATAAATGATTCACCTTAATTATATTTGCTAAATATAACAATCCATCCGTCCACCTCACTAATACATCTGAAGATTCTCGAAACTTTTCCTTAGTAGGTGTTTCATAAATAGAAGACTTTTCAGTATAAACTGAAAAATCATGGGGTCCTTTACGTGCATAACACCAGTAATCTTCTTGGGTTTCTTTTAAAAGGCACAAGCTTTCAGGTCGAAAATCTTTCAGAGGATTATTCATTTTTTGTACTGTTATACAATGTGTTTCAGCATATAAATACTCATCTTATTTTAGCATATAATACAGAGCAATCTATAACATAAAGAACAAATTAGAATGAATAATTCAATAGTATACTAATATATTACAATACAGAAAATTTAGCTTAAAATGATAATTTTATATGGTATTACTATAAGTTAACAGATAATTACTGGGAATTTTTGTATTTATATAAAGATTAAGAAATAGTTTCATTAGTTATGCTTAACGATCTCTTTTTTTCAACAATATTTACATACTTTAATGATAAATGGAATAATGTATAAATACTGATTAAATAATTTTTCTATAAATTATCAAAAACAATTAAAGTAAAATTTTAAAAGCAATGAATTAAAATAAATGAAGTATTTATTTGATACTATTTTAACACCAGTTTCCTACAAATATCATTTAATAAATTCTACAATAATTTCACATTAATAAAAACACACTGGTTTTCTATTTATGGCTCTAATAAAAACATACCTTATATAATTAAAATAATAATTTCAAAATCAAGAAAAGTTTTAGCATTTATACGATACTAAAACAATATAAAAACACATGCTTAGAATTTAAGACAAAAATATTTAATATAAAATTTTTCAAGTAACAAACACTGAATCTCATTATATTAATGATAAACATTTATATTATAAGTCATATTTTTTGTTATTTTCTTAACTTTTATTCATTATGACTAATTTTTTATTCAAATCAAGCTTTTTTTAAATCTAAAACTGTTCTAGATATTTGCAAATCAACCACTTTTATTCAAATTAATGGTTGTACCTTAAATCAACAAACTAACAATCAATATTATTCCATCATCATAAAATTTATCAGATTTACATTATTTTGTAAAAAAAAAATAATAATAAATAAATAAAATACACACATCAAGAGGTATCACTACATTATTCTCCTTGTATTTAAAAATGAATTTACTTCTGTAGAAACTGAAATATCAAAAATTTTTCATTTAACACTGTTTTCCTTTAATATATATTTCTATAAAGTCAATTATTTTATTCACTATAAATTTACTGCATGACATTTTAATTTCATTAAGAAAATAGTAGGACGTGAAATCCATTGAAATAGATGTGAAATAAATCGAAAATTTATAACACAAATTAACAAAAAAATATTTTCAAATTAGAAGTCTAAATGTGGGATAGTGAAAATATAATACATATTCCAGAAGATTAATTTTATAACTACACAAATACATATACATTAAAATGAATAACTGTTACAAATAATTTTTATCCACTGTTTATTCCATAAATAAATGCTGCGAAGAGATAACGTTTTTAAATTAGTTTTTTTCCTTTGTTGTTTTATGGATCTTAAGCTGATCTAAGTTCAAATTTTAGAAATTACACTCTAAATGCCTCATATTATTAAATAAATATAATCTTTCAGTATTCTATACTTACAAACAAGTTTTGAAAGTTTGGAATACATCAGTTTTGTTAAATTAAAACAAACTTCAAGTAAATTTTAAGTTTACAACTAATCATATTATGACAAGTCATTTCAAAAGAACATTTACTTATATACCAATTTCTTTTTTGATATATATTAATATATGTTTTATTTTTACAAATTAAATTAAACAATAAATATTGATATTTAAAAAAAATGATGAAAAGAACAAACTCAATAATTACCTTATCAAAAATACATAATTCTACACTTCTTTATAGAAATATTTAAAATAAATATTAACTGGAACTCCCCTATTTGTAAAGCAAAATCTTTATAAGCAATAATCACACTTCTAATATTTGTTATAACTTACATTTAAAGCAACTCGTATCATGTTTAAGAAATTATTCTAAAAATAAAAAGTGAAAGTAAATAAATAATATACTGAAAATGTAAATTTTTAATATTAATTGCTTCATATGTAGAGATATTTCTTTTAGAGTACGAGAATTCGCCAAAAACTTATACTCTACTATCTCACAGATCGAATTTTTGAAGTGAAAATAAGATAACACAACTCACTAACTTAACGATACTGTTCTGCAATATAACTGTAAACGTTAGAAGACAGGTAAGATTTGGCGGCGCGAAAGTGACCAGTTAAAAAAGAAAACAAGCTATCTCTTTAATCTTTACTTTTATATGATCTAGTATACTAAGTATAACATATATAATGAATTTTACGAAATTTACTTTGTCTCAATAATGTTAAATACAGGAAGTTTCTCAAAGGCAGGAAAACAACATCAAAACTATAAATTAAAATTTTTACATTCTAGAGAGCAGTTAAATTATAATTATGTGTGTAAGCAGCGCCATCTCTTGGAAAAGCAGAAAGCTAAGAAAGAGAAGACAAGGAATTTGTGAAAATCAAAACAGAAAAAGTAAAATATGTATGTAGTAATAGTTTAAACTTTGGTCGCTAAAAGCGCTATAATTTATTTTCAGTTTCATATTTTCTGCTAGATTTTAATAATAATTTATAATTTTCAAGATATATTTTGTAAAATTTATTTATATAAATTACTGTGATTTTTACCTTCTCTAAAATTTTGAATATATTTATTTAAATGCAAATGATTTAAATCTGTAACCGCCACATATGGTTTCGCGCATGGTTTTGTTTTGAAAGTTGATGTTTGAATATCATGCGATATTGAAACTTTGTCAAGTAATTTTTATTGCATTAAGCAGAATTAATGGAGATTAATGTACATTTTAGGTAAATATGAAATACATATATATATTTATGTGTAACTATTCTGCATTTAAAAATAAATAAAATTATATGCTTACAATTCATTTATTGCCAAATATTTCGCCAAACCAAGAGGTACCCACTTCTTCAACGAATCCTACAATTTTTTTTTTACTTAGATTTAAAAAATATCAATTATACCTTAACTGTGTGCTACTCTCATCAGCGTTTCATATATTATAAAAATCTAATGATAATGTATATGTAACAGCGAGAAACCACATTAGTGAAAAATAAGTATCTAAATAGTTTGTATCCCACTTGTAATAATTATATTTTACTATAAAAATATTTATGTTTTGTGAGATACTTCTTGTTATCTTTAGAAACTTTTTAATTTACTTAATTTTCGTTTTTTTTTATTATACTAACAATAATAATATGTAATAAGTATTGTCAGAGCTTCTTAATTTTACATATTTATATATTTTTTTCTGTTTTTATATTGAAGTTACCACAGTCTTTTATCTTGACAAAAAAAAATTTTTTTGTGTATTTTCTTTGGGGTGAACTGTTAAAATCATGCCAAGCTGCTGTCTGATTTAAAATTAGTTGAATGAAAATTCTCCATTTCTCTCAAACATCTGTAAATGAATGTCCAAAACATGATCAAGTAATAATTCATATTTCATAATAATGGTCAAATGATAATTATACTGAATTTGTTTTGTATTTTTCTTCTGAAATTGTGGTGTTGGTATATATTGATTCTAATTTATCAAGATTTTGCAATAGATTTAAACTTATTCTCTTTGATGAAAATATGTATCTACTCTAAAATATCTTCATAAGATTTCAATTGTATTTGTAATCTTGACCTTGTTATTAAAAGAAAGATTAGGTACTTTATATATTTTATTGAGTGTGATAATGATTTTATAATTTTCTCTTTTGACTAGAGTTAAATTGGGGGCTATATGATTAGCACTCTGACCTTAAATTTAACAATTGTAACATTTTAATTAACTTTAAATTTAACAATTTATACTCGGGATTTTCGTCTGTATGGACATTTGTAATGATTTGAAATCTGCATTAAATTGAAATTATCAATTAGCCCTCATATACAAAAAGTGACTTTAAAAACTAATAAATTTTTTAAGAAAAAAATCAAAATTAGTCATATTTGACTATATGTTTTTTTAACATTATCATTTCCAAAATACTTAAATATGTTAAGTCATATTTAACTTTAGAAATTTATGTATTTTGGAAATGATTGTTCAATATATGCATCTCTGAGTGGAATGTTTACTCATTGTTTGGTATCAAAAACATATTTTTTTTTTTTTTTTTTTTACTATCATGTTACGTTAACAGCATTGGCAACAAGTAACTAGATATTAAGAAAGATAAAAAAAATTATACATTTTTGTAAATTAAAATTATAGAATGTCATTGTAAAAAAAGGAATGTATCTGGCTTATACATTTCTTTCTTTTTTCCCTAGTGCTTGTAATATTTTATATTTATTCATTATAAGCTATCATATTATGTAAATAGTTTGTGGAAATTGTCTTAAATTTAATTGAGAATGTATAATGAGTGACTTTTAATGTGAAATAAAATTAAAATAAATATTTATTTATGCCTATTTCAAAAAGTATTATGTTAATAACATTATTAATTGGCATAACATGAGATAAACTATATGAAAATTAAAATAAGAAAATTTATTATTTTTTACTTGAAAAAATATTTTTTTCCAGATTATATTTTAAAACTATTCTAATTTAATGTTAACAGTATACATATTAATCAACATTTAATTTCCTTTTTTAGCTTAGAAAATTTTAATAACTATGCAAATTAATAATAGTATTTTTTTTTTCATGTAGTGGTGGGATTGAAATTTTGTTTAACAAACAAAAGAAACACAGGATAAGTCTTCCTAAGAAAGATGAAAAATGTAAGTTTAAAATGTTTAATATCCCTGTATCAGTTAGTTTTATACATTTGATTATAATTTTTTTTCAACAAATATATTCTATTCATATTATACAAGAAGTTATGAAATGGGTGGCTATAACTATCTTAAGTTGTGATACTTTTGATTGATAAAAGGAAATGAAATAGTTATTCAAAATATTATACTTTTTAAAAATACTTTTAATAATGCTTAAAAATGTATGTATTTAAGAATATATGTCTGTTAAAGCTTTTTTTTTTAAAAATTGCTAATTATAATTTGTGTAAACATTTGTTAAAATCTTGCTTGAAGTGCTTAAAGAAAACTAAACTGTCATTCAGCATTATTTATCAAAATTAATTTCTTGGTTAATATTAGAGAAACAAGTTTTCATTGCTTTTTCAAATAAATTTAACAATTAAATTTTGTTTCAAATTTTATTTTAAAACCAATAAGAAAAATATTAAAGAATTGTTTTATAATCACTTGAAAAAATACTAAGCATTTTTAAATAAATTAATATATATTTAAAAATGCTTAGTATTTTTTTAATATCAGCATTAATATTAAAAAATACTAGGCATTTTTAATAATTAAAAAATACTAAGCATATAAGCATAAATAAATTAAAATACTAGCATTATAAAATAAATTAATAATAATTTTTCATATTATTTTTGATGCATCAACTTGCCTAATGATTTCAGCTAAAAAAGGTGTTTATGTGTCAGTGGTTATAAAAATGTTGAGTAATGACTAGTTTAAAGTGACCTACACTAATTTAAATTGAGTTATTTTTATATATAATTCTATTACATATTTATAATGAATACATTTTTATACACAAAAATGAAGTTGCTTATTTATCTTCATTAAATTCTAGATTATTGGTAACTACTTTTAAAATGATTATACATTTCAACTATTGATTTTACTCTTAAGTCTTGTTTATATAACAAATTTCTAATGCCATTTCTTAAAAATAGATCAAAAAGTGAAGTTTTAATTACTTCTGAAGAAATTTGCGTAGTTTCTTAAAAACTTTAAATTGTATTGTACACGTGATAGGAACAGCATCTTAAATATATAAAATAACATGGTCAATGATTTAAAGTATACAAAATAACAAACCTAATTCTACTTGATTGTGTAATTCCTAAATGAGCCAAATCACTGCCTTACAGGATTTATTTTTTTGACAACTTTCAATCTGTATGAAAATTATTTACATGTCTATGAAGATTGTTGATCTGTTCAAAATGAGAGTTCAGTATTGTGATAATTTTTGATTCTGCTGTATTATGATATAGATATTATTTAGTTTTAAATGTAAAGTTTAGTAAAATTTATAAAATTTCTGGTTTTTTAAATTATTTATATTAGAAATTTGAAGTTTTAAATTAAGTTATAAAGTTGAAAATGTTTATATTTTTATTTAAGTTTTTAATTGAAGTTGGTTCCTGTGTTTTAAGTATAAAAATTAGTAAAAATGCATTAATATTTTCCTCATATTTTACTTTTATAATTTTTATATAATAATAGTTTCAAAGCTGTAACAGAATTTTTTTTATCGAATTTTAATTTTTAATAAAATGAAATGTAATAATTTTTAAACATATATTTTTTTGTCATTGATTAAGAATAAATTGATTATAAAAAAGTTGTTCAAATTATTGTCTAGTTATTTACCCCTGCCTATTTATATTTTATAGAATACTAGAAATTGTTTGTAACGGCTAGTACATGTTGGATTGAAATTGATATATTATAAAAGCTTTGGAGCAGTGCAAATGTGCAACATAATTTTATTACTGCTTACTTTATATTTTATTTTTCAATGATAATAAATTTCATGAATAAATATATAGCATAATCTTATAAAACTTTGCCATGATTCAGAAATAGAAAGATAATTAAATTATCACCAGTGAGTAGAAAGTTTTAATAACAATATTAATATGGCTACTTTTTATTTCTTTTATATTCAAGAAAGTATTATTCTCAATATAAGGGAAATTTTTACTACTTTCTCAGTTTAACAATTTTATTCCATTTCACTTTTAAATATATCATAATCATCAAAATCTAATAGTCTGCATTTTAGTGGGATTAAAATATAGAAACAAGTTTGGTTATTTTGTGCAATTTATTTGCCTTCTTTCTCAGAATACATTTATGTCTTCTATCCGCTTATTTTTCATCTTAAAGAATTTATTTATTTAATATTAAAGCAAGCTTTCCTTTGTGTAAACAAATCTACTGTATTCCAATCATTTCAAAAAATTTTTATCCCATGTTATTTTTGGTACATTTAGATCTTTTAGCACTTTAACCCTTTCGTGCTTAACTGGACAACATACATACCTCCCAAGCAAATTTCAAAAAAATCTTTTGGGATAGAAATGCTTCTCTGTCTAATGGGAGACTGTACCATCAGTCTTGCCAATATCCTTGAAGGTATTTTCATTCACAGAACATAGATGTCACTTTGAACATAATGCAATTCCTGCATTTTTGAAGTGTTGTAGCAGCTACTTCCATACTGTTGCAGTAATTTAGATGTCGTAAGTCGGATATTTTATATCACCGACGAAATTGGTGAATAGAATAATACTCCATAAAAGTGAACAAACTTATATTAGCAGTAGGAGGTGAAGTGCGTGCTACAAGAATACTGGTACCGTTACAAGATTAAATAATTAGTTTCAATACAGTTACAGTTTCCAAGCAAGATTGAGTAATTTACATAAGTGCATAAAGTTAGTTTTTCCGTGCCGCCAGGTTGGCACGCCAGGTCGGGAGTTGCAGTGGTGTATGGCATGGCCACTGCACTGTGCAAATGTAAATAGTTCAGTTTTGGAAGGTAATGCCTATTTTCAATTAAAGTTTGATTGATTTATAAGTCTAATGCTAGATAAGTTATTCAGGAAGCAAATTATCTTTAATAAACTGGTAAGTGGCAAAGTTTTACTTTGCCAATTACCAGTTTTTATTATCGGTTTTATTATAAAGTTTTTATTATCGGGACATATATGTCCTTTTCCTAAATCAGACTTTAAAATTTTCCTAAAAATATAATATCTTAGTTTTAGCATTCTAGTGTGTCCAACTCATAGTTTATGCTACCAAGGTTGTTTTTTTTTTTTTTTTTTAAGTAAATAAATTGTCGCAAAAGGATTAAGGGACATAATTAAATGACATCTAGTGTAGTAAAGTGTGCTATCGTGTTCCAGAAATGTTTTTGTAATTTAAAAGCAGGGACTCTGCGGAAGACCATGAGACTGGCCATCATCCATCCTTAGAGGTATTTCACTTGGGAGGCCCATGACTTGTTTTATATGCTCCAACAAGGATTAGCAAATACAGCAAATCTTCAGTTAGGTCAGAACAGAACTTGATAGCTTCTAATACTTCTAGCTGCAAAAACAGTGCCTTTCCCAAACAGGCTGCTATCTCATTCCAAAAAGTAAATCTGACCATATTACGTTATTTCACTTTTTATTGTTATTTTACTTAATAATCTATCCTTAAAATTTTACTCTAAAATTCAAGATTTATATATAGTGCAAAACACATTACCTAGAAAAGAGTCAGTGAGTTTAAATTACATCAGAGAAAAAATGTGAGAATCTAATATCACATCAAATATTATTATGAGATACTGTTATTTTGATTTTCTAAATAATTTTTTATTATAATTTTACCATTTAGTATCTTAATCTGTCTTTATATTTTTAGGAATTTTGATTTTTGTTTATTTTCCAATTGTGTAAAAATGCATTGGAAAGTGATGTTATTTAAATGCCCTGAATATTTGCCTCAAATATTAAATAACTTATTTTTATAGCAAAGGTACTTAATTATTCATTACCGGCTCTCATACATCAAGGATTCATGAGTTGAAGCATAAAAATGAATGTTAAGATTGAATTACTAAGGGAATAGAGGACAGTAATTATGTGAATAACAAAGGGATAATAATTATATGAAAATTATATTTTTAAAAAAATGGGAAGATTCATAGTAATGAACTTAGTTGTTGGATGTCAACTGCATCAATTCTCTAGCCTGTCAATATTGACTCCATTTAGTCATAGGTTTTCTTCTTTGTAATAAAGAACATTTTTTTAATAAATGATCTCTATCCAAATTTCTGATTGCACAAGGGCTGTCACATGCACCAATATGGTGTAAATGTCTAGTGAGAGGATCACATCTGATCTCCAAATGCAACACAACTATAATATGTATGTAGTCAGTTATTCCTTGGGTGTTTGGTATAAATTGTTTTCGTAACAGTTGATTTTAATTTCATTGATTGATGAGTATTTTGTTGTAGTTAATATCACATGACATTCAATTTTTATAAAACCAGGTACTTTGAATTATTTTATAAAAAGAATAATCTTTATCAATATATTTCTGGTTAAAATGTTTTTATGACAAACAATAAAGTATATCAATCGAATACATTTTAAGTACACCATTTATATTAACATGAAGGAATTTATTATGTCAGTTAAATATTTTACAAAATTTATTTAGTTAAATTTTAAAATGTTTTTGAGATTAAATGTCTTAAATTTTCTTTTTGAGTTTTTATTCACTGATCTTGGTTTGATCAAGTATTAATCAGTTACTTAAGTTTGAATTATTAATTTAAGTATTTTAAACTTAAAGAATATTTTCATTTACGTATTTAATTAATAATTCATTTTGTTAAATATTTCATAATACTTTATATTTGTAATTTTTTACATTCTCACATTGTCATAAAAAATATAAGATATATATATGTATGTATATTTATTTCAAATTGTTTTATTAGTTTTTATCTTACTTGTATTACATTTTTCCTTGTTTCTCTGTATAAAGATTCATGATGATTTTTAAATATTCTATAAATTTTAAATATTATATAAGTAATATATAATTTGTTTATTAAATATTTTATATTTATTATTAACAAGATAGTATGTTTAACATGAGTATTTATATATAGGGACAATTAAATCTCTTATCAATTGGCTTAGATACAATTTGCTGAAGGAAAGACCAGAATTATTTGTTCAAGGAGACTCAGTGTAAATTGATTATATTTTTTATTTAGTTTAATTAAATTATTTTTGTTTTATTATTCCTTAAGCCCCTTAATTTTTTTGATAATAATTAAAAATTATTTTCAGGCGGCCTGGTATTCTCGTTCTTATTAATGATTCTGATTGGGAACTTATGGTATGTATTGAATTTAATTTTTACTTTTTAATTAAAAGCTTTTCATCACACATGAGGAATGTTAAATGTTTTCAGATATTTTAATTGCTGTAAGTGCATAAATTTTCAATTAGTAAATAATAACTATACCAAATTATGTTTGGGATTTAAAAGTATTTGTATTTTAATTTTTACTTTTTTTAATTTTCTGTAATATGTAACACTTTATTTATTAAGACTTTAGTTATATTAAAATTTACTTTCTATGAATACAGCTTCACAGGACAATTTAAAAAATGATACACATCGAAATGAAATAATTAATAGTTGTATCGTTAGTTAGTAATAATAGTTGTATCACATGTAATAAAAAATATCTTCCAAGAATTTTTTTCCCAATGAAAGAAATATAAGTTTACTTAGCTGATGTCTCTCTAATTCCTCAACTTCATTAAAATTCTTTCAAACTGAATGCTAATGCAAACATTAACCAATCAATTTAAATCTGATGAAGTTATAATCAATTAATATTACTGCATCATAAGAAAGTACAATATTAGAGATTAAAGAAGTTAATGTGGTAGTTAAATTATTATAATACTTATTTTATTGAGAAAGAATTAAATGATGCTGCAGGAAAAAAATGAAATTATGTTTAAAAAAATGATTTTCTGCAAAGGGGTTTCTATGAACACAAAAAATTACTCTCTATTCATATCCATTTGTAAACTAAAATTGAAAATATTTTTTTCTTAAGTTTTTAGAATTTTAAAGCATCTAAAATTTGACTCAACATGTTTTGTTTGATGTTGTGTTAAATACTTTCCACAAAATTAAATTATAAGATTTCTTTGGCTTCACAGAAAAGAAAAAACTTTATATACATAGTATTTCAGATATTTAAAGAATTTTAATGTCTATTAAAATTTCTAATGATGAAAGAAAAATTGAATGGCATTGAAATACTGGATAATTTATGCTTAAAAATTCCAATTCTTATGCTTAATTAGCTACTGAATGGTAACACTTTGGCTTTTAATTCAATAACTTGCTTAGGTTGGTCTCTCACTTTGGGATAAATGCCATAGTAATTTAGAATTTATTTTAAATAGATTTCATTTGAATTAACCTTTCGCATAAAGTAATCATAAATTAAAGAAACAAATCAAATTTTGTTATTGCATATTTTTTTGCAGAACTGTTATTTTCATCAATTGGAATAATTATTTCATAAATATCAGTATTATTAAGTATCAAATGTCATTTTCCAAACTGTAGTTGTAATTATATTTTACTATACTCTTTGATCATTTTTATAATAAAATTTAATGGAGGAATAAAATATTTTTTCTTTAATTATTATAATAAATTTTACAAAAGAAAGATTAGATGTATCCTGTATTTACAGAAAATACTTAAAAAAATTTTTTTTAACTAAATATAATAAAATGGGAACAATATATGTTATCTTTCTTTTCTTCATCCATCATTGGTGCAAAATAAAATCTGAGTGAATATTTTTCTTCTTATTGCAAATTTTATATATTAATCTAGATTCAGTTCATATTTTAGATGTTTGCTGCCACAAATGAGAGATATTTCAATCTAAGTAATTTTTGTAATATCACTAACAAATAAGCATTTTATTTTCACCAGGACAAAATCCTGTTAATGTCTTTCATTCTATATTGCATTCTTATATATATTCTATTCTTTTTTTAATATATAAGGTTTTAGGATAATGATCAAGTTATTTCAGTTGTACATATAAATATTTTTACTATCTAAAAAATGTAGATTTTGGAAAAGAATTTTTATGTCAAATGGAAAAAATTATTTTCTACATTGAAATCTTGATAATATTAAGTTATTATGTAAATCAGCAATTTTAAAATTTTGTACTATAAAATAGGTAATTTGTGTAGAATTTAGTCAACATTTGCTTGCAAATATTCTTGAAATTTCTTAAATTGCGATTTTTCCAAATTAAAAGGTTATTAAATTTCAGAAAGATATGTAACTCTAGAAATTCTTTCCATTTTACGTAATTCAATGTTTTGTTTATGGTTCAAAATAATCTTGTTATTTTAAATTTTTTTATAAATTTTTTATCACTGTATTATTGTTACTTTTTATTAATTTTATTATTATTTTTAATTTATTCTGTTAATTTTATATTTGATAAACATTCATTTTGTTAATATAAACATTTATAACATAAACATTCAAGTGGTGCAATTTCAGCTCTTGTTGATATGTCTTATGATAATGCTAATTCAAAGATGTTTAGAAATAATAGATCTTCATTTTGTGCAAAAGAATGCATAAAACAACAATTCTGTTTATTTAAGGAAAATGTTTGATTATTTTGCAGCATTTCGGTATTAAGGGACATAAAGGGATAAAGAAGAATCCTAAAATCAATATATAATTAGATCTTTTACTCTGCAAACCAGATGTAAAAAAAAAAGTCAAACTAAATTACAAAACTTTAAATAAATATAAACTTAACGATGTATAAACTTTACTGGCACTTCTGACCAGTTATTAAATTATAAAATGTGCAATTAATTGTTTAAGATATCAAATCATACTCTTTGAAGTATAAATATTAAACAAAAAAATTAATGCAAAACTTTGATATCAAAAAAATATTTTAAGTTTGAATGAATTACTATAGTGTAGATTTTTAATTTAACCAGAAAATTAGGAATAAATGGATCATAAAATCTCCCTATCTGTTAATTGTGAAGCAAAACATCAACACAAAATGTAAAACAATAATTGCCAAATGTTTTGATTATATACATGGTACAGAAATATATACATGGTACTAAGAATAATTATTTTAAGTCTCTTAAAATCAAATTTATTAAAATTGTTCTACAGAAATAAAAATAAACATGAATTATTTATTAGTAATAGTGTGCAAAATGCTAAAAATAGCTGTAGTAGATACAAAAATGTGCTAGTATTTTTGAAAGTATAAATATTTAAATTGATAGAATTTATACACACCTTTTGGTAACTAATGCAAATAATAAAAACATCAATAATTTTGAAAATTAAAAGTGTTATAAAAATTAAACATTCTTGTAATTTGGATAGAATTGGAATTTCAAAGTGTATGAAATAGGATATTATTATTTCTGTAATTTTTATTCATACAAACACCATATACATTAAGTATACCAAAAAAAAAATTATTTTTTAGAAATTAAAGTAATTTAACAGTTGCTGACACAAACATTCATTGTTGAGTTTTAATTTATTTTGCTTGTTTATTTCTTTATATTTATTGTGATATACAAATATATCATGGTACTAAGAATAACTATGGCATATGTTGAAGATAGTGGCACAGTGCATTAATTTTTTTAAAGTTAATAATTGTATACTGATAATTGATATTATTTTAGTATTTTACTGCTTCCATTATAAAAGCCAAACTTTTGTACTACTGTTTAAAACTTTGACTTCAATTTAAAATTTAAGATTGGATGTTGGTAGCAATTTGAAACCTAGTCAAACTATAAGTTTTTGTTAAACTAGCCCTAATGTTCAAAAGAGTGACCATAGATCATCAACCAACCTAACCTCTTGAGAAAAAAGTCAGATATTAAATATTCATTATATTTTAAATCATATTCATATAATAATTTTGGTAAACAAAATAACACATACTTTTTGTCTTATACTTTTTTTTTTTTTTTTTTTTTGGAAAAGTGTTTTATTATTTTTCTGACTTTTGACATTTTTCTAATATTGTTTGCAATTATGTATTTAGTGATTAAATATTATGAAAGTAACCTTAATTATGTGATTTTTTTCATCTATATTGCAATAATTAAATATAATTGCTATTATTAAATTATTTGCTAAACAATGTGCAATTAAACATTTCAGGGTGAATTAGAATATGAGATACAACCAGAAGATACTATACTTTTTATATCAACATTACATGGAGGTTGATTAAGCAATAAAAATGAATTTGCATGTTCATGCTTGTATATATATAAAGACACGTGTAATTTATTTTATAAATAAAATTTTATTTTATTCTAAATATTCATTCATTTTTCTTTGTGTAGTAATAAGATTAAGACATAGCTATATATATTTTCCAATATATATCTTATAAATCTAATATATATTGTTTATGAACCATATACTATTAATTTTTGATTGGACTGTTTTTTGTTATTAATATATGTAATAAAATTCTATTATTTTGAGTAATGCATTTTATGAACTTGTAGCTTTGGAAATTTTTTCTTTTTTTGATTTATTGCTTAAAATATTCACACATATCAATAACAAAGCAAATTATAATTAGCCACTCATGTATGAAATTGTTTTTAGAATTTTAGTAAATGATAATGGATTTATTAATTTTTTAATCGTAGTTTATAGATTCTCACATAAATTTTTTTTATTATTATTATTCAGAAAGTAATTATTGTATCGAGTAATTCATTTATGAGCAGTATTGTAAGTAATTCATTTATGAGCAACAAATCTAATTTATTAAATGCCATTGAAATATATTCTATTGAGAATCCGTGCTTATCAGTTCTTAAAAATAATTGGGCATAATACATTTTATTATAAATCAAAAAATTTTGAATTGATATGACTGTATGTTTAAAATGTCTAAGTGATAATTGCTTTTCACAAATCCTGTAAGTATTGTATGATTATATGAAACATCAGATAATATTAAAGTTCTTTTTGTCATTTTTCTGAACGAAATACATGTATATATTTCATTTTATCAGCTTTTTTATAAAAGTTAAAACATAATTTCAAATAGGCCATTTTAAAATTATGAATTTAACAATTTACTGATACCATTCTAAGATTTATAGTTATTGATTGTTAGTATTTATTAATTATAAAAATGTCCATATGTTATCAAATCAACTAATCCATTTAAATTAATGCAAAATATATGAGCAAAATGAAATGCAAATTTTTAATGCTGTCTAAGATAATAGACTTTATATAATGTGCTTATTAATATAATTAATAATCTTATCATAGTTGAATGGGTTTTAGAATTGCCTAAGTTCCAAGTGTTTCTTGAAATTAATATTATAATTTTTTCCCCCTTCATATTCCTTATAACATACTCTTAAGGTGTAAACACTTTTAAAACACTATATAAAAATATTTAATTGTAATCGTTTTGCATTTATTTTACATTTCATTTTTTGAATAATGCACGTGCAATCATGAATGTTACAAAAACAATTTAAAAATGAATGTTGCATTTTATCATTTTGTTTCAAATTAATTTTGATTTGAGATTTAAGTTTAGCTGATACTTATTTTTTACACTTTTTTAGAAATAAAATAGAGTGATAATATTAATAACTTATTTGTATAATATCTAATGTTTCATGGAGCTGATATTTGCATTAAAAGTAATGAATAAATCTGCTTTTGAAATTCCAAACTTGTATGCTTTTACATGTATCTTAAAATTCTATAATTAATTTAGAAATAAATCAATTTCCATACTCCTTTTATGTCAATTATTTAAACTACTAAAATTTATTCCCATATTCTATTTAATAAAATTTCCCTTGTAAATAAATCATTAAAATTGATTTTTTTTGGACAAGAATTACTTTCACTGATAAATGATAGTTAAGAAATATGATTTACTTTTGTTTTAAAACAAACTTTTAAAGGTGCTCTTTCAACTTCACACATCATAAAATAATGAATTTGAATTTTCAGTTGATAAAGCAAAAAAATGCTTGAATATATTTTAAAAAATTAAAACACCTGTAGATTATTTAGAAAATATTTTTAAATAAATTATATATCTGCAGTATTAACTAATATTTTAATTAAACATGTACTATTCAAATTTTAATTTATATGTGTATGAAATGTAGTGTAAATATATCCTTTTGAAATATTACATTAATTCAATATTATGTTAAGATAATTGATGATTATTTTATAATGATTAAACTCTCTTAGAGTGTAAAAGAACTCAATACTTAACAATGTATTTTATATTTACTTAACAATTCTTTAATATTATGGAGATTCCCATTTTTATAGAAATATTTCAGGGTACTTTTATTGAAATTATGGCAACATTTTATTTTTTTAATTATTTATAAATTAATTTTTATTAAGAAAATTTTTGGCGTTTTCATAAAATATTCATCCGAGCAAAGAATATGCATTAGATTTTGTTATCACAACAGAATGTCTGCTTTAAAAATTCCAAAATGTTGCCAAAAATCTTCCAAAGCTAAAAATTGAAAAGTTTTACTGGTTACTAAAATAGGTATATTATCTACGTCAACTTATTAGAAATACATTGATCATGTAAAACACTTCTCCTACATAACAAAATTCAAACAAATAAATTGAATAATTTAATATTCATTTCTTAGGATGATTTTAAAAATAACTGCTTAAAATTATATTATTATTAAAAAAAATTTTTTTAGCCTTACATTAATTTCATGTGTCACCATGTCATATTTTCTTATTTCCATTTGTTAAAATTATTGGTTTATGATTATCTACTTAAATATATTGTTTTAATAAAAGAAATCTAATTATAAAAATACTCAAATTTATTAAATGTTTTCAAAAATTACTAAAACATTGGCAAAAATATACTGTTACAATAAATTATATTTTAAAAGAAGTGGAGATGAATTTTGTTCATTCGATTGTTATCATATTTTATGAAAATGATTTTAATACTTATCATATTGCATTATTTATTTTAAGTTTTAATATTATTTAGAACTGTTCTACACTAAATCAGCTACATTTTTGCATTTAAAATTTTAATATCCAATTAACTTTTAATATCAACTTATAACAAGAGACAGAGTTCATTCAAAATACTTTCAAGATAAATATTAGATTGTTCAGAAAGTAATTTCGTTTTTTCCAACAGAGAACTTATTTGCATTTTTCACAGCTAATTACACACAGCCATATAATCGTAATATATTTTGTCAGCTGTTCCAGTTAGGCCCACTAGTGAAAAAGTTTGTTTCTATGCAGTAGTTTTTGGTTATCACTCAATCAGATATAAAAACTGAAAAGCAGCATTTTGGATATATTTTACTTTTTTTTACTATAGAAAAAGGTAAGAAGGCTGTTCAAATAAGAAAAAAATTATCTGATTTGTATAGAAATATATTGACTGAACACCCAAGGTTAAAAAGAGGATTTAAAATTTTGATCAAGATGCACCTTGGTCAGTAAGGCCTTTTGAAGCAGATAAAGACATTAATTGCTGCACACCTTCGAATAATCGTGACATAGCTGAGCGCATTAAATTTATCAAATTCGATCGCTTGTGATCATTTTAAAAGCTTTGGCTTAATTTCAAAGCTCAACATGGGATTTTCAAGATAATGCAAGAATTCACCTAAAGATTTGGAGGGATATAGCGTCACACTCACCATCTTTAGATCTGGCACCTGCTGACTATTATTTGATCTGTTTTTACAAAAAATTTTAGAGGAGAAATAACTTTACTTCAAATGAGGTTGTAAAATCAACTGGATCAGTTTTTTGCAAGCAAAAGCCAAACATTTTATGAGTGTGGAATCCTGTTTTATAAGTGTGGAAAGATAGCAAAGGATATCTTAGCTTTAGGATGTGTTTTGCCATAGTGAAGCGATTTCATCAAAAAGAAACTTCTCTATATTGTAATTTGGTCTCAAAAAAGTATAAGTTTGTTTTTTATGAACATATACGTTAGAGAAATAAAATGTATAGAGGGAATGGTTATATATTTTTATTTAAAACGTTTAAATTTCGTTAGTATAAGTATGGGAAATTACATCTAGGTTTCTGCAGCGCCTGGAAATTAATTATTTTATTTATATATTCTTTGTGAAAACTACTTGAACTTCAAATCGATTCCTATAAAGAAAATATCTGAAAGTTAAATATCGCCTAGAAATTTTTAATTTCTAAAGATGCTTTTTATCAGGAAATATTACCTATTTTAAGAATTTTATTTTAAAATTTACTGTAAAATGGACTAAAAGTTTTTTTTTTTCGTTCCTACTAAAAAATAAGCAATATTATAATAACATAATGTGAGCAAAATGTAGATCGATAAACAGGAAAGAAAAAAAAAAAAACGTGTTTGCCAATTACGACTGTTTAGCCGAACATTTTATGATTTTTGATTTTATAAAATCGTGGTTTTATAGTCACAAATTAATCACCGAGTATACGATTTTCACCTCCAGTTTCTTTGATGAAATTGGTTGGCATAAATTACCTGCTGAAAGTACTCACTTTACTGTGTTCTGTTTAAAACAAGTCGGTGCAGTAAAGTTCAAAATATTCTTATAGCAAATTTTTTCATCTGAAATGTTTTCATGTTGAACAATATTTCACAAGAAAATGTTCATGTTTTTAAATTGTATAAAAAAATATTTTCAGGTGAGGGAAGAGTGCTAAATATATATATATTCGTGTATTTTATTTAAAGAGGTATTGTGATAATAAATTAAAATTATATTTATGAAATGAGTTATTAAAAATATTGAAGAACTACCTTGGATGTCAAAACAAGTGATGACTGCATATTAAGTGATGAAATAAAATATGCATATAGTAAGAACACCAAAATTTTATTGAATTTAAAATAATATGAATTCAAATATAGCCTAAGTACAATATTGCGGCATTCGTACAATAACAACATAAGTGAATTTCAATGAGATAAATATGAAAGAAAGCAATAACTGCCAAAAATAGAAATAAAAAAGTACATACTGAGAGGATAACTTTTTTATGCATTTTTAAATGAAGTAAAGCAAAATTGATTAATGTTTTCATAAAAAAAAATTTGCAGTAATAAAATATTTATAAAAATTATTTGGCTTATATAAGATTTAAATATTTCATTAAAAAAATTACAGGTTCATTTCATTTGTGACAGTTATGCAAATTACATGGATTACTTAATAATTATCTGTCTAATTTATCAAAATATTTTTCTGAATTTCATTTTCAAAATAGTTAATAGAAATTTATAAAACAAACTAAAAACAAAAAATACACATTTTGTTTATATATCACACAATGTTTATAACAAATGGCAGTTTAAATTTCATCAAAAGGCACTTCACATCCACAAAAAGCTCCTTACATTCAAAACATCTTACAAATCATTGTTCACTTCTTTACTCGCAGCACCACCTAAAATTAAATAAAATATATCACTATCGACATAAATATAAATTATTGTAACATGATAAGTTTTAAAATAACTTAAACAATTTTTAATCCACATATATAATAACATTTTTGATGAAATTCACTTAAAAGCAATTCACGAAATTTTAATTTCCACATAATTTAAACTATTTCAAAGCAAATGTTTTTTGAATATTACTAATCACAGCATTTCAAAAGGTGGCTGAGAATTTAACATATGAATTTTTAGCTGAAATTTAGTAAAAAATAGAAAAAAAACAGGAAAATATCAAAAATGAAAAATTAACTACAAGATCTCAATGATTTGTCCAGTGCACGGAATGTTAAACTAATGGTAGATAATCGTGTTGATAATATTTATACACTTAAATAATAACATTCCGTCTTACACACACATGAGCAGAGAAAATCTGATGGAACATGAGAAATAGTTGAATGTATTCTATTTAACTACTCCAGGAGTTTAAACCAGATTATAGACTACAAAATTACATTGAAATATTAAAAATCTAATGAGATTGCTAAATGAACCTTTTAGATAATTATGAAAAGGGAAAAAAACCATTTGGGTTAAAAATTTTAGTTGCCAATTAGATTTTAAATTTTTTATTAGTCTAGATGCTGTATAATATTTCTAGGCCCATTTTTAATTTTTCGGCAGTTAAAAAATGTCTCCAAAGAGATGTAAATATAACTTTTTACTTTATTTATAAATATTTAAATTAAATACGATTAATAATGTAAACATAAATAAAATAATAGAATATTAGGATTATTAACGAAAATTTTGTTTATTTATCCTTATAATAATTCTATAATTGATATATGTGCGCCAGTAAATCAAATCGTTCTTAACTTTTCAAAGCTATGACTTATAAGCAGGGTTCTCAGAATAGAATATAACTTAATATCCTTGGTCTCTTTTTACGTAATATAAAATGCAGGTTACCAGAAAAACAATAAAATCAACCAAAAATTCATCAAATGTAAAAATAAGCCCAAAGAATTACACGACATTTATACCTTCTGATTAATTACTTACAATAAAAATATAAACAAGCTCTTGACATTCTGGAAATGTTTTCCAACATGTTATGGAAACCAAATATGATATTCATATTCCCAATAAATCGCGCAATCATTCATTCAAAATTGGATTGCGGAGTTTCCATTTATTTATCTGCCAGAGAATATCTGATCATCAATAACTATATACTATTCGTCATTAAGGCTTACGAATCTCATTTTGTGTGCGCTTACAACTTCAACTATTAAATTTGGACGTTGTATGATACGAATCTTTCTTGGAAACAAACAGAAGTAATTTGCTATTATTTTAAAATAAATTCTAATTCAATCATTATTTTTATCATTAGTTATATAACTCCATCTCGCTAATAATTGAATCCAGTTTTTACTTTATCGAAATTTGGCTCTTCTTTATCAAATACTCTTTTTGGAGACCACTCCCAGGTGAAGATTCACTGCTTGAAATTTTAAATATTTTTAGTAATCATTCAGAGAAATTATTAATGATGTGATCTTCTATACTTTCATGATTATTAAAATTATTATAGTAATTACAACTTAATCATTTTTTACTGATAGAAGCAAATATGAAACGCATGTCGTTTCAAAAGTTATTAAAAATAAATTCTTTTTGTATTTTGAAAAAATATTATAAGTTAAAATGTTTCATAAGAGGCTTTTGCAGTTAAATTATCCACTAAAAGTATTCAAAATAAGAACACAGCCTCTTCAATATGAATTTCTTTCATATAAGTTTCATCGATATGATAGATCATCAAACATCCATTATGATGCCTTCTTTCCATCAAATTTTCTCTTCTATTTATCATGAAATCATGCCTCTGGTTTTTTGTAGGTTAAGCTTCAATTCAGTAGAAAAGAGAGAACATTACGGTGAATATGTTGGCGTGGGTATTTTAGGCGTTTCTACGTGGGGGCTTAATATGAGTGGATGCAAATGGTTGGTCACCTCAAATACATACAGTACTCAAGAAACATTCTACACATGGTAAAAGTGAAAACTAATTTTCCAAAACTAGAAAAGTTTCTCGTTTTAAATATTTTTAGTTGGAAATGCAGTTCCATTCCTTTATGAGATAAACTCTAAATGTCGGTCATCAGTGGTCGTGACGCAGCCCAACTAGTCTAGTGGTCAGCGTGCCTGACTGCAAATAGGGATGTCCTGGGTTCGAATCCCGGTTCAAACATGGATGTACTTTCTCTTTCTTTCTATACTGTCTTTGTCCTTTCCTTGTATGAATGGGTAGTGAATGGTTGCCTACCCTATAAACGGGTACCTATGGCATGTGTGTACTGAGGAAGTCCGAGTCCACACCTAAATATGGTTCAGTTGGAAATGTGTGGAGCAGCGCACCCTATAATTCCAGCCTAGCTGGCACACGACAACAACAGTGGTCGTGACTGCGATTCACTACTTTTTGTTGAATCTTCGACATATCGAATCAAGAGATTTGAAATAGTTGTCAATATTTAGAAACATAACTTATTTAGCATTATATCAACCCTCTTGTATGACTTTGAGTTATCTCAAATATTCCATTTCTTTAGGTAAGTGATGTTTCGGAGTCATTGTTATGGAAATTCATGATTCTATAGTCAAAAAGTTTTGTTGCATTACTTGAATTCTATTATGTATCCAACTATAGGATGATTAATTTGTGCATTGTAGTTTCACATTTAGCGTTTATTGCTGAATAACTCTAATCAAATATTATAAAAATGAACTTATTATTAAATGAGATCAATTTTTTTATTATTTTTGGAAGTAAGTACATTATAAAAATCTTTATTTGTTCTGCTTTTTTTATTATTTTTAATTATCCTTATTTTATTTTTTAATCCTACTTTTTTATATTTATTTCTATTTGTTGCGCATACTATCACTAAACTTATATATACTTTTGCATACAGCTATATTATGAAGCTTCTTACATTCCTAGAAAATGTCTAACAAATAACTTTGACAAATACAAAATTAAAATATATTTGCGATCTATACAAAATTGCTTCAGCGACCGCAAGCTTTGAGACTATTGATGTTAAAGACCATGTTGGCAGACATTCCACAACAAACATAGGAAAAATGTGCTGAGGTAAAGTCTACGTATTACAATGCGTATTGCTTTTCCAGTCTTTCACTTTCATTATCTGCAATCTTTTTAGCGCAGTAAATATTTATTTTTAAATATTCACTTTTGAATACTCTGAAGGAAGAAATAGGTATTAATCAGTATTAAAAAAAACTTTTAATAATTATTTCTAAAACAATTATTATATTTTTTAAATTATTAACATATAAGCTCACCATAATACACTGGTAGGACAGAGCTCTTAAGACCGAACAATTCCCGGTTCGATTTTAGTCACTACTAAACAACGGGAAGTGGATGTTGCGCTTTTGCCTTCTCCACGCACGTCTGTTAAGATGGGTGCTTGAGAGTCTTCCGGATTTCCATAATTGCAATACGTGAACACGAGTCGCTATCTATGTAAAAACATTCAGAAGGCAATTTACGCGGTAGATATTAAAAGGTCTTAACACAGCATAAGGGTGTCCAGTACGCGGTGTAAAAGTTTCTACTACAGGAGTATATGTAGCGTTATTTGAAATTCATTGTGTTTTACGAAAAACGAGAGATTTTCATGAGGCAAATAAACCTGTGTTTATTGTTTGGACCTGGAAAATTGGAGCACATGCAAAAAATCGGTGGAAATTCGATTATTATATAGCCAGTGGTTTAATTTGGTCATCAAATATGATTTTAAAATTAATCATGAAGAATTTTACATAGGAAAATTCCTTTATTTCAGCAAGTGGGAAAAAAAATTTAAAATCAATCGATTTAATACTTAGCAAATAAATAATTTGTGAAACTAGTGGTTGTTAAATAAAAAGAAATTTTTAATTTCTGTGAAAAACATTGATCATGTAAAAAAAAATAAAAATTAATTATTAGTAAAATTACTTAACATATATATTTTTGTCTCGTAAAATTTCTTAAATATAAATACCTATTTATTGAATATGCATAAATGCTTAACGTAGTATTCTAATACTTAAATTAAAAGATGAAACTCTGTGCAATTAAAATAAAATAGATTATATTTAAAATAAATCGCAGAAATCTTGTTTTCATCCTCGATTTTTTACCTGACTTATCAAATCAAAATGGGATCGGTATCCGCTACTTTAAGCCATTTATAATATGTATGTATTTATATAAAGTGTGTATTACAAATTATATAAAACCACTTTAGTTTGTGTGATTTTTCTTATAAATTTTTAATAAAATAAGAAAAATTATTAACTTTATAAGAATAAATGAAATATAAAATATACATGCATATAATTTTTAAGAGATATTGAAGTACACCAACTCTCTTTTTTACGATTTTAAAATATCACGATTCTGGCAGTATTACTAGAAAACGGTCAATTAACAGCCACAGGAGATTGAGTAGTCTACATCATAACTTGTGTTTGGGTTTTCAGTAAAATTGTAATAATTGTTAAAATGTTCATGCAATGCATAATTTCATATATTGCATGATATGAAAGAATGCAATATATAATTTCAGTGAAATTTTAAAAGCTGATGTACAAACTAATTTTTTTTTCATTTGATGATGAAATTTCGTGGATAATTTGCGTTGATGTTAATTATTTACTTTTAAAAAAGGAATATTGTATTAATCGTAGTGTACTGCGCGGTTATTAATTAAACAATGCTTTATATTCTGATAACTTCTCATAGACTGGCCAAATTTATTTATGCACTTTTAATCCTAAAATAATTTACCACAACCTCTTCGCTTTCCCTTTCTTACAACCCAGCACATTCACCAGTAGTACAATAATCAGCTGCATGTTTGACAATAATAAATTTATCAAATGCAATTGGTGGCAAAAGTTTCAACATGCAAACGTTTGATAAGTGGCTTATACAATAGGGTGCCCTTTGGTTTCTATCCAATTTGACGCCGACTAGGTGACGTGGAATAAGATGATAATTTTTTTAGTTATGTGTGTATCATAGCCTTGTGTTTTTGACAACATTTTGTTACACCGAACACTTATAACGACTCTCAAGCCACCATTAAAACCAAAAGATTGATATATACTGCAGTAATTTGGCCCGTTCTTACATATGCCTCCCAAGCCCCTGGAATACAATAACAGTGAAAAAAACTAACGATTTTCCAAAAGAAGCTTCTACGACGAATCTCTAACTTACCATATTATATCAGGAAAAAATCTATCCACCAGGATCTCAAGCTATTACACATGTAGATCTTCTTCCTCAGTGGCTCGACAACCCCGAGTCGCCCCTGACGGCCAGGGATTAGGGCCTGGCCTTCTCAATAAGGCAGTCCGCAAATTCGTAGATGATTCCATGAGACTTGTCTCATGAGACAAGCTGAGCATCTCGCGAGAATCGCATCAGACCAATTGACGTCTTAGTTACGTCAGAAAAGGGGTGGAGCGCGAGACGATTCTAGATTTCAAGCAGGTTCGAAATATCTGGCAACATTCCGCGAGACAGCGCTCTCATTGGTTTAAGAATTCCATGATGTCAGATACAACGTTTTTGCTACGTCACACTACGACATCGACGAGACCGCATTTGTCTACTATAAGATGGCGTCTTAATCGGATTGTCTACCGAATTTGCGACCTACCTAAGATTCTTCCAGACCGCTCTTTTTTTGGTCATGATCTTCCAGTTTGTTGCTCTCAGGGTGGTGAAGTCCCTTTCAAGGCAGTCAACCCATCCGAGGTTGGGTCGGCACCTAGCTCTTGTTCCTGTAGGCCTGGCAAGAAATATTTTCTGCGCTATAGGTTCACTGTTCATCCTGATAACATGGACAACCCGTTTAATTCTATGAATTTTAATAAATTTTATGATGTCTGGTTCTTTAAAAGCATGATAAAGTTCTAAATTTGAGCGTCTGTGTCACACGCCATAGACTTCTTTACCTCCAAAAATGGCAATTAGTATCCGCCGCTCAAAGATACCAAAAGCATTTTCATCTTTTCGAGCCATCGTCCAGGTTCCTGGTATAAATCCAGACATAAGTAAATATATGTCTAATTAAACATTTATAAATTAACAGCTTGGTTTTTCTTTCAATGAAGTTAGATTTTAAATATTTCCTTAATCCGTAAAAGCATCTATTGACAGCTTTGATTCTCCTGTGTATTTCAGATGTGATATTGATTACACGTGTATATAGCCAGCTTAAATCACAAATTTTACCAAACTACAATTAATTGTAACACAGTCAACTTCAATGAAATCTTCAATTTCGAAAATTTTAATGACTTTTATACAAGGGCCATTGGCTCCAATACACGATGAATGAGTAGAAACCTTCTGGTTGGAACTCGGGTCCTCAACATTTTCTTACTCGTGATCCTGGCATAGAATGTGTATTTAAATTTCAATGTAATATTAAGCTTTGGATAACACGATATGAGACATTTTAAAAATAACTTGATAAATCAAAAAAGCGGCCTGCTAATAACAGACTTGGTAACAAAAAAAGGCCGTTAATAACAAAATTCTTGATTTGAGTCAAAGCCGACAGAGTTGAGCCAGACATCTGACACTTCCGATAGCCTTTTTGATTATGTTCATAATAAAAGTGCACGCTTGGTATAAATTAGCCATAATTACTAGTTCTTAGTTTTATTCTTAATTTTACGATTTGAATTTTCATATGTTGTAAATATTTGTGGAAACCAAATTATCACTGTATACTAATTTTAATTTTTTGTTAATTAATACCATCATATGCAAAAGCTCACCAAATTATCCAAAATCTACCATCCATGTATCTAGTGAATCATTCCAGATGTTCCTTTCATTAATTTTGCCAGTATTAATAGCAACCAATATTACTATCACATCCATATAAACTGAACTGTTACTTCGAAAAATCTTTTTTTCAGTAACATCCCTGGTTCATAACCGCCTTAACAATATTCAACTTTTCCTTTAGGTTTAAATAATCCGGAGCTCGTTTTTAATTTTCAAATAATTAAATTATCTTTAAATTAAATTTCAAATTATTATATATAATTTATTATTTCAAATATTCAAATAGTGACATTTAAATTTGATCTTCCAGTAAGCTAGATAGCTGCATTGAGAAATAATTTTAATTGTATGATATATTATTTTGCGGGAAAATGAGTTTCATATCGTTGCAGGTTTGAAAATTTTTCCATTATCACGTAGTTAATATTTTATTCTCACTTTCGGATCTATAAGGGTCATATAATTCTTTATACAGGCTGCATCGTAAATTCAGTCATAAAATCATACAAATTTTCATCGTAATATTATAATCTACCCTTTTTTGTAATGTAGTAATAAAAACATGAAAAATTTAAATGATATTCAACACTCAAATGGGATTTGGAATGTAAACGTGTCCGTCGAGGATGGCCTGGCATATTCTCTGCAATTACAGTCTTCCTTTGTGGCAAGAATAAACTTTCAACAATTATTTTCCGAGCAGCAATAACGACGCGAATATTGCCCACTCTGCCGGTTCTTCACCTTATATCTTATCCTATGTACTCTGGAAAGTGGGTATTTTGCATCATTTGCATAACTTGGAAATGTGCATCCACCCTGAAATTTGCATACATTTCAGGCCACTTCTTCTAGGTATTACATTTTCAATGTCAGGCAGTGTATAACTTCCTTAAACTGCTTCATTTTTTTAAATTATTCATTTTATTAAAATAAGTGATATTTTGCCACTATATTATATGTATACATGTGTAATACTATCTGTTATAGGTATGCATATGTGTGTGCATATGTGCATGTATGTACATTTCATAGATTTAAAATTGACCAAAGAGAAAGAATGTCGTAAATATATACTTAAACGATGGTATGTCATTACTTTGGTTATGTATGGTATACATATGGTATATCAGTATTTTAATTACAAACTTTCAGGGGAGATAAATTATACTTAAAGAATGGGATATCACATAGCTATGCATTGTAGATAAAGAAACTGTATGGTACGGTTGTGAAGATACAAAACACGGGAAAGGAATGACAAATACATTATATGGCCAAAAATATCCGGACACCCAGTGGTATGGAATTAGAGCGTCCCAAGGAACATATTAATATCATATTGATTACCCTTTTCATAATTCCATGCATCGATGGCAGCCAGAACCACACAGCCTGGGAAGATGTTCCACGAGTTTTTGATAGGTGGATATAGGAATTGACTTCAAGACGTCCATCACAGCTGCAGTGAGTGCTGGCAGTGAGAATAGTTGATTTGGCTGGCTACATAATCTGCGCTCTAATTCGTCTCAAAGGTATTATAAGGGATTTAGATCCGTGCTCTGAGAAGGCAAACCCAGTGTCTGAATACCCATTTCGTCACACTAAGTCTGTACAAGCCTCGATGCGTGAATGGAGCTGTTATCCTGCTGAAAGTGAAATGGGCCTTCCCCTTAATATTGACACATAATTGGGAGTGTAGCATTGACCAGAATGTTCACATGGATATCAGACTTCATGCTTCTAATCCAAGAAGTAATGGACCTAGCCTAAATCACGAGAAACACCCCACACCATTATTCTACCAGTCCCAAAATGTAACAGTCGGCACAATGCAGTTACTAAAGAAATGCTCCCCGGGTATCCGTCAAATCCATGCACGTCCATCCGACTGTAAAGCGAAGTTCATCAAGTCAAAGAAAATTTTTCCAGAAGTTCACAGTCCAATGACGCTGAGCTATGCACCATTGCCATTGATGCTTTGTATTCCATGCAGTGATGTTCGGCTTGTGAGGAGCTCCATGATGTGAGGGAGACCATTGAATCCCAAATTATCCAACTATTGACGAACAATGTTAGTGTCAACTCTAACACTTGATGAACTTTGGAACTCCTGAGAAATTTCCACCAACGAGGATTTGCGATTTTGTTTCACTACCTTTTTCAGAGTTCTGCGTTCATTAATTTTTTTCGACCTACCACTTCGCTTTTCTGCCGTTTCACGGCATCGACATTTTCATTTCACAATTAAGTCACTCAAACTGGATTTAAGTTATAGTAGAATGTCCGCAATCCCCACAATGCTGGCCTCTTACTAAACTACCATGATCACACTCACTAAGCTCCTTTGACTTATTCATTGCTTCACAATCTCTAATATATATATATATATATATATATATATATATATATATATATATATATATATATATACAGCCTGACAAAACACTACCAACATTTTTATAACTTTCGATTACGCATCTAATTGCATCACCAGCCAGAACCATTTTTAGGAGGCTATCTGGATATTTTTGACCAGGTAGTGTACATTTATTATTCTTAGTAAAACCATAACGTAAAAAGATAAATAGACAATCATCGTCATCAAAGGAAGTGTTTAAAATTACCATCCCTGGCCAGAATGTTAGCTTCACACTTACAGTGCACTGAAGATCTAACATTAGTGAAAATATCGGGCTTATCACGGACTACATATTCTAATAAGTTTGTATTATATAGCTGATGCCATGATGCATGCAACAAAAGCCTCAATATCTCTCTCTTTCTATATATATAAAGGATGTAATAAATTGTAAAATTCAAAGATCAAAATTATATTTCTAATTAAAGGGTCACTAGAGAATAACAGGAAAGCAACTTATATAATATATTCTCTATCTGTCTAGCATGGCATAGTGAATGCCAGCTTAAGTGTAAACATTATTTCTTGAATGTGTGGTTCAAAATTACAATGCGAGTGACTATATTTAAAGACTTATATCTGTAGAAATAGATATCTGGCTCCGTATAGCAATGGCGTAACTTAATCTGCATCTGTATATAACAAAAATGATTTTAACTAATACAAAAAATAAAACCTTTTACATTACAAGTGATTACGAAAGGAACTCGCAAGTTATTATCAGGAATAATTGAACATTTTACGCAAAACGAATTTCATACTTTTTGAATCGAGAATTATTATTTTAGCTGCAGCGGAAGATTCTCCTTCCTCATTCTTAGCAATGCACCAATACACAGCATCGTCTTCCGGTTGAATATCTAGCAATTGTAGCCAAGAAGTGATTTCATATCTGCTGGGACCTCCTCTAGACTGCACAGCAATCTTGGGGTCATCACCTGGCGGGAAAAAAAGAAATTAAATTTATCACATTTTAATAATGGAAGTTAAGAATAATGATCCTACAGTAAGGAACTGATACAGAATGATCAATTATATATAATTAAAGGCTGTTAAAATGAAATCCATGGAGCGAGCAAAATATAATTGTTGTATGAAAATGAATTATAATATATTCTGATGATCCACATTTCAAAAAGAATTATACTACAAGAATAATACAAATCTCACAAAAGTCTTGGAACAACCTTTAGTAAAATTTACTTAATATTTTAAAATTAATTCATTCTTAGGATTAATTCATAATAGGTTTTCTTATATCCTTATTCTTAAAAATCTACTACTTTCTGTTTCGTAATGTACTTTTAAGGTTGAATACTTAAAATACTTTACTAAAAATTTATTTGAATAAGAATCTTAATCGCAAAACAAAGGCCTTTTAACTTGAATTCCATACGGAAGCTTTAGATTTTTCAAAAGTTTTGAAGATTCTCACGCATGGCTACATTGATTTGACACATTGGGTTATTTTAACATAATACATGGATTGATGAAATTCTAATGATTTTCCTTACTGGGCAATGGCACGGTGTCTCCTCTTCCTCTGTCTACTCTCCATTCGATAGATGGTATAGGCCAGCCCATAGCTTCACAGGACATGGCCACTTTTCCACCAGTGCTGTTGTAGACATCTTCAGGTGGAGTAATGATCTTTGGTGCTGCAATAAGACAATGACTCCTTTAAAATGGATGCAGTATTTATGACGAAAGAAATATTAAAATGGAAAATAAGTTTCATATTAATTAAATGGCATTTTTTAAGTCATCACATCTCTTTAATGACATTCATATAAATAAATTTATAATTTTTCATTTAAATATTTGGATAGCTAAACAACTAATTTTAGAATTTTTAATAATGTTATAAAGCATCTAGATAGATTCATGTGATAATATTAGCCTTATTTTATATTAAAATAAGCTGCGTTAAAATGCTGAACTCAAAATTCTTCTCAATGTATAAATAACAGTTCAAGTAAAACATTTAAAGTTGTCTTAGATTGCATAATTAATGCATAACATATTTGACACCAATAACCCTATAGTTTAATAACATCCAAAAAATAAAGCAAAATAGTTTGAAGAAATATCAAATATAAGTCAATATATAATCAATCATCAAATATTAAGACCCATCATACACATACTGGATTTTTATACGTTAGTTAATCATAGCACAAGGCTAGCGCAAAAACATTAATACTAGTACTCCATTTATTGATGCATAAATCTCACCAATTATGATACTAGTGTGTTGTAATGATTTTAAAACCATAATCAAAATGTATAACTTCATGAAAAAATTATTTTTCATTTTAAATTTAGAAAAATCTTGCACAATTTCTGTAAGAAATTTGTTTTACGAAACTATTCCCTAAATGAAATGTTATTTAAGTTAGAAATTTAATATAAGCTTCACAAATATAGTTTTAAAATAATAAGGAAGAAATGCGCTCCGATGGATTAATACCATTAAAGGTTAATATTATAACTATTTCTAATATGCTTAAATTAATACTCTAATCTTTTTAAGTTTCACTGAAATTTATAATTATTTGTACATTAGTTCTTGATGTCATATTCATATATTAATTTACACAATAAAATACGACTATTTTAAAAAATTGAAGTGAAAATAATTCATAAGAAACTTATTGAAGCAAATTACTGTTCCTTAAAACATGACGAAAACAATTTTTTCTAATTAAAATTATATAATTATTGGATGACACCTAAAACGTATCTTTAAATGTTTTTTTTTCCGTTATGTAAGAATTTATTAAGCTGTATGAAAGACCATAAATTTAGAACACACATTTTGCGTTCTTCCAGGATTTTATTAGAATTCAAATATCTAAAAGAACATTTGAATTTTTTTAAAGAATAATATTAGATGAATTTTGTAAAGAATTCATGATTAATTAATCCACTTAATTATTTTCATAAAAAGTATTTAAATTGGGAAAATGAATTAGACATATAAACTTACGAACATCTCAAAGATTTATAACACTTATAGATCAAGTAAAATTTAAAATATTCAATATTTAATTTATAAATCATATATATATAAAATTCAACATAATCGGTATCTTATAGTTTCTAATTTATCATTTTGCTACAAAATAAGACATAATGCAAGTAATTTTAAGTTAAAATGAGTAAGTAATAAGAATTAAATAAACAATAAAATAATTAATTTAAGGAATACGAGTTGTAGTTTGAAAATCAACCAAAAGCGATATAAGTAGCGATAATTCGCCAAATCTAGTAATCTTACAAATTTACTATGTTTTCTTTTTCGATGTGCGTGGGTTCAAAGGTTGTTTATGAGCTCCAAGACAGCAGATGTAAAAAGTTGAAAAAAATTTTCTACTCGTCGTAGAAACAGGAAGTTCTTTTCCCAGAACGCTATGTTTATATCATTACTTCATCATCAATAAAAGAATATTTTAACGTGGGATAAGGTCAATAAATTAATTTTGATGAATGATTATAATTCTGGATCGACAGATATTCCATTATTATTTTGAAAATAGCAATGAGAATCATTTTGAACAATGAAATGTTTTCTATCAAATTCAATAAAATTTGAAAGAAAAAAATATTTGGTAAAGGTATTTTAAATTGATTAGATTAAAATTAATTCTTTCATTAAGAATTTTTTAAATCAGCAAAAAATCTAAAACTTTCGAAATCAATTAAATTTGTTAACTAATTAATTGTAAATATGACTAATTATTTTGAAAAATTAAAACAAGTAACTAAAGAGAACATTTACCAATAGTTTTAATTTTAATCAATGATAATAAATCTGAAACAACTAATTCAACGTTTTTTTTACTTACTTACAGAATTATAAAGCATGTGTAATAAAGAAATCGTATTGTGAGAAAACTAAATGTATTCTGTTTTAGAAGCACCAAAATACACAGTAAATGTCAAGTGTTTAAAAAATAGGTTATACTATGGGAAATATACTTGCAAAAGTATGAATCGTTAATGTTTTATCTCTCTAAACAGTACTTTTTTCAAAGTTACATGAAATTACTTATATTAATGGTAAGGAAGTGTTTGGTATGCATAATACTTTTCATAAATGTGAAACTTAACAAATTCTAAATTGAAATTTTAATGGAATATAACAGAAATTGGTACATGTGTAAAATCTATTCAACGAGTCCAACAAATTAATGCAAATTGCGCCATATTATTCCCAAGAGGATATTGAATGAAAATAAAAAGAATTATTAATTATTATTTAATTATTTATCATTATTTTATTTTAACTCATTAAATAATTATTAAAACATTATTTAATAAGAATAAAAGAAAAATATTAAAATTGATGTTTTAGAACATACGATTAAAAAGTAATTTATTATTGCAATACAGTTTACTTGTAAAAATAACTAATATAAAGATGCTTTAAAATCATTATTTTAAAATGAAAAAAGCTATTTAAATGATAAATTTAAGAAAAACTGTAAAATGCGTGTGATTTAGCAAAATAACAGACATGTATTTGGGGTTTAGTTTTCTAATAACAGTAAAAAATCTTTTTGTTTGGCGACATTTTTCCCCTGTAGTCCGACTGGATTTTATACATGTATCCAGAAATTTGATGCAAACCAATCACATTTTATTTCAGTAATTACTAAACAAGCTTTTAGCTAACTGTAATTAAAACACTTTTTTAAAGTTCATGTATTTGGTGATTGTACATATTTAAAATTCAATAGACCAGGGGAAAAAATGTCGCCAAACAATACAATTTTTTTGCTAACTATCTGCATTAATTTTCTTTTAAAATTACATCTAGATTTAAAATTTCTTCTCAAAAATATTAGCTCTGTATTAAAATTCTAAAATTATTTAGAGTATAACGGCTAAAAAATAAATAAATAATAAACGTTATCAGTTAAATAATAGAAAAGAAAAAGCAATGAGGAAAATATTATCGCAAAATACATATTTCTTGATAAGAAAAGCTGCAACTGAACTTAAGATAGGATTTGTTGAAATCCCAGAGACTTGTGTCTCTGTCGACCTTCAGAATGTTTTTGCTTTTCAAATAAGGCGATTAATTTTCAAATTTATGGTCATGATATATATGCCATTATCAGGCTATTATAATTAATTTTAATAAGTTGTATAATAAGAGAATATAAGATATATAATTTACAATTTTAATGATGATAATAATACTAACAATGTGTGACAAATTAAATAGTCGCAAAAATTTTGTATATTTAGTGGGCAAAATGGCTAATTTTATGTTTCAATAAAGTAGTGTCATAACCAAAAAACCGATTTTTATGCAAACGAAGAGACTATATTTTTTACATAGTACACAATGGTGAAAATGCAACACTAAAATGCGTGCATAGAAAACGAGGAAAATAGGTAATGGTTGGTTGGTTTTTTGGCGCACGATTCAAATAGTAAAAGCTATATAAAATTTAGCTAGCCATTTAAAATTAAAATGGTATCAGTTTTTTTATATTTTTTTATTTTCATACCCAAGCAACCCAATTAAAAAACAAATACTTCTTTAAAGGAAAGTACATCTTTATTTGTAATTTAAAATTATATAAATATATATTTAAAAAAACAAATTTAAAATAAGTTTATAAAATTTAAATTGAAAAAAATCAATTAAAACCTATCGATCTTTAAAGGGCAAATAAATTATGATGATGTGGATCACCTAAAAGATCGGATAAAATTAGAAAATTAGTATTAAAAAGATAAAAAAAAAGATAAAGTTAAAATAATGACATGAGAATATTAAATTATGAACTTTATTGGCTCGTCACAAGCTTCCCACCATGGGAGAATAGATCCTTAAAAAAAGTATTTATGTGTGAAGCATGTGTGTTTGTTACGAAGGGAATTTTGTTTAACATGAATACTTCGTAACGGTGAAACTTCTAATGGAATGATATCTGGTATAATGGTATTCAACTTGTTTCCGACCTGCATATTCTGCGAATCTTGCAAGAGAAAATATCAATTTTTTCAAATCTTTTCTCTCATCAGAAATTGGGGCCGATGGTTGTATTGGATTAGATGCAGCTTTAGTAGCTGCATCAGCCTTTTCACTCCCAACAAGACCTACGTGGTTTGGTGCCCAACAAAGTATTATTTCGATTCGCTTGCCAGTAAGAGAATAGAGTGCTCCGAAAATTCTTGACACAACAGGATGACAATTAAATTTACTATTTTCCAAAACTTTTAAAACACTGAAGCTGTCAGTGTTATTTATAACAATATTCACATGCTGAAGAGCATGAAGAATGGCTGCAGTTTTAGCGGTGAAACTATAGCAGGACGAATGAAGGCTGTAGCTGAAAGTAATATTACCAGTGACAACAGCACAGCTAACATGTCCTGCAGTTTTCGAACCATCCAATAATAATGGTGTGTATGAAGCATACTGACAGTGTTGAGCTGAAAAAATCTATTGGAAAATAGCTGGTGATATGTCAGATGTCTTGTAATAGGCAAAGGGTTTGATTATTATCATAGTTGAGTCATACCAAGGCCGATGAGCAATTCGTCAGTTTTATGTTAGCTTATTTATTAATTATTGTTGAAAGCAACGATCATATATATGGCTCTGCAGATGCACTATATTCTTTTTATGATGGTCACAACTGTCAGAAATCAATAAAATAGACAGAACGATATTTTTCCTGTTCATTGAAGTTGGGGGGGGACTTCATAGTTATTTTAGATTCTAGTCAATTTTATTGTCATATGTCTATTAGATAAAATATAATTAGGTAAAAAAAATTTAAATACCTTTATAAAGTTCGGTTCTTATTATTGAAGTTGTGAAGCACAGGGGCCTCTCAAAGAAGTTTTTACCCCAGGCCCCCTAAGTCAAGCCCTAAGCATAGAACATTTACGTCAGGGTCAATAGAGCTTTTTAAACAATATTGTCTCTTTCAGAAAATTAATTTAAATCAAAATCAGTTGAGCTTGGATGCATGTATTTATTAATAATGTTTAATATTTCATTTACATATAAACAATATTTCGCTTAAATATAAGCTTTGAAAACTAAAGTACATCAGGCCATTCCTCAAGTATCGTTTCTTAAAATACTTTTTTTACTGGACTAACCACAAATAAAGGAACTAATTTTCCATGAAAAGAGTGCCTGTTTTGTGTCAATGTATGGCTCATGGTGGAGACGAGACAGCAATTTGGCGATATGCCAGCTACTCTTTTTATCTTTTCTGAACAGTATTTCCAAGAGACTGAGCTTTTATAGTTTTCGTTTAAAAATATAATTATATATTGAGACTTATCTGAATACACTAGAAAAAAAAACCCAACAAAAATATGCGAAACAATGAAATTACCAATTCAAAGGTTTGACAAAAATGCATTTACCAATGTTCAATTATATAATACATTATAGGAATAATTGCAATAATAATTCTGTATCTAACGAAATAAAATTTACATTAAAATAGAGAAGTCTTTGACTTCATCCAAATTGAACTCAGCAAAGTAATAACATTAATATTTGCAACAAACAATAATTACAGATAGCAACTTATGGATAAAATAATTAACAAATAATAGTGTCAACTGTGTTAACTATTCTCTTATTTTCAATTCACTTATTTTGAAATTTTTCATTGGTGTAAAATATTTTAATTTGTACAGCTCTTATATCTTACACCGATAATTTTTAAAAAATTCTACGACTTTAATAAACAAAAATTAAAATTTATTTTATCCATATTATATTAACTGGAAAAATTAGAAATTAATATAAAAATAAACATATTATTTACGTTATCTAGAACAGTTATATATATATATATATATATATATATATATATATATATATATATATATATATATATATATATATATATATAGGAGGTTTATTCAGAAATATAAGGGGTTTATCCTTCTACGGTCAAGTGGACTTATTCAACTGAACATAAAATTAAAAATGGATTCCGAATAACCTTGAATGTATAAAGTTGATGGAGGAATCGAACTCAAGAACTGCTGAATTGAATATTTAAACACTAACCATTCACTTACCACATCGGCTGTATATAACTGCTTAAATGATACACGAATATTATTTTGCATTGTTATTCAACTAGCAATCGAATATAACATAGTATTTTTAAAAGGACGGAGAATATAAAATAGTTCAAGTGGTTCGCTGAAAAGAGAGAGAATGATCTAAAACTTTCTCTACATTTGAGAAAATGTGTCAAGAAAATAAATGGGTTAAAAAGAAAGTAATTATGGCTTTTGATACATTTATCGGTATGATTGAAATGTGGTGTTAATGCGCATTCTCTTTAAATCTAAAGTTTATTATACTTTTTAATTTGTACTCAAATATGTAATTAAAATATTTTTGAAGCTCGATAAACTTATGTAATATTATACTAGAAACCTTTTACTTTTTCTGCAATGCCTGCACGAATATAAATTCATTATATATTCATTATATAATTTTGATTCATTACATATCAAAATTTCAGTATTTTATTATAAACATTAAAAAATTCCTGTCAGCCTTGTAATTTGCATATTTTAATTATTTAACAGAAATATTCTTCATAATAAAAGCAATTTTAATTAGAAATTCTCAATTTAATATATAACCTTCTAGTAACCTTAAAATTTTATCAGTCATTTCATTTTGATCATATGTACTGACTTTGATCAGATAGGGTTACTTTTGGACGAGACGGCTAATTAGACCGGCACCTACGCGCGTGCGATTTAAAGTAAATTCCGAACCATACAAACACTCAAACCAAAGATGGGATTCGAACACATGAACTGCCGAACCGAAGGCAAAAGGCTTTTATAAGGATAATACTGGCATTTTCCGCAATGTTCTTACCAACGGTCAGAAGGATTTTTTTTTTTACTTCCTTATAAATATACAAAATACTTTTAATTAAAGTGATAAATTAGTGTCCACATTTATTATACTTAACTATTTTAAATGCTACTAACTTATTCTGATAAAAATATTTTAAATGTCTTTATTTTCAGTTCGAATTGTAATAGTTACATATATACAAGTAATAATTACATTGATCAGAAAAAAATAAAGTAAAATCTTATAAAATGATAGTACTCTATAAATGAAATAAACTCTAGGGGAAGTAAATAATCCCCTGTGTTTATTTACTTTCGTATGCAACATTGACATTTTGCAAATTACATACACGTTGGATGACGTTCAATTATCAGTAAAAACTTACCACTGCTACACGGTCCCCGATGTGCAGCTTGCAGTCCATTTCTGTACTTGTACCGCGCCTCCGTCATTTGGCATTCATTGTCATACGTTTTCCCGTCAGTACCACACAGGGGTTCCGTTTTCGTACAGAAGCACTGGGATTCCGGTGGGTCCCCAGGAGCCAAGTCGGTACGAAGCCTACATTCGAGATGTTCTCCGCAGGGCCCGTGCCCCCTATCTCTGAAAGGGACTGGCAGTGAATCACCGTCGCACCTCTCTCCCTCACGCCGGCCGCATACGTAACAGCAGCCGCAGAGATCTTTCACGAGGCCCGTCAAACAGTCCTCCGTCGGGGGCACACATTTGTCAGGCTCGCATTCACCGCACTTGCGATCATGTTCTGACCGCACCTGAACCGAAACCAGAAGCACAATACAAATTTTGAACCACATTCTTCAGAGGTTTAGTCAACCTCTCAAAGCTCAGAGGGATATGAAAATTATTACCTAAATTGGACCCAGCCCCGTTTCAGATTTGAATGGTGGAATGGGGTTGCTAGAATGTGTCCGTGGGATTTTCGTTGGCTGATTTTCATTATCGCCAACTCACTCAAAGGATTCCATTGATTACGTATAACAACTGCTCTGCTTTCTTTTCTATACTTTTTTATCAACCCAAGACTTGTAATTTTATACCGTTTTAAATTGTGTTCGAATGTCAAAATTAATTTCGAAAAATGAAACTTTAGAAAACAATTTTTATTATTTATACATTTGCTTCTCATTAGAAGACACAACTTATTAATAATGTATAACAAACATCTTTTCTTCTTTTTTTATTCTTATTTGTTTCTATGTGTAAAAATTTATTCACAAAATTTTCTTGTCAAAACATTTTTTATAATTTAATTATAATTAATAAAAATAATCAGATACTAATATTCCCTTCGTTTATCTGAAATATGTCCTTTTATCAGGAAAAAAATGGCTATCTGTAATATTTATTTATTATGCATATTTTCTTTGGTTACATGTATGTGTCTGTGGTTAAAGAATCTTTAGTATATATTTACCAAATATTAAATTTTGTTGAGTCATTTGTTAGCTTACTTACTTTAAAATAACACAACATTTATAATCTATCAAAAACATTTTTCTCACTTATGGTGGCGGAGGATAAACATTAATCTAATACACAATTTTTATGAATAAAATTATCAAAAAATGATTGTTTAAAGAATATTTTAAAATTTTTATTTTTCTGTTCCAAGTTTCTTTAACCAAATCTAATTAATTTTTTACTCTTTTGCCAATCAAATTTTTTCAATCAATATTTTAACTGCAAAAGCTTTTTATTTTATTACAATATTAATTGTTAGCTGTTTATTGTATGTTGATCTGTAAGGATACATTCTATAATGAAATAATTCCATAATGTAACATTTTATAAAATACACTGATACAACTAACTAATGTAAAAAGATATTTAATACATTTAAATATACTGCACCTTATTACTGTGACTAGAATAATTTATAGACTTTTTTACTTCGTGATTGTTAAAAAAAAGTTTTAAGTAAATATTTACTATCTAACCATCACAAAAACGAAAAGTAAAATTTATTAGAAAATTTATTCAGTTTTAGGAAATTTCGATTTTAAATTATAAAAATAATTTTGCATTTCATTTTACACCAGCATTTTGGGACTCCTGAAGAATGGGAATGATTCTTGCTTATGCAAGTTTAAAATGTACATTTGCGTAAACTCACGTGATTTTTTTTTTTGTTTTGATTTGTGGTTTTTAATTCACTGACAATAAGGTGTAATTTACAAGAGTCTATAATGAAATTTGTTTCGAAAATATACTTTAATTTTTGATTCTCATTCGTTTATTTTAAGTACCTAATTGTGAAAAACAATTCTGGTTGCATGCATAGCTATTACTAATAAACTTGGGCAAAATAATTTTGAAAGGCGTTGATTCTTTGGATTGCTTTTCTTATTTCCTAATAGGTAAGTATTTAATTTATACATTTTCTAAATTTTTTAAATAAATTCTTGGAGGAAACTAAACGACTCCGAAAAAGTTGAGTCACTCAGAGCCCGGAACATAGCATAGGCAAACAAAACAAACATTTAGTATCCAGTTTTTGGGAAGTACAGTCAAACTGTCTACTTTTAAAAAATGCAAGAGTGAGATTAAAGTTGTTGTTTATTTCCCAAAATGAATGAAAGTTTTTCCATACACCCCATTTAAATTTAATCTAAATGTATAGGTTTCTTTTGTTATTAAGATGTGCTGATATAAATGCTCTATTTCTTATGAATAACATTTCGCTAACTGATCTGTACGTGAGATATGATACGTGATACTGGATGCTCAAAAATTAAGTAAAAACATTAGATACTGTAACAGTAGAGACGATTTTAAGCTCTAAATATTACAATTTTCGAAATAATTAGTCAGTTGAAATAACTTTTTATATGGTAAATTGTATAAAAATATTACATAAAATGAATTATCGTCACGATTGCAGTGTCAAGAAAAGAACACGTTAGAAGAAAGAAGAAGCAACTAAACAAAAAAATGTTCAATTTGAATATGTTTTTAATACAAAAGTAGATAATTTTGATGCGGAGCTTCTATCTGAAACAAAGATTAAAAAGGTGAATATTCTGGATTCCAAAAAGTGCATGCAGAAATGATAGAAAGCAATGAAATTGAAATAAAGTAATAGAAATGGAAAAGAAGAAACACAAAAGGGATACCACATATTGAGGTGAAAAGAACTAAGTAGAAGTGGTAAAAATGCAATATATAAAGAAAATTTATACCAGCTCCATTAATGATATAGTTTTGATAATTTTGAATACTTCTTTGGAAACTTTACCAATAGACATGCAACATTTTATTTATTTAAAAATAAACTACCTTCAATTATCTCATTTATATATACCTCTAAAAATATAGTAATGGAAGACAGAAAAATTGAAACTTGGTCATATTATAGAAAAATATTTTGATTTGCAATAAAACAAATGGGAAAAAATTGATTGAAATTGATTAGTATATACTCCAAAATATAGCGATTTACTACTATGTTTATTAAATAACTTTATTCACATGAGTGTTTTTACAAAAGAATATTGAGTTTGGAAAAATGCAAGTATGAGAGTGCATGAACAAATCATTGACACATTCTATTAAAATTTTAATAACAAGAAATTTAATTGAGAGACATATAGACACTATCATTGAAAAATAATACTTGTAAAGTAAAGATATTGGAAAAAAGTACTGACATCATAATAGCAACAGTAAAGTTTTGGGTTAAAAAATCTTTTCTATCTCGTGGCAGCAGCGAACTTTTTTTCTTCTACTTCTCCTAATGGAAATTGCATAGGAGTTTCATGATATTTATTTAGAGAAAATTCTTAACTTTGTATATAAAAAATTCGGGTTAGCTGGAAGAACCAACTTGAGTTATCTTTCGACAGCAATTTACAATGAATTTATGAAAATACTTGTCTCAATTCCTGCCTCCAAATTATTATTAGAAATATTCCTGCCTCAAGTTAAAACCGTCAAATATTCTTAAATTCTGATTGATTCTATCCCTGATATAACACAATAGATCTATTAACTTTTATATTATGTTTAGTATCAGAAGATGAGAGCCCAATAGAGAAATATTTTGGATTTTTATTCATTTGTTTGCACATAGAAAAATCATTAGAAAATAAAATTTTAAACAAGCTTGAAATGTTAGGTCTGGATATTTTAAGCAATTGCAGTGGGTAAAGTTAGGACAATATGGCAAATATATCTGAAAAATAGTGGCTTTTAAAACTGAATTCAAAAAATAATTTCGAGCCTGCATTCCGTTTCTCGTGCTTTACATTCATCAAATCTGACAGTAAGTGAATCATTTTCACAAGCAATAACATATTTCAATACTTTGGAGAACATTTTTATGCACTTCATTCAGCATCTACTCGTAGATGAAAAACTTTAAAAAAAGTTTTGTAACCAATAATAAGTATTTTATAATAACAAAATCATACTACTAGTGGTCTTGTTTATACATTTAGACCAATTTAGTCCGGTTCAACAAAATAAAAATTATTCTACTTGATATATCCTTTAATGAATTTTAGAAGTGTTCAGTAAAACTGGAAATTCGAGTGTTAGCAAATAAAATTAATAATTTAGAATTAATTTTATTAACGATTTTAAGGGATAAAATTCTTTCCAGAATAAATGCAAGCAGTATATCCTTACAAAATGTTACTATGTTAATCTTGTTTGGGACAAGAGTATTTTTGACTATTTATTTTATTAATTATTTTTATTTAATTTATTTAGAGGAAATAATAGTTGTGGTATTAAAAACGTTGGAAAAATATTTATTCCAATATTAATAATCGGTTCAAAAAATGGAAAGAATTTTTTGATAAAGTTCATCATGATGAGGATGACAAAAATTCATGTAATAAGATCAAAAAGCTTTTAAGCGAAATTGCTTTTATATAATATGTAACAAAATATGTTTTGAACTAAAACTACGTGGCAAAAATTACAAAATTATTAAAGATTTTTAAAGTATTTCATGCAAACCCAAATGTCGATGTATCAATTGAGTCAAAGATATCACATTATTAAAAAATGTTAGATTGAAGGCTTTGATACAAAAGAATTAGATCAGGAATTGTTACAGATTCTATTACCTTGTAAAAGCCAATATTTAATGTTCCTATCTGACGTGCTTCGATTTATATAGGCTTTAAAAATTGCATTAATATTCCCAAACTTGGAAATCATGTTACTTATGATTTAACTTTTCTTGTATCGCATGTATCTGATGAAAGATAATTTTCGGTGTTAAAACCAGTAAAAATAACTATTGACTAAACAGATTAAGTCAAACAAAACTTACTTTTTAGCTATGCTTAACAAAGAAAAAAAGCATTGGAAAATATTAATTACGGAGAAATAAGTAATAAATTTGCAGAACTGAAAATCAGCAAAAGTTTTTGGAATTAATTTTCTTATCATTTTCCACAACATTCAAAAGAACAACAGAAACTGACTATTTTTATTAATTATTATTATTATTAGAATCTATCATTATTTTGTAAAAATTTCTGGTAAAAAATTACGCAAGATTCTAAATGCAGAAACCTGGTATTAAAAGATGTCTAGGGCAAATCGTTTAATTTGTTTCTCCAGTCACTCCTGGTTATATGTACTATTATTGCATCAATAAATTTTATTTTGTTGCTTATATCTTTCCTTTTTTTCAGAAAACGAAGCGACACATTCAGGCATTCCAGACATTGTGGGAACAGATATTTGATGAAAAAAGAACTGTTGTAAATAAAAGTAAGGTCATCCCCTTTTGGGGGGAGGGAATTCTCCTTACACAAGAACATGGAACGGGAGAAAACGCTAAAAGTTTGAACCCTATTTATTGTTTCATAGTTAATTTCATTTCAATTGAACAACGTAATTTATGATATGCAAAGAAATATTGTGTAATGAAATAATTGAGAATATAATGAATGAGAACAAAAGAGCTCTCAGATATCGAACAAGAAGAAAATGGTGAGTGAAGACCGTCTGTAAAACATGCACCTAACAGGACTAAGTATTTTTTGAGGGAAAAACAACGAAAAACTTTTATACTTTAAAAAAAAATCAAAAAATATGTGTTAAAAAAATTTAATTTTTAAACAGAAAAAATAAACTTATTTTGCCTGATTTTTCATTAATAGTGTGTACAACATTAAATCCAGTACATTCCACCAGATGGCAGCAAAATACCAGGGATCTCACAAGAGATGTCAAATCCAACATAGACACCAGATGGCAGTACCGCACCAGTCATTCAGGGAAAAAAGAACGAACTGTCAGTCGGACTGAAAACTCCGACCGATGCTGTCGTCACTATCGCGCCCTATATGCATCACATCTGTATATAGTGTAAATTAAATATCGTTTATGTTTATAACCTTCTGATGGATTTTTTTCGTTTATTGGCTTTAGTTTAAGATGTTATCAGGACGATAAATCGTGCATACTACAATTAGCCAAATTGGTGACCCGGACGTGATAGAACACGTGCATTTATTCTCGAACCGACAAGCATTCGCTTCCACGGACAGTTGGTTATCCGTTTCGATCGTGTAGCTGCCTTCTAATCTGATAATATATCATCTTTCAATGGCTCGCCATATCATCGGACGTGAAATATTCATCATTATTTCGACTGAAAATCAAGGAATTTGTGAATAACGACAGATCGCCTTCACCGATGAAAATACTCGTGCTGGTGCCAAACTGCTTTCGTTTTGGCGGACAATACTGTTGTTACGTTTCGTTTTTATTTGAATAATTCCGAATTCGATTTCTCGATCATGTATAAAAATGGAATTCTTTTCAACGTAACATAATAAAATTATGGGCCGAAATATCTACGCGATATTTAAATTGAAGACAGAAATTATCAATAATGAATTTGAAAAACAGAAGTTCAAATATATTTATTTCTTCACTAAATCAAAACATTGCTCGGCGAGTGCCGGATGCATACTGACAAAAAAGGTTTTAGATTACATAATAACGCAAGCAGTCACATGGGTGACGTCACTCGCTTCTCTGGCGATTGGTTGTTACATATCCTCCCACCTTTTGTTTCGGGAGAAAACAAAACCTAAATGAAAAAGAAAAAAGTTAGTCACAATTTTAAGATTACAGATTTAGTTTTTTAGGAATTTTCACTAATCGTCCAGTTCTGGTTGTTTTGGGTAAGTCCTTATCATCACTGAGCAAAATTGTTCTTAGAGAATCACTGGAAATGTCATTTTCTGATACCGGTGACAAATCCTTTCCTTCAGCATCTGAAAAGGAATCACTTCTCATATTTGATGTAGTTGGGACATCCTCTTTATCAGTAGTTGCTGAAATCTCTAGGGGAAAAATCCTCTGTATAGGTCGCACTAAAACACCGGATTGTGTTTTCAATTTCACAGTTCTGGCGATATCATCTTTGCCAGGAATCAACTGCATGACTTTAGCAAGAGGCCAGTTCAAATGTTTTTTATTGTCGTCTCCGATTAACACGATTTCTCCAACTTGTATTTTTGGAGTTGAACACCTTCTGTTTAGACGCTGTATAAGTTGACCAAGGTATTCCTTTCGAAAACGCAGCTTTAACTGCTCAGTTACTTTGGCTCGATGTTTAATTCTGATTCGAAAATGCTTGGCTTCAATTTCATCAATATTTGTGGTTACACTCTTTATCTTGGGATTGTTTAACATGATCATGGCTGGAGTTATAGGCTTTAGATCTTCAACGTCCTCTGAAAGGTATGTGAGTGGACGTGCATTTATAACAGATTCACAATCTGAGAGTACTGTAAGTAATTCTTCATATGTAAAAACAGTCTTTTCGAGGGTACTTTTAAAAAGATCTTTAACCACTCTAATCAGTTTTTCCCAAAAACCACCCCACCAACTCGCGGTTGGAGGGTTGAATTTCCAAGAAATACGTTGGAGGGCTGTTTTGATCGAATGAGCTAAACTTAATCCAATGGCGCAGGATAATAACTCCAATCTTGGGATGGTGATGGGTTTTAAAGGAGCTACTCGTGATTTAGCTCTTAAAAGACAAATTTTTACTCCATTGGAAGTGATAGTTCTAAGGAAAACACAAGCGGCATAAGCTACTTTGCTAGCATCCATGAATACATGCATTTGTGTCGAATCATTAATTTCTGTATTACGGGCTATTTCAACATTATTTAATAAATGTAAACCATTAATCCATCTTTTAAAGCTATTCTGATCTTTAAAAGGTAAAGGAGAGTCCCAGGATAGTTTTAATTTCCACATATCTTGCAATTTAATTTTTATGGGTAAAATTGCCGCTGACAATAAACCAATGGGATCAAAAATCTTCTGAATCGTAGCCAAAATTACTCTCTTAGTTATTTTCCCACCTACTTCTAAAACATAAGGATCAACTTTTATATCACAGTTACATTTCAAAGTATCACGGTCCAAATTCCATAAAATTCCCAAAACATTGGTAGTGCCAGAACTTTTCGTAATGTATTTACACTTGACATTGCTCTCCCACCCTCGTAAGTTGAAACATCCACGTGAAAGAACTTCTATAGCTGTTAAAATAAAATGCTCTTGTTCTTTGATATTGAAAACACCAGAAAGGCAATTGTCTACGTAAAATGATTTTCTTAATTTTTCAATTATTTCGTTGTTTTCTACAAAGGTGTTGTTAAGCAAATGGGAGATGGATGCTGCTAAGAGAAAAGGGCTCGAAGTAACCCCAAAAACTACTCTACAGTGTCTATAAATCACCATTTCATCTTCGCACGGATAAAAAAAGCGTAAAAAGTCTCTGTACCTTGGAGCAATAGACAATTGCAAAAAAGCCTTTTCGATATCTGCAGACAGGCCAATGGGATATGAACGAAATCGGTCAATCAGGTCTGGGATTAATTCAATGAGATTTGGCCCTTTATATAAAAGTTCATTCAAGGACGGCTTGCCACTAGAGGCATCAAAGACTGGTCTTAATTTTGTAGTAGTGCTTTCGTTTTTGACTATAGGCCTATGTGGTAAATAGTGACATTGCCTGTCGCTTATAATTTCATTTTGGGGTACCCTTTCAATTATATCAAGACACTCCCATTCCTTAAACACCATTTCGTAATCCTTAATTAATTTTTTATCTCTAGATCGTTTACACATTTTTTGGTGTCTATTCCAAGCTAGTTCCTTGTTATCGGGCAAACTTGAAGTATCTGTTTTAAAAGGCAAACCTAACTGGTATCTACCAGAAGGGAGTATTTCCAAACCCTCTTGAAAATCTTTTAATAACTCAGAGTGTACAATATTTATGTTTCTGTTTTCAGAAGGATCTAATATACCAAGATTTTCTAGATTCCAAAATTCACTAACAGATAAATTATTAGTATGCAAAGATAAAGCACATAAAACAGAGTCATTATTTACATCATAATTATCATTTAATTTCTGCTTTCCAATAACAGTATACCCCAGCCGGGTTTCAATAGCAACTAGACTTGATTCTAACTTCACAGAATGACCAGTTAACAACATTCCTGCCACATCAGATCCAATCAAAAGATTTATATCATAATTAGGGATTTCGAAATCACTCAATATAATCCCTTTTTCTTTCAGTTCATGAATAGTCATCATATCAGTCAGTTTAGGAACAAAACCACAAATTTTGTTTTCAGATAAAACCTCAATTTTACAAGAAAAATCATTTTTCAAACTAGCAATTTTCACATCGTATACTTCATGAGAACAGGGTTTCGTTTCTTGACCACCAAAAAGTCCATGTATTAAAGATAATGACCTTTTGGATTTTAACTTTAATTGTTTAACTATTCCTGAACTGAGGTAAGAACGCTGGGATCCTGTGTCCAAGACTGCTCTTACTAAACACTGTTTCTTTTGATTCATAACTTTAACAACAAGAGTCATTAAATAAACATTTTCTACTCTAGAATTATTTGACAATACAGTTGTAGATACAGTTTCGTTTTTACTGGCAGGACTGTTCTCCTTATCTGAATAACACATAAGAGTACAGTGATTTTTATTACAATGAAAACACTTCACCTTAGCCCTGCAATTTTTAGAGGTATGTCCTGTTCTCAAACAGGAGTAACAGGCCCCTTTCTGACTAAGAATTTTAATCTTTTGATCAAAATGCATTTTTCTAGCAGCAAAACAATCTTGGCTGGGGTGTTTCTTATTGCAAAAAAGACAATCAAAATTCCTCTTACCTTGATTTTCTGCTTCTGATGTACTTACAAGGGCGGCAGCTGTAGTAATATTCCCTTCACGGGATTCCTTGTGTTTGTCGATTCGGGGAGCTCCAAACCCGGTACGGGCGAGCACAACCATTTCTTGTCCTTGAACTTCTTGTCTCAGAAAAGACATCAAATTTTCTAACGAACGTACTCCTCCGTCAAGTGTACTTCTATTTCTTTCCCAAGCTATTAGGACACTCTCAGGCAAGCACGATTCCACAAGGGGAGTCAAAAAGTCCCCGTACTTTTCTTGGGTTCTTCCTAAGCTGTCCAGCGCGCGCAGTTTTGATTCCAGTTCATCGTAAAGAACAGCTAAATCAGTTTTAGTTCGGTTTGAGGAGGCATTTCTCATTACCATAGTTAACAAGTCCCTGACGTAAACTTGGACAAGTAGATCACTCCGCCCGAAGCGATCCTGTAACTGTTCTATGACTTTGGGATAGTTATCCGCTGTTGGCGGGAAGCTTTCTACTAATCTTGCTGCTTTCGATTCTGGCACTATTGCCTGTAGCAAATACTGGAACTTGTCTTCTGGTGGAATTCTCTCATCATAATCAATTTTGGAGAACTGACTCCAAAAACCAAGCCATTCTCGAGTCTCACCGGAAAATCGCTTTAGTTCTAACTTCGGGAGCTTGAATTGTTTCTTATTTGAGGTATCTTGAGAGACTTCCGTTTTCATAGTTACTTTACGGCATTTTTCAAAAAGTTCAATATATCTATCACGATATTCTTCTGCTATAATGAAATCTTCTTCATATAACCGTTCCGCATCTTTTGAAGTTAAAATTTCGTTTTCTACTTCTTGTTGAGAAACTTCTAATCTTTGAAATTTGTCTTCTAACTGCGCGGATAAAACCGAAATAACATTCTTATCTACTTCTGGTTTCAGGAATTCTTCTTGAATTTTATTCCCGCAGACTGTAAAGGATGCTCGAAGCCCTTTTCGTTTCTGTTTCAACAAATCCATTCTTCAATAAAACTTTAATTTCAATCTTCAGGCCCCACGTTGGGCGCCACTTATATTACGTTTCGTTTTTATTTGAATAATTCCGAATTCGATTTCTCGATCATGTATAAAAATGGAATTCTTTTCAACGTAACATAATAAAATTATGGGCCGAAATATCTACGCGATATTTAAATTGAAGACAGAAATTATCAATAATGAATTTGAAAAACAGAAGTTCAAATATATTTATTTCTTCACTAAATCAAAACATTGCTCGGCGAGTGCCGGATGCATACTGACAAAAAAGGTTTTAGATTACATAATAACGCAAGCAGTCACATGGGTGACGTCACTCGCTTCTCTGGCGATTGGTTGTTACAACTGTTTTACTGAACGTGTTTGTGCTCTACTAAAGGTGCTTTGTGCTTTATCGTTGCCGACATCGTTATTTATATATATTTTTGTGTTTCTTACCGTTTGAATTCCATGCGTACTTCAATCATCTTAAGTAAGTTCGTTCCATTCTTTTCATTTTTTCATTATTGCCATCGGATCGTTAAACGCTAATTTATTTCATTCCATATTTTGCTATCCATTTTTATTTATTTGTGTTATTTTTCATGCCTTGCTATTTTTTTTCTATTCCTTTGTTTCATTGTGCTATTTTACAAGTTACATATTCACATTTTTTATTGATTGCTTAAAATTGTTGCTTTTTTTAATTCATAATTTTTCATAATTGTATTGCATCATATGTACTTATTGGTAGCAGTCTTAATTTCCTTTCCTACATTTTGATTACCTTTGGGAAATTCATTTTTTTCTTGTGTTCTGATTTGTTTCTTGTATAATTTCTTGCGGCTCATTCCTATATTTCGTATCACCGTTAGTGACGACGAGGTCGAAAAACAGGCTAGTGTGTCTCGTGTTTCTGTCAAACCCCCACCATTTTGGAAAGCAAATCCAACCTTATGGTTTGCACAGCTCGAGGCCCAGTTCTCAATTTCTGGCATTACTAAAGATTCAACCAAATTTAACCATGTAATTTCTGCGGTTGAATCTGACGTGCTCAATACTGTCTCTGACATTGTCTTGCAGCCTCCGACCAAGGATAAATACAAAATCCTTAAAGCTCGTCTAATAGACTTGCATTCAGAAAGTGAAGAATCCAGACTCCGCAGACTTTTGCAAGGCCTCGAACTTGGCGACCAACGCCCCTCACATTTGCTTACCCGTATGCGTTCCCTTGCTGGCGCAATGGCAGGAGAAGCCATTTTACGATCCTTGTGGCTTTCCAGACTTCCTACAAGCACGCAAAGCATTCTCGCTGCACTTAGTGATGATCTCCCTCAACTTGCCGCAGTAGCAGACAAAATTTCAGACCTCACTAATGCTTCAACCATAAATTCCACAAGCTTGCAACCATCTCCTCCGACGAGCACCCTTGAAGCACAAATATCGCAATTGACTAAACAAGTGAGCAAACTCTCAACCATTGTTCATCAAAATGCACGTTCTAGGCAAAATCAGCGCCACTATAGAAATAACAGCAGGCGACGTAGTCCATCCAGGGGACGGAACCGCCAATACAAAGAGCCCTCCAATAATTTATGTTTTTACCATACAAATTTTGGATCAAAAGCTAAAAAGTGTACACCACCTTGCTCCTTCCGTCAACCGGAAAACTACCATCGCGGTCACAGGTGGCCACGATGGCTGACCGCGGCATTTCCCGAATTTATGTGGTCGACAATGCTCTAAACATGAAATTTCTTATTGACACTGGGGCTGACGTGTCCGTCATTCCTCGCCCTAAGAATTTTAATACCCAAAGAGAAAAACTGACTTTATATGCAGCTAGCAACACTCCTATTCCAACTTACGGAACGAAGTTATTAACTCTCAACTTAAACCTACGAAGATCATTTTCCTGGCCTTTTATAGTCGCTGGCGTCTCAAATCCTATCATTGGTGTTGACTTTTTGAGATACTTCAACTTACTTGTCGACGTCCGGCGCAGGCAACTTCCGGACCCCACAACCAACATCTCGGTCACAGGAAAAATTTCTACGGAGCCACTTCAGAAAGTTATGTTAATAACTGAATCTTCAAAATACCACAAACTTTTGTCTGCTTATGCCGCTCTTCTAAACACCTCGGGTCTCAATGGTGATACGCCCAGTTACGAGGTATATCACCATATTGAGACCACCGGCCCTCCAGTTTTTTCCAAGCCCAGACGTCTCAGCACCCCTCTCCTAAATTCGGCAAAGGAAGAATTCCAATTCATGCTACAACAAGGCATCATCCGTCCATCCAAAAGTCCTTGGGCAAGTCCTTTGCACATGGTTCCAAAGAAAAGCGGTGACTACAGACGCCTGAATGCTGTCACAGTTCCGGACCGCTATCCAGTCCCACACATCCAGGACTGCACACATCTGTTAGCTGGGCGAAAAATTTTTACCACTCTCGATCTCACACGCGCCTACAACCAGATCCCTGTTTTTCCTGACGACATACCAAAGACGGCGGTGACGACACCTTTTGGACTCTTCGAGTTTGTTTTTATGCCATTTGGCCTCCGAAACGCTGGGCAGACCTTTCAGAGATGCATTAACAATGCTCTTCAAGGTTTAGACTACTGCATTGCCTACCTTGATGACATCCTGATCGGTTCTACAAACGAAGAGGAACACATTTCTCACTTGAAAGAAGTCTTTAATCGCTTGCAACACTTCGGTTTCACACTCAACCCATCTAAGTGCATCTTCGGCCAATCAGAAATCAAATTCTTAGGTTGTCTGATCACCCAAGACGGGGTTCGCCCACTTCCTGAAAAAGTTGAAGCCATATCATCTTTCCCAAAACCCCAAACTGTGGCCGAGCTTCGACGTTTCCTGGCCATGATTAATTTTTACCGAAGATTCTTACCAGCAGCCGCCCGCCGACAAGCTCCTCTCACTCATTTCCTAAAAGATAGCAAGAAGAAGGACAATCGCCCAGTTGTGTGGTCCGAGGAAGCTAGCGCAGCTTTCGAACGCTGCAAAGAGGACCTGATTCAAGCCACTACCTTGTCTTATCACACAGATAATGACAAACTCATTCTTGCAACCGATGCTTCAGATATGGCCATTGGCGCCACTCTGCAAGCTGAAACTCCACACGGCATCAGACCCCTCGCCTTCTTCTCAAGGAAGCTCACTTCTACGGAAACTCGATACAGCACATACGATAGAGAACTTCTAGCCGTCTATGCAGCTGTGAAACATTTTCGACATTCCTTGGAGGGACGACAGTTCCAGATCCAGACAGATCACAAACCTCTCACCTTTGCCTTTACTACAAATTCCTCATCCTCTCCAAGACAGCTCAGGCAACTGGACTTCATCGCACAGTTCTCCACCGATATTAAACATGTCAAGGGATCGGAAAACGTCGTGGCAGATACCTTATCACGCATACACGACATTACCATTCCTTCTGCCATTGACTTCTCGTCCATCGCAGCAGCACAGGAGAATGACCAAGAATTACAGGCACTTTTGTCGAATCCTAGTGCCAGCAGTCTCAACTTTCAACCCTTGAAGTTAGACCCACAAACTTCAATCTTTTGTGACACATCTCAAGGAACTGTTCGCCCTTATCTACCTGCATCCTTCCGGCAACCTGTTTTTCAGCAACTCCACAACTTGTCACACCCTGGCATACGGGCGACGAAAAAACTTATTCAACAGCGATATGTATGGCCATCTATGCTCAGTGATATAACTGCCTGGACTAAGGCATGCCTCTCTTGCCAAAAGTCCAAAGTTCAGCGTCACACAAAGAGCCCGATCCAAAAAATTCCTGTGCCAGACAAGCGTTTTGCTCATGTCCACATCGACATCGTTGGACCGCTATTACCATCAGAAGGCTCAAGATATATTCTGACATGCATAGACCGCTTCACCCGGTGGCCAGAGGCAATTCCCATAGCAGATATCACTGCTGACACGACTGCCAGAGCCTTCTATAATCATTGGATAGCACGTTTTGGTGTTCCCGAACTTGTTACTACTGACCAGGGGCGACAATTCCATTCGAATCTCTTCAAAGCACTCACCAAGTTACTTGGAATTCAGCGCATCAGGACGACTCCGTACCATCCGTCATCCAACGGAATCGTGGAGAGATGGCACCGCAGTCTTAAGCAATCGCTCATGGCTCATATGTCACAGTCACAGCGTTGGACCGAAGCCCTGCCGACTGTCATGCTCGGTCTACGTTCTGTTTTTAAACCAGACCTGCAATCGACTTGTGCAGAGATGGTCTATGGAACCACCATTCGCCTTCCAGGTGATTTTTTCAACCCAGCATCGGTTAGGCCATCACCGGATACTCCTGACCATTCATTCTTACAAGATCTTAAAGAGCAGATGTCAAAGCTGTCACCAACCCCTGCATCGAGACATCTCTCTTCCACGCCTTCCTTTTTTGTACCGTCAGAACTCTCCTCATGCACTCATGTTTTTGTGAGGCATGATGCTGTCAAGCGTCCTCTTCAACGCCCTTACGATGGACCCTTTAAAGTCATCACTCGTCACGAGAAAACTTTTCTGCTGGACGTCAACGGTTCCCAAACCACCATCAGCATTGACAGGCTGAAACCAGCATTTCTTCTCCCACCTTCGTTCAACGAGAGTTCTAACGGGCAACAAGATGTTCCACACACTCCAAGTCCTGTTCAGAACACTACGGCTGAGACGTGTCCTGTTCCCGCTAGCAACCAACCTCCAACTGTCATCACTCGTTCAGGTCGTCGTGTACGATTTAATCTTCGATACTCCTCTTAATCGTGCATCGCACTAGGGGGGAGTACTGTGGCGATCGCACATACAACATTAAATACAGTACATTCCACCAGATGGCAGCAAAATACCAGGGATCTCACAAGAGATGTCAAATCCAACATAGACACCAGATGGCAGTACCGCACCAGTGATTCAGGGAAAAAAGAACGAACTGTCAGTCGGACTGAAAACTCCGACCGAGGCTGTCGTCACTATCGCGCCCTATATGTATCACATTTGTATATAGTGTAAATTAAATATCGTTTATGTTTATAACCTTCTGATGGATTTTTTTCGTTTATTGGCTTTAGTTTAAGATGTTATCAGGACGATAGATCGTGCATACTACAATTAGCCAACATAGTAAAAAACCAGGCAAAATAATTACGTTTTTAAGTATGAATTTTACATGTGTTTCCTAGAGTGTATTTTGAATAATTTTTTCCTAATACTACTTTATTTGGAAAGATAAAATAGTCTAATAAAAAAATCAGATCTTAATCTAATACATTATTTTTTTATTTTACGAACATTCTATATTAAGAACTGTTCTTCGTAAAAACGAGCGTCTACTGTATCTTTTTAATTTCGTTCATAAAACAGAAGAATTGAAAAAATGTTTGTTGTTTCTTTTTTCACATTTTTTTCTCTAAGTAAGGTAGTAGCTAATGAGATCGTAGAAATTGCGAGTCTTCTCAGATCCTTTTTCGAGATTATTTGATAATAAAAAGATAATTTAGTTATTTTTGAATAGCTATTTGATACCTAGTTTCTATAGAGGCTGACAAATTCATCTTCCTTTTGAATATGAAGAAAACAGTTTTTATGAAACTGTTTTCTTCAAAAATCTCTGACATTGAGAAAAGTTAGCAGAATAAAAACTAGAACAATTGTAACGTTTAAGAAGCGTATCGTTTCAAAGGATATTACTATGTGATATTCCGCACTAATAGCTTATTCCAGCAGAAAACGTTTACATAAAATTTGGATGTTGAATTTTTAAGCATATATATGCTTCGAAATTTCACATCTTAATATGCCTGTTGTGGATTTTCAATTAATTGATCAATTTATATAAAAGAGAAAAAGTCTTATTTCATGCGGTAATTGATTCCGGTATGTAGATACAAAAATATTTATAGTTATAAAATAGCTTTCTTTAGTTCCAGATAAGTTTTTTGATTAATTTAATTTTGAATATTAAATTTTAGGTCTATTGCAGAAGAGCTATATCTTAATGGATTAAAATATGTCAATCCATTAAGAGATAGCTCTTCTGCAATAGTTTCTAGTAGTATACCTACCGATATATTTTTAAATAGAAATATTACTGGAAGATAATAATTTATTTGTTATTTTAATAATTATTTATACCTAACGTTGTATTTTCTGTATCAGAAATAATCACAGTAGCTCTTTTTTATCCATAAAGTGTTTTTTTCCTTTCGTTACGGTTGAGATCATGACTACGTAACTTTATTACAATTCTCATTGGTTTAAAATATCCATGACGTCTGATAACATTTTATCGACGTCACATCGTATTGAGACGATGTCTTAAATCCGACTTGTCGACGAATTTGCTGCCTGCCTTTAAATCGCATTCTTCGAACCGCAGCAAACAGGGCGAATTTCTCCTTTGAATGTTTGAGAAGACAGATCAATAATTAATAAGACCTACAACTCCCAATCACTTTTGATATCCACTTTTGATATCAAGTGGTTCTAATTTTGGACAATATGCAACGATTGCGCCACTAAGCTAAAAATTCTAAGTTCTACATCAGAATGTATCATTAATTTTTCAGAAAAGTACATTTCATTCAATAAAATGATTATTTTTTTCATAATTGGATAATTTTATATTTAATTTAAAAAGAATTTTTATACAAGATGAAAATGTATAATCTTTTTTAAATTTAAAGCTGCTGGTAAATCCTCAAAAATTATAATCATGTGAAATACAGAATATTTGGCTAAAATATTTTTAAATTTCTATAAAAAGCAAAGAAATATTGTTAAAAATGAGAACTAAATATTTATTAAGAATTGGACAAATATTCATCAATATTAATATTTTATTCAAAGTGCGATCGCATTTCCTTATAAGTTTTGAATTAGAATTTCAAAATGATACACTTTGCAATTTAAAAAATAAACTATACATTTTCATTATTTAATTAAAACTTAAATAAATCGAATAATGGAAATTCATTATAGCCAAAAAATAAAGAGCATTGTAATCCAATTTAAATTTAGATTAACATAACTCTTCACCATTTAATTTTATTTACAAACACATAAAATAAGTATAAGAAATTATTTACAAAAGCATAGACACACAAAATAATAATCAGAAAAAGAAACAATAGCATAATTATCTACAAAAAATTAAATATAAAATAATCTAGAATTTAAAAAATTTGAATAACAATAAATAAGAAACAAGCACTTTTAACAAAATAAATTATTAATAGTTCTGTACTTTATACATAACAAAAGAAGATTTGAAATATTACATGGATATGATATATTACATTTACAATAATTTTAGTCATTTAATCAACAATAATATTAAATAAAGGTGTCATCCAAGTGCTCATTATTTTAAGAATCGTTTTATATAATAAGCAATTATACTCCATGCATATAAAAAAGGGTAAAAATATCCTTAATAACGAGTGAATAGATACTTAACAAATCATTACAAATCGAAGCTTTCTGAAAATTTTTTAAATAAATAATTATATTTTATACATTAATAGCATGTTAAATCATTATAATGAACAATTCATGAAGAAAGTGGTAATATTCCATTGCTAAATTTATATTTATGAAGGATTAAAAGTAAAATTCGAACATTTACTTTGAGTGCCATAAAGTGCTTCCCTTTAATTACATTTCTTTTTTCATTTTTTTCTGTTATGTATTGATCTAGTTGAGCCCTTAAATGCAGCAAATTGTAGGAATTTTATTCAAATAAATTCTAAAAATTGGAAGAAATTCAATTTTATTTTCAAACCAAAATTCTACGTCAAATGCCTGAAACATGGAAATTTTCTCCGAAAATATTCTAAACACAGACAATAAGTAAACATTCCACTAGAGAAAGTTGTGTATCAAGCACACTTTTATCCCTCCTATTTTTTCAAAATAATACTGTGGTTTTATTTCTGCTCCTGCATGGTCTATGGGAATTGGAGGTCTTATTAATTATTGGTCTGTGTCTGAGAATATTGTCGAAGTTCATTTCGTTAACAAAACGATTTTTGATATAAGGATCAAATTCTAGGTTTGAGAAGCCGTTTTCCATTCCTTCAAGCAATTAACACATTGACAATAGAAGTAGAAGCCCAAGTATTAATACGCTGAAAAAGAAGAAACAGCAAAATGAAAAACCAAGACAAAATATTCACTTTGTTGTTAGTTTAAATTGGCAAGGATGATTCAATTTTTTTTACTCAATGATGTCCTCATATATCGACTAGTACAAGGGATTAACTAGACATCCATATTAATACGAATATCTAGTTAATACATCATTATCAGTTAGATCTATGTCCATATCTGAAAACATGTATGCTTACATAATATAAAGCAATCATAAAAAATTAATAAAATTGAATAAAAAAAATCTTATTGAAATTGAGACGGGTTTATTAGAAAATAATACAAAAATGAAACAGTCCTATCTAGACCTTTTTCCCTTTTATGTGTAACAAACAATACCTTTCAACACTCTAAGATGAACTTTACAAATATCATGTGCACAGCCCTATCTAGACCCTTTTCCATTTTTATTTGTAATAAACAGTACCTTTCAACACTCTAAGATGTTAACTTTACAAATATCATTTACACCAGATGCATCATGATGCTTCTGTCCCAAGTTTTAAGTTAGAATATTCACATTAGAAATATTCGTCATATGTACCTGCAAATCGAAAATTATTGTTCGCTTAGTATGACTACTGCACAGAGAACTTAAATTTTCTCTATATATTTCAATAAACACTTCAAAAATATATAAAAAAATTAGAAATTTTCACACCTGAATTTTTCAGAGAAAACTCGAATTGTATCTGTGGAGAAAATAAATGTAAATAAAATCACAATAATGAAACAAAAAGGAAAATTTCATTTCAAGCATGAAATTGGCAATGCAAAACATGACGAAAATGTTTGTTTTTGTAACTAAGGTAACCGTGTTTATAGAGTGGTGTTTTTAAGCTTTAAAACATATTTTTATTTAAAATGTCTGCATTCGGTAAGAATATTTTAATTCCTTTAAATGTAATTTTATTAATTGAAAATAATTAATATAAATTTTATATTCACAACTTATGAATTTAATTAATGCTTTAAATTGGCGGGAGGGATGAGTCATTTTCGAAAATGATAACTGTTTTGTCAAACTTTTAATTGTAACTTATTTAAACTATATGTGAATCGAGTCAGGTAATGTTTTTAAATTTTAGATATATTTATGGTATTCTAAAAAATAGAAAATTTCAGTAAATTAAAGTAATTAATGTAACTAACAATTTAAACATTTCATAACGAAACCATATTTATTACATATTCATCAATACGTTATATAAGTAAGGATAGAATTTTAATAACAGGCAAAATTTTTATTTGTGTCGAATTTTTTGATATTTCATTAATTTACATGTATGATAATATATTTTTATAAATCTTGTCTAAATCATTATGTTTATCTTAAATATTTCATCTCTTTGATAGAAATAAGATAAAACATTAACTTTTTCACTTATCATTTATCGTAAATTAAATATTTCAAATAAGTGCAAGAAAGGTAGGCACTGATGCTGCATAAATCAGGATGCCAAATTCTGAGTTTAATAATTTTTTGGCGGATTTTCTTATGTATCTTGTAACCTGGATTTTATTACATTTTAGATATGGAGATCTATTAGAATTATGCAAAAAATTCTATTCTGGAAGCCCTAGTATTTACGTCATTGAGCACGTTACAATACGTCATCTTGGCAACATTTCTTCATCGCCAAGAAAAATCAGAATTTGACATCCTAGATTATTTGGCATCTGTGCCGAAAGTTATTTCCCCTTAAAATCGCATCATAATTGTTTATCAATTAAAGAACCTGTTTCACCAATTTAATTTTAAAAAAGGTGCCATAGTTGATGAAATTTGCATTGTTTATATTCAGTTTCACAATAATTGTTAATTTTTTACTCTTATCATTTATTCTCCTATTACCTTTATTATGTATTTAAATATATGTGTAAAAAAGTAAATATTTACAATTACAATTTGAATAAAATATTATTATGATAATTATAATACAAATATTTAAATTTAATTTAATAAAACATAAAATTTAATTTATTTATGTGAAGAGAATGTGGAATTTATTAGAAAAAAATTGAGTACTTTTTCATTAGCTGAATTCAAGTGATTTAATACTTTTTAATCAGGCACATGTATAAATAAATACATACTTGATAGTAATGCATTTAATAATAATAATTTTGGGCACAGGGGCCATATAATCCACGATTCCAAATTCCGAATTTGTTTGGCGATGAATAAATGTTGCCAAGATGACATATCATGACGTGCGCAATGATGTAAATACTAGGGTTTCCAAAATAGAATATTTTGTATAATTCTCATAGGTCTCCTTATGTATGACGTAATAAAAATGTGGTTGCCAGGTACGCAAGAAAATCCACCAGAAATCGCCAATCTCAGAATTTGGCATCCTGGATTATACAGCACCTGTGCCAAATTTTGATGTATTTGTGTGTGTATGTAGGTTTAAAAAAATTTGCCCAAGGTTTTAAGTTTCATATATTATAATGTATTATTGACATGATTAGTGGTACATGGTAACTTTTTGTGTATAAGCTGCTGTGTACTTCTCAGCAGAAGATATTGCAAATGTTATTGATAAAACTTTTAGTATGTTCTCTCTCTCTCTGCTTTAAATCATACAGACTCATTTTCCTAAAGATTAAGCTGCTGGCTAAGGGAGCATCTTTAAAAATACATGATTAAACAGATCTATGTAAAACAATTATATTTTTACATTGATAGTTGGAATTGAAGACTGGCTAGTTTGAGATTAAGTATAGCAGCCAAAGACCTGATAGTATCTTTTATCAAATGCTTATTCGCGTCCCAATTCTTTTTTAAATGTACCGATACAGCATTCTTTCAAGAACACTAATTTTAAGCAAAATGAATTTTTTTGTGAAACATGATGAACCATACAATGTATGCAGCATTTTAATAATTAGAGCATCTACTCTATTTCAATCTGTATTGATTTTAGGAATAGCAGGTTTTATTCATTATATATATATATATATATATATATATATATATATATATATATATATGAAAAGATTTTGACATAATTTATACATTTTTATATTTTGATAATTTATGTAACATAAAAAAAACAGGTTTAAACAAAATCATACATTATTTAAATATAATGTATGATTTTGTTTAAACCTTTTTTAAATTTAAAATAGATTTTATATTTTGAAATTTCTTAACTAAATTAATATAATTTTATTTTTTTAAATGTTGGTTTGAGGTTTAATTAAATTTGTCAGCTTGTTTTTTCTTTGTTTCCCAAAAGAATTTTATCAACCAACCACAGGATGTATAATTGTCTAATATTGTAACTAAAAAACATTGAAAGCAAGACAGTTGAAAAATGTATAAAAAATTATGTGTAATTAAGTTAAAACAAAGGAGAATTTAATTTTAGATCAATAATATCAATTTACAACAAGAAAGATAGTATCAGAAATTGGTGTCTCCACTCTAGGTATTTTAAATATATGGTGTATTAAATCAAAATACTTATATTTTGTATACAATTATATTTTGCGAGATGATTTTTGGTATTTTAAAGAAGAATTCCTGTAAAACTCTGTTATGGGATCTGTAAAAACAGATCATTAAGTACACAATGTTTAAAATGGAATTGTCTCATTACCAGATTAGAACCATCATTTATTTCCAATTTTATAACAAAATGCCACCAAATATTGAGTGCAGATTTAGATAGTACTGTTATATCATAACGCTGCTAAGGTTTAGTACGAAAGTTAAAAAACAATAACTATAACATTCAAGAAGCAGAGTGCTTTATCCAGCCTATTGATGTTGATTAGACGCTTCTGTTACTTGAGAGTTAGCTAAGTTAGACATTAGTGCTATCACACTATGCAATACATAAACTTAATATTCAAGTTTAATCACTTGGTGTCGTATGTGCTGATTCAAGCAGATAAGGACATATATGTGCAGGCTCGCACGAATTAGCTTGAATACCAATGCAAAAAAGAATTCTAAATCAGGTCATCACTTGTGATGAAAAGTTGATTTTCTCCCATAAGTGTTCTTGCATGATGTTGTGAAATAAAGTCGATAAACACAAACCAAAAAAGGGGTTGGTTCTGTGCCTGGTAAATCTGTTGGTAGTGTTGCAAAGAGCAATTTAACTAACAAAAAGATCATGCTGTGTATCTGGTGGGATTGCTGTGGTATTATCCACAAAAAGTGTAGAAAAAAGTAATACCACCCACACTAAGTTGTATAGTGAGATGCTAGTTTATTTTGACACTGCTATCAAATCCAAACATCAAACTGAGTTCCAGTGCAAGAAGGTCCTATTCCATCAAGAAAATACAGGACCATATGTGTTTGCCTTTACCAGCTAGACTCAGTATAGACTTGAATGGGATCTTTGGTGTACTTGCCATCTGTTTTTAACTTGTGACCATCAAGTTTCTGAGCTGAAGGCCTTTGAAAATTATTAAAACACTGGCAGAAAATCATAGATTTGGGTGGTGTTAATTACTTAAACTGAAGGTATTGTTTTCATATTTTTTCTAATTTTATTAAGAACTTTTTTGGTGTAAAACTTTTGTTACAACTGAAACTAAGTATTTTTCTTCTTTAAATTTCTAATACCTTAGGATTAGCAGAGATACAATCTTTTCATACCCAACCATCACTGCTCATGATATGTTTGATCTGGAATCAAGTTAAACAGGAAATTATAATATTCTATACTGTGAATGTGTGAAATTCAGTAAATTTTTGTCAAAAATGAATGATATCTTTTTTATTTCTTTTGAAGTGAAAATTCAAAATTATGGATAATATATTATGCTGAAATTTTTTTTCGGTTCTAGGTTATTGCTCTTTTGAAAATTTTGAGCGATTAGAAGATTTTCCTGTATATAAATCAGTCATAAGATGCTTTGGAAAACCAATAATTCCACCTTTAGTAAGTAAATTTTATTAAAACAATTTATTCTGTGATAAATGTTTGTTATGAATATTCAAATATGTTTAATGAAATTAGTGAATTTTTGTCACTAATTAATATTTTAATTAAAGTTAGTTTTATTAAATATTTAAATTGGGAAAAGTATAAAATGAAAATTAAATAAATGGAATATAAATATTTCATTTGAAAATCAACTGATATTAGAATATTTGGTTTTTTCTAAAATGGATGCCATTATATAAAAATATTTAATTAACAAAGATTTGCTTTCTAGAATTTTATTTCATAATTTGCAAATATTCTATAAAAAATATTGGTTTTATTGCTATGATTGCTAATTTTATGATAAATTATTCTTGTAAAATCAGTATATTAAAAATCCTTTCAGTATAGGGATGTGCTTTGTGGATCAATTGAATGACGAATGACTACAGATATTTTAAGAACTGGAAAATAATTCATAGTTCTTAATAATAGAATATTTTTTTAATTTAATAACTTTTTTCGTGAAAGCTATAAAGATTGTATGCAACACACCGTTGAATTTCAAACTATATTTTATATCAGAAATAAGATTCTTAACCATTAATTATGCTGCAGTAAAAATTATGATTCTTAATTTTTGTATGTTAGTTACTTTTAATGAGACATTCTTATTGCTTTTTATTAGAATTAAAACTTAGTTTAACAAAAATTTAAAACATACTGTTAGTGTAATTCATAAACTTTTTATGAGTAACTTGATAGTTTGTAAATAGTTTGTCACAATTTTTATAAATATTTGGTTTTCAAAATTCTATGTTGAACTTCTATTTGAATTGGACTTCTATTTTGAATAAATCTTGCCACCTAATACAGATGCTAAATGAGCTAAATCTGTTGATCACTGTGGTAGGAAAGGTTCTTTCATATAATGAGCTTTAATATATGCCTTAGTTATTCGCGATTATTTGAAGTAAAGGTTTTCTGTTAAAGTATAAAAACTGTCATTATGATTGTCACATAACTATGTTATTATAATTTTGTGCCCAACTCCTCACACTCGCCCTAGAAATCTTTTAAAGTGTATACTAATGTTTGATTAATTAAAAACTGAGTTATTGTAAGATTTGAGTTTAAGGAAATGATAATATTTCCTTAAACATCAATTGGCACAAATGGCAGCATTGATTTTTATAATTTCCCATTTTTTTTCTAATATATGTTTTTATGAAATTTATAAAATTACTTTTTAGCATTTAATCATGAATCATCCCTGTTGTAAGTAATAAAGGAAAAATTTTAAATTGCAATATTCATAGTTAAAAATACTGCAAAATTTTCTAGTTTAGATTGATAAGGAAATGGAAAATCACTTTAAACTACAACAAATTGTTAAGTTTAATCTTAATTTCTGTTCTATGTAAAGATTTTTTGCTATATAAGATGATTATAAATGATACATTGGTTTAATGTCTTATAGCAACAAATGTGTAATGAACACTCATATAATATTAATAATCATTGAAAAAGTATATTTATATATATATATATATATATATATATATATATATATATATATATATATATATATATATATATATATATATATATATATATACACACACACACACATATGTTATTGCCATTTTGATTTACTTCATGCCAGTGTGATAACAATTTGCTAAATATTGATTAATCAACAGAAATAATTTTGTATCTTAAAGTTGCTTTTTTGGTTTTTCCTAAGATCTTCAGACCTTGCAGTTAATATTTTCTTTTTGACAATACATCAAGAGCATTATTTATTTTTTGCCTTATTTTTGTACCACAGTATTCACAATACTACTGATTATACTCAAGTTTTGCAGCATAGCTGCTCTGATGAACATTAACGAGGACATGCTTTGATGTGTGTATGAGACAAACTTGACTACAATGTGTTCATTGAATAATATGAAGGGGACACATAAAACATTTCTAATTACATGTAAGAAACATGAAATAATCTTTTTCATGTAATTTATCCTTTATAAATTCTTATGTTTTGCTAATTTTTGATTATTTATAATATTAATTTCTAATAATAAGAAAATAATTTAATTAAATACTGATTTCATAATATTTTATGAACTACATCTATCCAAAACATGTTTAATCATATATAATCAGCTTTATTTATATCATGAATTAAAGATATTAATATTGTAGATTTTTTCAATTATTCCTTTAATGCTATAAATCTATAATTTTGAATAATGTGTTGAATACTTAAAAAAATATTAATTTCATTCTCAATAGTTGACCAAACAAGAAAAAGCCAAAATGGCAGATATTCGTTCTTCTCTTTTGCAAAAGCAAAAGAAACAAGTTGTAACAATGTCAAAAGAAGTTCCTGAAAGAAATGAAGATTTTTATAGAACAAATAATGTAAGTTCCTTCTGTAATATAACTAAGCATTTTGGGTAAATTTTAATCATTATGCTATTTTTTTAATTTTAGTGATTTTTATATTCGGCTGAACTTTTTCATACAGATTTGTTAGTAATTAAGGAAAAGGCTAGAAGTTCCATTTATAATATTTAAAATGTTATATTACCTTGAAAGAAATTGAAAAAACTGTTTCTCGTATAAAATTTTAAGTTAAAAAATTATAATGAAATTTATTGAATAGTGATATAGAATAGTTTAACTATTTTTCTGTAGTAATTAATTATGATGAAGAATGCATTTCTAATACTAATGCCAAAAACAGCATTAGTATCTTACCTTCATTTTGTATTCTTAAATCTTTTGGCAGAGTTGATTTCATAGTCTTTTTCTAATCTGTATCTTTTATCGGGAAGGGTAATTATGTTTGGGGGTAAATAAAAGTACAATTTTAAGTGTTCCTAAGTTTCCAGCTGAATCACCTGTATCAGATATTATAGTTTTATATTTTTTCTAGATATTAAGATTGATTGATAGTCAGACTACTTTTTTATGTAAAATATTTTCCTTAATAGTGGCATTATGTTTCATTTTTAGTTTTTCTGAAATTGGAATTTGCAGCAATTTTTGTTCGTATATGTGTAGCTCAATGGCTGTTATGCGACATATTTTCTATAACACTGTTCTAAAGAATTCTGCTCTAGAAAATATATTTTTTCCTTCATAAGGTTCATATTTCAGAGATTGCATTGTACACCTTTAAATTTATCTGGGAACATCACTTTAAAATTTTTTACTCTAGTTCTTATGCAATTAATACTTTATAATAGCTAATGATATTCCAATTGTTTGCTTGTAGAGACTGATTGCAAAGAATAAGGCAATAAAAAAGTTTTCTATTAAAAACATTTAATTTAAAACATTCAATAGGCAAGGAAATTACTGCTATTGTCATAAAAAAGAAATGAACATGAGAAACATCATATATAGTAATAATGTTTAAATATCTTAGTCTTCTTTACCACCATTCATTACATAAAGATCTTATCTGATTACAAAGTTGAAAATTCATAAAACACTTATTATTAAAAATTGATGATCGATGAAAATTTTTATATTTTAAGCTGACATTCTGCAGTAGATTACTAATGCTAATAGTACTGGATATTTATATCATATGAAGCCAAAAAGTTTACTGACTCCTAAAATTTGAAAATATTAATAAGTTCTTGTTTTTAGATACAGAACCTTTTTGTCTTTAAAGTGCTTAACAATTATCAAACTCAAAGTCATTCATAATAAGCTCAATTTGATTATAGTTTCCACATATTAGCACATTTTATGATAAATATATGGAATGTATAGCCTATAATTTGATACTTAATTTGTTAAGTAATTATCTGAAAGCTATAAATATTTTTAAGTCTTTTAAAAAAGAAAATAATTTTATTTGCAGTATATATATTTGAAAATCATCCACATTAATTCCAACTATTAATTCAAAATATTTTGGAAAGTGATTAATTCTCATTGAAATTCCTAATGTATTATTATCAATAATGTTCACATAAATTTTTCTTGTATATTTTTTTTCAAGTATACAAATATTTTTCTTAATATTATAATTACAGGTAACCCTCCTATAACACGGTCTTATAACGCTTATAATATGATTCGTAAATTGCGGGAAAATTCCTACAACACGTCATCCTATAACACGGTTTTGTTCCAATGTTAGAGGATCTTCTTATATAATACCTTTAAAACGTATTATATAAGAAGATCCTTACAGTGGATTTTAGACGCAACCGATTCGGAATCAATTAGCGTAATGGAAGCCTGGAAGAAATTTTCAATCAAGCGCTGTATCGAAATCATATCTTTGTTGCTGAAAGAAATAAAAACATAAACCTTAAATGCGTGTTGGAAGAAGATATGGCCCTCTTCTGTTGAAACAGAAAACATGCGTGAAACATCAGAAACGAAATTGTTGCCATATTAAAAGTCGCTAAATCAATCGGAGGCAAAGGTTTTGTGGATATGGCTACTGAAGACATTCAAGAATTATTAGTGGAAGAAGAAGTTGACGAAGCGGATTTGATGGAAATGGCATCCCTGGATGCAAATCAAATAGATTTTGAGGACGCTAGCTCTGATGAAGATTGTGCAGTTAAGAATTTAACATTAAAAGAATTACAAGAAGGCCTATGCTTAGAGGAAAATCTCGAGTCATTTTTCTTGAAAACAGACCCTTCCACGGAAAGAAGTCGAAAATTCAAAAGGGAGCTGCAAAACTGTTTAACTCCATACCGCGAAATTTACAATGACCTAGTAAGAACTAGTCAGCAAAGTTCGATTACAGATTTTTTAAGAGGGGAAAACATACAAAAACTTTAAATAGAGAAAAAAGTTCTGAAAGTGAAGGCGATATCGTTCCACCCAAAAAACGTTCTCGGTTGATTGTACTGAGCAGTGACGACGAATAAATTCATTAAATTAGGGTTGCGTTAGATTAAAATATTTTTTCTTACTTTGTGTTGGATATACATTTATTATTTAATAAAAATTAAGTTGTTTATGTCGAATTAAAAAAAATTGTTTTTAATAAGTTTTTGGAACGTAACCCCCCTTTTTGTACTAGTTCTGGGTCTCATACAACACGATTTCACACAACACGGCATTTTCTAGGAACCTAACTACCGTGTTATAGGAGGGTTACCTGTACACACTTAATCCTAGTACATATATAATTTCATGAATAAAAAATGCATGAAAATTATTTAAATTAAAATGTTAACTAAAAAACATATATTTTAATAAAATTATTTCTGAATTTGTGTTTCCATTATTTAAGAAGAATTCTTAATTATTTTGTCTTATCATAATTGATTATTAATTAATGATTATTATACTAATTAAAATTTATATAAAAAGAAGTGTTATTTTAATAGCTCAATTTTTAATGTGTTTGTCAAATGTTTTTCTTTGGTTAATCTTAGGCTTGAAAAATATTAATCTAATTTTATCAAGCATAACAAATTCACTAGCTGAGAACTGAATTTTATGCAATATTTTATACAGTTATTGGTATCAAATTGCAGCTGAATTGTATGTTAAGATAATACTTTGTACTTGGTTAACTGACATCAGTGTTAAATAAAAATTCTAGACTTGATAAATTTTACAAGATTTTATTCTCAATTCTCATTGCAAATAAATTTGACCAAAATTCTGATTCTGCATAATATCAGTCTAACAGGTGAAAGCTGTAGAAAGGGGTTTGAATATCCTTTGTTTCATGGGAAGTTTGTTTCAGTGGGATGTACTCACATGTTGTAAGGAAAGGAACCCAGAAAACTTCCAAAAAATGTGTATTTCTTCAAAAGGCCTGTATGTACAAGGTAGAGTTAAGAAATCCATCTCTCATTGTTCAAACGTGGCACAGATCAATACTGGTGTCTTCTAATCTAAAGAGAACAATCCCACAATTAGGTCATGGTGAGCTTATTCTATTAAGATTTTAACATCTCATTATAGACAGTTACAAAACTCATTATAGACAGTTATAGACTCATTATAGAAGTGTTTGCAAGTCTTCTTTAAGAATACACTGATATTTACTTTATGTGCGAAATTTATACCGGTTCTTATTCTTGGTCACAAGGAAGGAAACACTGCAAATTCTAAATGAATATCTTGATAAGCATGTGTACAAAAATATAACTTTCATCTCCCATTGTGTTAAATAGAGATTAAGTTTGAGTCTGCAATATTCCATTCCAAAGAACAATATTTTACATAGGTAGACTGGCAGAAAACTTCTTAAAATAACACTTCGAAGTTTCAAATGGATAGTATATTCATGAAGTGAGTATTAAGCTTTTGATCTCTGCTGAGATTGATTAACATTTGTATATATTAATCTTGTAAAAATTCTTGTTACTAATATCCAAACTAATAATAAATTTTGTGTAAAGATGTGAAAAAATAATTCCTTGTAATTATCAAGTAAAATTAAAAAAATTTATAAACTATTGAGAATGTTACTGAAGTATTTTATTCAGAGTTGCTCTTTTATGCAATGTATTTTAAAATAGTGATATATTATAGTCATAGTGTTTATGATTGTCAAATTTTCTTTAGATAATAAATCATTATTTTCCCTATTTTTCAGGAACAACTATTTTATAAAAATAATATTGATTGCATTCAGTGCCATGAATATTCAACATGTAATGTTAGTGCCTTGAATTCATCAAATCTTACAAAATTTAGGGAAAGTCATTTGGGTAGTGAAATGCTTGTATCTATGAGCAAAATTGCATCTGGTGGTATTTGCAGCACAGTCCATTCAAATGTGATAGTTTGTCCAAATGAAGCTAATCAAATATTCTATGAAAATTGCAAAAATGAAGCTGCAGATTCTAATTCTGATTTTTGTGAGTCTTATAGTGAAAGTGATTGCAACTACCAATTGTGCCAAAACAATGATGGTGACAGTGATGTGCCTTATAGAAATGTATTTGAAAAACAAATACAAAATATTTCAGAAGAGGAGCAGGAGTCTTTAGCTGATGGGACTGAGTTTGGATCTCTCCCTACTGTTATATACAATAATAAGAAAGTTCTTGTCCAAGATACAGATTCTGAAAGTATTGTTACTTGCATGACTCAAAGTACTGATCTTGATAAGTATATGGATTGTTCTATTGAATTTTCCAGTCCAGATGATCTGGTTATAACTTCTCAATCCCAATTATCTAATGAATTGAGCGTGTCATCTAGATCTCAAGATATAAGTTCTGAAACTATCGTTAATACTGAAAATGAGCTTACTCCTTGCGCATCTGCCATGGGAGATCTGAATGATTTTATTGAAGATGATAGCAGATCTGCTAAAACTTCTATTGATACTTTCTCATCAAAAGAGCTGACCAATGTTAATAATAGGGCTTACTCTGTGGATAGTTATATGAAAATTTTAAGAGCTTCTGCTAGAAATATGTATTTAAAAAAATCACAGAGTGAACCTTCTCAAACAGATATTAAAGACTCTGGAATCTCTATAACTAGTTCTGAAGCTCTTAGAATAAAATATAAAACAGATGATGCTGAACTTGTGCCACAATTTTTGGAAAAAGTAGAAACTTCCAATAGCACTTGTTTACCTTCCACCAGCAACGATAATTTTAATTCTTGTACAGAAATAAAATCTGATGAAAAACTTGAACAACAGCGTGTAAGAAGAAATTCTTATACTTTATTACAACCTTCTTTAGCTTTGATCATGGCTCATGCTGACTGCAGTTGCCAAAATGAATCTGGTATTGAGGCATCTCCACATTCTTGTTCCCATGGAGATAAAAATACTACCTCCAATTCAGCATTTACAAAAGAGACTTTAGACTATGTTAATCCTCCAATTTCAGATAGGGAAAAAATGTTTCCAATCTTGAGACTTGAGCAACCAACAAATGACTTAATTAATAATGATTTAGCGTCAGATTCTGAAACTGTAGAGTCTTTGGTAAATGCAACTGATGAAGAAAATAGTGATTACAATGATGAGTCTTCAAGGTATTCCTCAATTTCTGAGAATACTACAAGATCGGATGTGGTTAAATTTAATAATTTTGAAGAAACTAAATCTTCCAATGAAAAAGATGAAATATTAGACAGCAGTTTAAAAACTGAGATTAATCATGAAAATACATTTTGTAAAGAAACATCTAATAGGTATTTGCACATTATTTATTAATAATACTTTAAAATATATAATTTTATACATTTTTAATGCTAGTTTTTCTTTTCCTTTTTGTTAATATGTAAGATAGGATTCAAAAGTTTCTGAATTGATTTTATAACAAACATTTTTGCAGTAGTACAAATACAAGAGTATTTTTATGTTATTGTGTATTCTCTCCCTTTTCTAAAATGATTTGTCCCAAATCTCAAGGTTTAGAGCTCTTGGTGACAACAATTTTTGTAGGCAGGTGCATTTAATAACCAATGATAGAAAGAAATGATATCAATTGAGCAGAGAATCAATATGGAATTTTTTATTTGCTTGAGAATGAATACTACAGAGACTTTTGAAATATGTATGGTAGTGAAGCGTTTTTAAGAATGCAAGCTTTTGAGTGGCATCATTGTTTCAGAAAAGGTAGAAGAAGTACTGAAGACAACAAACTCTGTGGCCATCATGTGGCTTTGTGCACCAATGAAAACATCAAAAAGGAATTTGCAGCGTTATTATGTAGACAGACAGCAAACTATTACAAATAGAAGAATCAGTTGTGAAATGACCATATGTCAGCAGATATTGACTAATGCATATAGTGTGTCAACTCATGGTTTCCTGCATGTTAAACATAGACTAGAATGGAATTTGAATGGAAATGGCAGGGAACTTGATTTTGGGTGTTGACAAAAATCCTTCCCTACTTGACAGAATTGTTACTGGAGATGAGAAATGGTGTTTTTTATACAACCCACAAATGAATAGAGCATCCGAAATGTAAAAATCTTCACAATCTGCAGGGAAGCAGAAATTCTGCCAAGGTCACTCCAAAGAAAGTTCATGCTAGAGGTATTTATCAATATCCAGGGTATTGTGCATTTGAAATTTATCCCTGAAAGATACCTTGTGAACAAAAAGTTCTGCATCAAAATCTTGTGTTATTTTCATTAGTTGATCTGGAAGAAGAGAAAAAAATGTGGGCTGAGCTGTCATGGGTACTGTTCCATGACAACACTTCTGGTCATTGATCCCTACTCATCAATGACTTAGTTGTGAAAACAACTGTTTTGCCTCACCCACTTACTCACCTAATCTCACACCTTACGATTTCTTTCCATTTCCTCATCTGGCAAGGTAATTGCAGAGTTGTAGATTTGAATCTTCACACAAAGTTAAATGTGCATCGCAGGCTGAATTAAAGAACATAGCCAAAAATGGATTTCAGGCATGCTTCGCTGACAAAAACGTGTTATTGTGCAAGGGTCTTATTTTGAAGAAGGATGTGTTTCACAATTTTATTCATAATACACTACTAGCCATTAAAATTGCTACACCAAGAAGGAATGCAAATAACAGAACGATATTTATTGGACACATACATTATAGTGGAAAGAACAAGTGATTAGATTTACAGGAAATTAGGATGTATAGATCTTGAGAAATCAGTACCCAGAGCAGCCACCTCTGGCTGCAATAACAGCATTTATCCGCCTAGGCATGGAGTCAAACAGAGATTGTATGGCATGTACAGGGATCTCAGTCCATGCAGCTTCAACACTATGCCACAGTTCCTCGACAGAAGTGGATGGTAAGTGATGGCGTGCCAATCACTCGGTAACCATTGACCACACGTTCTCAATTGGGGACAGATCAGGAGAACGTGCTGGCCAGGGTAACAGTCGAACCTGTTCTGTATCAAGGAAGTTCAGAACAGTACAGGCAACATGCGGTCGTGCATTATCCTGTTGAAACAAAGCATTAGGGAGGCCTCGAAGATAGGGCAGAACCACGGGCCTTAACACATCGGAAATGTAACGGTTGCTGTTCAAAGTGCCAGTAATGCGAACAAGAGGTGATCGAGACGTGTATCCAATGGCACCCCATACCATCACTCCAGCAGATGGGCCAGTATGGCGATGTCCAATGCAAGCTGGCAATGCGCATTCTCCACGATGCCTCCAAACACGGATGCGGCCATCATGGTCCTGTATACAGAACCGAGATTCATCTGTAAAGATGACGTGATGCCATTCCCGCGTCCAGGTTCGTCGCTGATCACACCATTGAAAGCGCTCCTGTCTGTGACGCAGCGTCAATGGTAGCCGAAGCCATGGTCGATGTGCAGACAATCCATGCTGCTGCAAACGTCGTCGAACTGTTCGAGCAGAAACTTGTTGCCTTGCAAATGACTCCATTTCTAGACTCAGGGTTCATGACGTGGCTGTACGATCCTTTGTGACCATGTGGATAAGATGTCTGTTTTCTCTGCTGTTAGTGATGGGGGGTCACTGAGATCCTGCATGACGTTCGGTATGATTGTCCTGAATCCAATCGATTCCATATTCTGCTAACAGTCATGGGGTCTCGACCGACGCGAACAGCAATATTGTGGTACAATAAACTGCAATCCCGGTAGGCTATAATCCTTCCTCGATCAAAGTCAGACACGTGCTGATAGGCATTTCTTCTTCTTACACGAGGCATTACAACAACTTTCTTTGCCGAAAACAACGTTGAAACGGAAATTGAGTATGAGAAAACTGCTGTCAAATCTCTGGTTTTATACACATTGTAGATGTCACTACTGTCGCTTGCTTTGTATGAATGCCCTGAAAATCTAATCATTTGTATATCACAGCAAGTTTTACCTGTCATGCAAATTTCACGTGTGTGGTGTGCCGCTTTCCTGGTGTAGCAATTTTAATGGCCAGTAGTGTATTTTTTATGCCATAGACTCTATCTAAGAACTTTTGAATCCTACCTTCTATATAAATATTTAATTACTTTTTTGTGCAGTCATTATAATACATCATTATAATAATATTTATAAATTAATAAAATATATATGTTGTATGAATTTATTTCTCAGAGTCTGTTACTTTCATCATATATTTGTTTTTCAGTTCTTCTTTTAAGCAAACAGATAATAGTGAATTTCTGAATGGTCTTTTTGAAGAATTAAGAAAAAATCACCAAATGCGTGTTAATCAACTTGTAGAAGAACAAAATAAACAGTGGTTGAAATTGCAAGAAGAATTCAAAGAGCAAGAAAGGCAATTATTTGAAAAATTAAAATCATCTGGAATTTCTATGATTTCTGGTATGACTTTTTATTTTTAAAATATATAAATAATAATTTTTTTTATTTAAAAGTGATTTCTGCAACTTCTTTTTATTAATTTTCATAAATATTGCAAGGAAAAACATTTTTCCCTTAAATATATTATTATACATAGCACATATCATGTTATTTCTTGGATTTTTATGTGTTTTTATGTTCTTGTTATTTTTTATGTGTCTGAAAATTCTTGAAGTATTCGTAGTATACAAAAGGAATCATTTTTCTGGAAAATAGCCTACCATATTTGACCCATTAATGAATAGACTATATTCTTTAAAACATATTCAAAATATCTTTATTATAGAAATTAATTTTATCATAGAAATGAATTTTAATGATGTCTTTTAAGAAATATTTTCTGTTTCCTTTGTATTTTTCAATTTTGTTTTGCATTCATTTATTGCTGTACAGTAATTTTCTCATTATCCTACCTAATAAATGTATGTGTTTGCATGGAAAATGGAAAATACAAGCAATCAAAAGGATTGCTTATAATTAAAAAAAATTACTGTAGGCAAGTTTTATATGAAAGAAATATTAATTTCGGGAGTTAATTGAAATATGAAAACTCATTTTAACTAACTGTTATATGATATTGAAACAATAAAAAAATGAATTTCATATAATTTCTATTTTTAATTTATAAATTCAATAATTTTAAGTTTGTTCTTATCAAAAGTCTTGTTTTTCTCTGTTTTCAACAATTGTTAATTTTTTTTCAGTGGCTTGGGAAAATAAATTTAAATAGATATGTGAAATGTTAATAGATGATGGAATTTAAAAGGGTGTATAAATTTAGAAAAGATGTTCATTCCGACATTGTACATTGAAATTTGACAGAGCTTATTATTTTGACAGAAAATATTCTGTATGTTAGGATTCATTGATGGTGAATTTTGAAATATCTGAACTGCAATGACTACTATAATTCCAAAAGTTTTGTGTATCTTTGATTAAAAACATTTTTTTCATTTGATTCTTCTATTTTATCCAGAAATTCAACTTTCAGTAGGTAATCCTTTATTATATCATACAGGAATAACAAAGTCACATTTAAAAATATTTATAGTAGATGGGACCATTCACATATTATAAAGCCATAGCAGTGGGTTTATTTTTCATTCGTTGATTTCATGTAGAGCATATTCCATTTCTCTATAATATAAGATAGTGAAATGTAATGCATCAAATGATAACTAAAAAAGAACTATTATGTATGTCACAGAAACAATTCATTTCCCCTCATAAGAAATAAAAAAATGCTACCACTTGTTCGATTTCTCTTAATAACAGTTTCTTTTTAAATTTGAAAACTTTATGTGATAAAATTAATTTATATTACAGTGAAAATTTAGGGATCAATTAATATATATGAAACCAATTATTATTCTTTTTCTTTACAATGTCTTGATGTTATTTTATAAAAAAAAATTAATCGTAAAAAGAATTTTTATGACAATATTTTGTTTTTGGAATTTATACAATTATGTAGTTTAACTTAAAATTATTTTGTATTGCATAACTATATATAATGCTCTAACCAGTTTAATTATAAATAAGAAATAATCAAAAAAATACATATTTTGGGAAAAAAACACATTTAATAAACAATTTTAGCTATTTTAGTAGAAAAATTAAGTACTTAGACTAACAAAATTAAGATTCTATTTTATTTATTTATTATTTTTTTTTTTGCTTTATTAATTTTTCTTAATTTACTGGGACATTTACATTACAATTTATGATATTTTTCTATAATTTATTTTAAAATAATATTTTTATTGTATTCCAGGTGATGTTAAAATAGATTATTCTGCTTCTGTTTCCAATACCTGCAATAAAAATACAGATGATGGTTCTGTTCCTACACATTCCTTTGATTCTAGTCAGTGTCAACTCACTTCTTCTGACTCAAATTCAACCAACTTATCATCAGAAACTGAAATGCCGACCATAATTCAAAATGATTTGGATAAAAGTAATACTGATGGCCAGCTGCAAAAAAGTAAATGTATCAATCAAATGGAAACAAAACAGATTTCTCCTGAAAAGCCAGTTAAATTTGATTTAACTACAAATCATCATTTGAGCCAGACAAAAAGTGTTGATGATTCCATTAATGACAATGAACAGTTTTATGAACAAGAAACAATGAAAGATAATCATATATGTTGCTTTTCAAATAGTGAATGTATTTCATGTAAGTCAAAAGGACAAGAGGAATTTTGTACTATGGCTTGTCATCAAACTGCTTCTAATATTGATGGCTTTAGTATTACTCCAAGGGAAGTTTTTCCAACAAATATAATTAATGAAATGCCTAGATTTGCAGACAATGCAAACTTAGTTTCTGATCAGTCAGTATCGAAGACTTGTAATTTAATTAAAGAAAATGACTGCAGAAAAAATATTTTTATAAATCAGGTTTCAACTTGCTGTGAAATAAGTGAGAAAAGCTTACCAACACAAACCTTGCCTTCTTATAATGATAATTTTGAAAAGAACTATTCAAGAAGTACTTGTGAATCTAATGTGTATCTAAGAAAAAATCCAGAACAACATGTGGCTGAAATACCGAGCTGTAATTTAAATTTAGCCAAAACTAATGTTAAAAGATGTCCATCAATTGTTGCTGATCAGGAAATTATTCCAAGCAGTGACCATATACCTCAGAGTTCTGCTGAAATGTATGTTCAGGCAAAGGCAATGAAACTAGTTCCTGCTTCAACTTTGACTTATTTAAAACGTAAAAAGTATAGAGATGTAAGTTGTACATTTTTAGTGTGCATTCATTACGTTAAATGCTAAAATAAATAATTATATCTTAAAAGTGTAAGATAAATATCTAATATATTTATTTATCATTCAAATTATAAAAATTTAATATATATTTATAAAAATATATTATTTATATTCTCTCTGAAATTTGATTAATACATAAATATTTTGTCTTCTCAATCAGAAGTATATATCATTTATAACAAACAAAATTACAGGTGTTTAAAAAATCACAAAATCTACTGTTGTTTAATGGAAATATTATTAAATAGTTTATACATTTTTATTCATAAAAAACATACAACAAGAGTTTCCATGTAAAATTTCTTTACAAAAAAATGCAAATATGCAAAATATGTTTTCTTTTCAAACAAGTTTTGTGAAGCAACAATTAAGTTTTTTTTTATATATTTTAATCATTAATTTTACTTGTTTTAATTAAGCTATATTTTATTATTAAAGAGATTTTTTAAAGTTAAGTTATTTATGATATTTATTAGATTATACTTTATTTATTATTGTATATTGAAAATTTAATTTTTCAAGTGCTTTATTTTCTGCTTTTAAAATATTAATTTTTTTATCAATATCTATTATCTGAGATAATTTGTTTGCATTGAATTAAACAATTTTCTTTTAGTTAAATGATCCAAATTTGTTGAAGAGATTTGAAAAACTTCCAGCTTTTGTTAAAGGCTATTTAACAAGACGACTATTAAGGACTGAACGTGTTCAAGGATTATTAAAAACAATACAGGTAATTTTGTAAAAACTGATTATAGAAATAATTTTTTTACAATACTTTTTTGAGAACTTAAATTTAAGTCTTAGTATTAATAAAACTCTTCAGTGTAATTTTCATTGAAATCAGTTGTCATATTTTAGTTCTTGCAAATCTTATTCATTATATACATATATATTTATTTATTTAAATGTTTTGTTCAAAAATTAAATAATATTTAAATAAACAAATAATTAAATAATATTTTTATTTACGTATTCTAGGAAGGTATTATTTGTCTTCCTTTTATTATAAGTTTATAAATTTCGTAAGTAGATAAAATTTATATGAATAAAAAACATATTTCAAGGTCTGAAAAAGAATTGCCTACAACTTTATGGAGTTTAATGTTTAAATCAAACAATTTAGCTATTCAGATTTATAATTATCAGTAGATAATAAAAATCAGTAGATTATGAACATTAAAGATGAAACCGGCCCACTTGAATGTATATGATAAACAGTAAACTATGTATTTATATAATTTTTGGAATGTGACTGTCATAAACTTTGATTAAACTTTTGCTTCCTTGTGGAAATTGGATTGAAAAATCAAATACTGACTGATAATAAAATTTAAATAAGATTAACAGCATTTCATTTGAAAAGATTCATACCTATGGCTATTAGTTCATCTTTCTAATCTAAAAGTAATAAAGATGCAATGTAATTTTCAAATCCATTTATTTAACCAGATTATTAAAAATATTCATCAAGAAAGAATATTTTGATTAATGTTTACAAAATTAAGTTTTGTACATCATTATCCAGAAATATAATTCCTTTGTAAAAGGTTCCTAGAAGAGAAAAAAGAAGTGTAATTCCTTTGTAAAAGGCTCAGAAGAAAAATAGAATGTTACATAATTTGTTGAGGATACTGATTGAAAATTTGCCTATGTAGATTAGGATGTTATTCAAATTTCTGTAGTGTTCAAAGGAAACCTTTTTTCCTCTGTTTCATTCTAAATTGTTTGATGACTATATATATGAAATAATATTTATTTAAATATATCTAAAAAGGGATATATTTAATTTGTTCTGACATTGGATTTCTTGAAAATCAATATAATTTTCAATCTTTGTATAAACTTTTGTCAATTGATTTTCTTACTGAAAAATTAAAAGGAAATTTTTTTTATGTCAATTAAATTGTGTAGAATGGAAACACTAAACAAAAGATAATTAATAATGATACAGATGATTATTGATTTTCAAAGAGTATCTTATTAAATTACATTAGTATAGTAATTTTTTATTAATTTTTAATGCTTTTTTCTGAAATGGTTGATGTGTTTCATAATGTAATTGTACATTTAAAATTTTACTGAAAATTTGTTTCATCTTTTTAAATACTGTAAATAATTTTCTTTAAAAAATATAGGTATTTTGAAAAAAAGAAAGCTTCTCTGTTAAATATTAAATAATATTGTTAATTCAGTTCATTTGAGTAAAATTTTCAACTTGCATTCACACATTTCAGAAAAATATCATATGAATTTATATGATGGAAACTAAAAAGAAGACTGCTCTAGCTTTATTAGCAACAAAAAATTGATTTTGTTGGGTTTATGTTATTAAATCATGCAAAACAACTATTGATATAAAATGAGTATCTGTGTAGAATGATAGATGAAGTTGTATGCTTATAAATGCTTAATAAAGCAGTTATAGTTAAACTTTTTGTAAGACTATATGGAAGGAGTGATTGTCTATTGCAAGCATATTGCTGTATATACAAAATGTGTCTTATACATTTGACTAATCTTTTAGCACAGAATTTTTACTTTTAGTTTTAAATATTGTACAGTGCAGAAATATCCATATTGGACCTTGTACCAGAGTAAACCCCACAAAATCAATATACAAAATGTGAGACAGTCAAAGAGTTTTATACATTGTTGGGCTTTGATTAAAATGATGGTGAAATTTGAAATTACATGTTCTTTGGTTTAATGTACAGGAATTATAATCCTGCAAGAGTTGTTGAAGGCTATACAGTTAAAATATTATTGTAATTTATAATTTTTTTTTTTTTGCTTTCTTATTGCCCATTAAATGTTTTATTTGTAAAACAATACCTAAATTCGAGTGATTCTAAAAGTACTCATTTTTCTGTGTCCTTGCTTAGTTTATAGCTTAATGTTTATTTTTTTGAAAATCTTTCTTGAATTGTGAAACTAAAAATAGTCTGGTTTAATATGTAATGCTGACAATTTTTAAATATTGCTTTCAATGTTTAAGATTGATTATTAGATTAATAAAAATCCATACTATCAATATAAATTACTAAGTTTGTCAATATTTGTTAGAAGACTATGTATATGGATTCTGTTGTAAATAATTTCTATTTTGTAAAAGGAAACAGCTATATTGATACAAAACCTCAGCAAGGAACTATCTTTAAAAAGTTCAATTTCAGAGCAAGATAAGGCATTTCAGAAACAACTTATTGCTCAGGTAAATAAATAATAACATTATCATATTTTATGATTTTGCTTTATTATAAAATCTCAAATTTTATAAGTATATTATTTCTTGATTTTTAAAAAAGTATTGCTTTTTCAGCAAATGCATTTTTGTCTTTCCTAATAAATCACCATTAGGATATGATTTAAAACTCAGATGGAAAGGGTTTTAACTTCAGTTTATAATAACTTGATAAATAATGAAAGTTTTCAAGCATTTTAGCTAATCTATTCCAGGAATTTAATTTTGTAATGCCATTACAGCGTTTTGAGAAGCAATTAATTATATTTTGTTATAATTTGTGCACTTTTATGATTTAAATTGTAGATCTTCATGTTTTCTTGTTTAAATTAAATTTTCAGTCAGAAAGAATTTTTTACTTTGAGATTTTCCTTATTTTGTTATGCAGAATACAAAAATATGTGATATAAATTTAGTTTCTGTTCTCCTTGAATTAATTTTAATGTTTGTTTTTCATAATTAAATTAAAACATCATGTTTTTCATAATTAAATTAAAACATAAAATATGTGATCCAATATATACATTTTAGGTATTGAATTATAAAATTTTAGGTTTAAGCTGAAACTTAGATTTTTTTCAGTTCTTCACATTTTTATTTATTTTGGTATGCTGACAGAAAATATTTAATGTATTTTCTGCTTCAGGCTCCATTATATTATAATTTAATATTTACTTTTTCCTAATTAGACTGTATCTGTGAAATCCAATCACATTTTCACTTCATAAAATAAATAAGCATGCACTGAGTCTAATTCAAACGTAAACTATAAATTTATTGAAACAGATGTAAAATAATTTAAATGTGAAGTAGGTGCATTCAGATAGCAGTTTAGATATATTTCTCATTAATACATTCATGTTCTAAATGTATTGGTATTAAGTTTTGTACTTTCTATATTTAATATCTTTGTAACATGTATTTCTATGTAAAATAAAATTTTTATAAACTATCTAAACAAAACTAGCTTGCTTTTGAAAGCGCATAAAACATGAGTTTTTTCTCTTTTCCTATTTCAAAATTCCAGATATCCAACTAATAAAAGATAAAATTTACAGTAAAAGTAATAATATTTTATAATGTTGCTGTAACTTTTCAAACATATTAAAAAAGTTTACACAATGCTGCTAATTATCATGGGAAACAAATAATTTAATCATTTGATGAAACTCTATTAATTATATGTAAGTATGTAATAAACACCATCTTTAATAATTGACAATTCTAATGTGTTCAAACCCATTAAAAAATTACTAAAAAACTTATTTCTTATTTATCAAGTAAATGGTTTTATTTAATGAATTGTTTAATAAATTTATTGTTTTAAATATCAAAAATGTTTAGAAGGAAATAGAAAATATGCTATTTAATCTTATGATTGTTTCTGTTATTGAATACTTTGTGAACTAAGGCAAAATGATTTTTATGTGCTTAACTATTTTTGTAGTTAAAATTATATATTTTTCTTTAAATTTTATTTTTTATAACAACATATAATCTTATAGATTATTCATTAGTAGTATATAATTTTCACACATTTATTGTTTATGATAAAAATTGTAAAAAATGAATTATTTTATGTTACCAAGAATTTTATGTAAGATTTTATTTCATGCAAGCATTTTTTTAAATCCATGTTATTTTAATTTTTTGTACATATCATAATATTTTATATTTCTAATAGATATATCATATTTCTAATAAATATATCATAATATTTTGTATATTGTAGATGTTTGGAAATTATGATGAAATATACAATATCATTTGTAATATAAGTACTAAAGAAAAAATGAAAATTATCTCAGAATCTCGAAATTTTCGGTTGAGAAAGAAGACTGAAAAATCTCAAGAAGTGTCTAATGTATCAATAGTATGTATTATTATTTAATTATTAAATGTAATAAAGTTAAATTTCAACTATATACCTGTTATTAATTATCTTGAAAGTAGTGTTGCTTTCATAATGTAGTTCACTTATTGAAAAATGTTTCAATTGAAAACCCTGATTTATAGAGACTTAAGCTATGGTGTATTTCATTCAGATAGAATTTATTACTATAATCAAAGATTTATTCTACTGTATCTGAGAAGATAGAAAAGCCATTAACCAAGTAGACCTATGCAACTTATATACCAATTATTAACCAAATTGACTGTTCAGCATTCATTGGAAAATACCAGCAATTAGAAAAGTTTTGTTGTATATAAACCCGAGTAATATTTTTTATCTCAATCCATCAATCCATATAATTTCCATAATGGAAATTAAGAAATTCAAATCAGATACTTATGTATAAAATCTAAAAACCCTCTTAAATTTTCTCAATTAAAAGTTAAGCTACCTCATTTTGTTGTGTTAAAAAATGATACCATGACAGTTTCATTCTGATATAATTCTTTCAAGCCAAAGTATGAAGTTAGTTTCACTTAGAAAGATAATAAATGTGTCAATATGTACAGTGAATATATGTTATTATAATGATTGTTAGTTGAAATGCCATCATAAACATATTATGGATAAATATTAAAAATACCTCTAAAAAGTAACAGTTTTAATATCATATAAATATAATTTTGTTATAATAGAGTGGATAAAAGTATCACTTAAGGGTTATGCGGCTTTTGTAACTTGCAGTGATTTAAGGTTAGTTTGTACGCATTGAAGCTACTCAGTAAGAGGACTTTAAGAATTTTAAAAGCTACTGGCATACATTTGTAAGTTTTTAAATTGATAGTAGATATAAAATTTAATAGTAATTTAGTGCTAGAGTACCATCTTTTTTAGAATAATTGATTGATATGATTTGATAATTCAAGTACAGTGTGCTAAGGGAATTCTAAGGAATGTGAATGATTTTCTGCTGCTTAGATCATACCTTGGTGTTCATAATGAAGAATAAGATGGTTTCTATAATGTAACATTATACAAAAGTGCTCTAAATCAACACAAATAATTCCATAACATTCCAAGATATGAAAACAGAAGAGAATTGAGCAAAATTTGCAAAAGACATTCAAAGAATAAAAAGAACTTTATTAAAAAATAATTTCAAGCATAGATGGACAGAAGTGTTTCTGTGAGTAGTGAGGAAAATCTGGTTTTAAGCTGTGGATATGATCACCCTTGATAGCTATACTGGATTTATCATTGTACAATGAAGCATAGCATTTGTTATTTATAAAGGGAAACTGAGGACTCACAGTAACTTTAAAAACAGATAAGAGGAAGAATAATTTCAGCACAATTGTTTGAACCAATGGCTGAATTACCTGGGTCAAGGATATTACTCCAAACAAGAACCCTACTACCTCCAAACATGATCCTTTTGAGTAGGAATAGCCATTTGATAAGAGATCGCAATCGATGGGTGGACTGCAGAGACATTTTGGGGTATTGCTGATAATTTTTATGGTCTGGTTGTCTGCATACCTAAAAATATACTTGTTTAACTCTCCTTTGTAAATGAAGATGATTGTGAGACAAAAAATAAGTAGTATCTTGTGACCCAAAAAGTCTGCTCAACCTTGGTTTTGATTATATTGAAGAGAATTTTGCGTGCTCAGTGTTTTTTTAAAATGAGTTTTTGTCTAGAAGTAATTAAAAAAATCTATTCTGCTTTCCACCATAAAAAGTTCTTGGCCCTATTGCTCATTTCCTTTTTCTGTTGTTTCTAAGACCATAGAAAACTTGATCTTTGATAAACGGATATTAATAATTCATAATTGTATTGGCCATTATACAAACATATCACCATTGTGTAGCATCCTATCTATTGTAAAATGCTATATTGGTAACCATTATTAAATTTTTGAAAAGTTGCTCCAAATAATTGTGTATAACAATTTTACTGAATAGGTAAGCAATTTGAAATAGTATAATTAAAATTATATATTAATGTTTAATTTATTAATATTAATATTAAATGTTAATAGTTATATATTGATGAAAAATAATTTAACAAATGAATAATGCAATTTTTTTAAGTTTTTATCTATTTTAAACATGTAACACAAATGTTAACTTACTCACGTGTATTTAAATAACACTTTTCAATGCAGTCTGTATTTAAAACAACGTATTTCATTGAAACGAAAGTAATTTATTTATATTAAAATTACAATGTTAATTAATAACAATCTGTATAATGTGCATTTAAGTATTTTGAAATATTTTTTAAGAGTTTTAAATTTTTTGTGTCAATTTAAATAATTATTCTTTTATTAAACAGATTACTGATAAGCCTTCCCCTTCTAATGTAGAAAAACCAAAACTCTCATCTGCTACCCTTAAATCCTTACAGCGTAAAAGGTATATTTTTTGTTTTGATTTGTGTGATAAGTTTTATTTATTTTTTAATCTCCATTTATATCAATAATAGTGCATAAATATGTGCAGATATTTTCGCTGAGAGAGAAAAAAAATCTTAGTTTAAGGATATATCAGATTGCTGGGAACTTTTTCTTTTTTATTCCTTCTTTTCAAAATCTCACATTCAATTTTACTGTCTCTTTTTGTATTTTTCGTCTTATCCTCTCTTTATTATATTTTAGTATGCTTTAACTGAAATAGTGAAGTTAACTTAAGCAGGGTGGACTTATTCACTGAAGAACAGCAAGGATAATCATTGTTCTGCTAAAATTAACTGTCAAAATGTGATCGATAAAATAGATTTTGATGTTTGAATAGAATTGGAAATAATAAGAAATCACTGAGATAATTTCATTGAGGAATAAATCATTAACTTACCACTTATGTGGTAAGTTAATAATTTATTCCTTAATTAAATTTGCTATTTTCATTATCACTTTTTGTGGTGAGGGAGGGTCTAATAAGAACAAAACAAAAAGAGAAAACACAAAAAAGAATAGCTATGGTGACTTCTTGATAGAAAATTATTCTGTATAGAGAATCAATACTGAAGTAAAATAGTTTCATTAGGTGACCTTAATGATATCTAGGTAAAATTTTATACCAATAGCATTTTATATGTATAATTCTCCTTCTAATGGAAAATTCAAAAATAAAATTGCTAAAATTTTCTAAATAGAAAAAAAAAAAAATCAGAAAAAGTAATGAGGCTATTTATATCTATGTTTTTATTTATTGAAATAATCATTTTTAAATTTTTAAACAATAACTAAAAACAAATGTAAAAAACATTGAATATATGAATAAAAAGGTTTTCAAATTGATCATTTTTTGCTGACTTATTAGAGGTTTTGAGATTTAATTTTTATCCATTCTCAAAAATAGCTTCATTGATAAAAGTCTCATTGGAAAGCCTTAATTGACCAAAAATTCCCCCTAAATAATCATTGTTTTGTGAAAGCTTAGTTATGAAACAAAAGAAAAAGTACCAATTTAAAATTATTTATACCTTTAAAACTTTCCTTTCTATTTGAAACTCAATCTCCTAGATGGGGTTTGGGGGAAGATCATTGCCTATTTTGATTTTGAAGAGGGACGTTTATCTTTGATAAGAACTCAAAACAATCAAGTAACTTAAGATTGATGGTAAAACAATACAAAAGTAATTTGTGTTCAATAAAATGGAAAATCAAGTAAAAGGTGCATGATCACCAGCAAAACAATATTGGTTTAGGGATTTTGTTATGGTTAGTTGGAAAATTAATATTAGCTCATAAATACTGTGTAAAATATAATTAAGATTTAATAAACTATAATTTGCATTAAATTTTATTACATTGACCAATATTAAAATATTTAATTTCCTAGTTAAGAAAATTTGCAGTGTTAGATAAATCAATTTGTATTTGTTCCCTTGGTTTTGACTTGATGCTTGTATTTTTCTATTTTATTTTTTTATTGGTTTTTCTTTTTAACTTGTATTTTTTTTAACCTTTTAATCTAATTTTCTTTCATATATCAGCTATATCACAAACATTATTATTATAAAGAATTTAAATATACTATTGATAAAATTTTGTAAGAATGAAAATTTTGATTTACTACTTGTTGTAAAATTTTATAAATATAAAAGTATTCAAGAAAATTGGTTTTATTTCTATAGATGTATCCACATAATATTAAATACTTTTTTTAAAAAAAATTTCTTCCATGTTTTATAAAACAAAAAATTTTTCTTAATTTGTTATAAAATTTTATTTTTAACTCTTTCTTCAACATTAACTACTAATGCATGCTTCATATTATGTACTATAGAATAATAGATTTTGAGAATGATTATTTCAATACTAAAAATTTTTTCATGTTAATTTCATTTTCAAAAACCCTTGTAATTCAAAATTTTAAAAGGGGTAGTTTTCATTGAAAAAAATTTTTTTTCATAAATATGAATGTAATTTTTAAAAATTGATATAGCCTGTGATAGTAAAAAGCAAACTTCACTTCACTGAAATGTGTTTGTTTCTTCAAAAATGATGGATTTAAAATTCTTTTTTGTGTAAATAATGTGCATTTTTCTGTGTCAAGAAAAAATTTAAAATTTCCAACATTTTAAAATAACAATATTTTATTAAATTAGCAATTTAATTAAATGGAAATTAAGCATGCATCAGCATTTATGTATTAATATTATTTACATTTTAATTTTTTTAATTTATCTCATATGTGATAAAAATATCTTTTAAATTTATTTAGAATAAGATTTATTACATATATGAATTCTTTGCTTCAAAATGGAACTAATTTTCCATTTCATATTGTTAATGATTTTTTATGTGTTAAAATATATTCCATTGATTATAAAAAATAACCAGATATTAAAAATTTATAAAATCAAAATATCAAAAGTTTAAATAAATGTTAAAAGATCAATTCTAGATATTTTGTTTACATCTTTTATATTCATAAAAGATATTTATAAATTAGTTTCTCACAATAAAAAAACATGCAAAAATATTTAACAATGAAAAATGTTCACTTTAACAAAAAATTTTCTACTAGAAATATTTTATAATCAAAGAAATATTTCCAGGTTATTTATGTTTGAAGTTTTTATTTATATAGTTAACATGTTAAGATTATATAATTCATTATAAAATGTTTCATCGTTAAATCTATGAAATAAATTTCCTTCTCTGAATTAACATTATGTTTAATATATCAAGTAATGTAAATTTGAAATGTTAAAATATAAAATTGTGTGTTTACTTTATCTTTTCTGAAAATATTTTCAAGTTGAAACAAATTGATTTATTTTCTATTTTTGTATTGTAAGAGTAATGTAATTGTAATTGGTAATGCAATTGTAACAACTGTGTTTGTGTTTTATGATTTATTTATCTTTAGAGAAACAAGTTTTTATAGGTAATTAATTATTTGTTTTAATTACATAAGGTCACTTGTTGATAGTAGAACTTACACAGTAGAAGATTTGAAGCAGTGTAGATCAAGGTATATAATATTTTTTATCATCTTACATTTTCTCATTTTATGCTTTCTAATTTCATGGTTTTTGAGTATAAAATTATGAAACTAAAATACATATTTTTAAACTTCTTGGTGTTCAAAACTTTATTTAGACCCTATTACATTTTAAGATTTATATAAGTGTTAAAGATAAAAAAATGTGCTGTTTCCAAAAATTACTTAATAAACTTAATTGTTATTAGCATTTATTCAATTCTTAATTTTTTTTCTATAAAATATACAATTTCTATCAATTCTGTAGATGTTTTTCAATATTAATTTTTCCAGAAAAACATGCTTTTGTATTAATTAATAACATTATGTATTACAACTTGACTTATTTTTGCATCTTAAAGGAAATTCACATTTTTATTTTTAATTTTCTCATTAAATCTTGCATACTGACGAAAGGAATAAAGTTTTTCATAAAATAAAATTAAAAGTGCAACTTTCTTCCTCATTAAATGATGAATCTAATAAATGGTAAAGTGAGTTCTTTTTCAGTATACATAGTTGTATTTGTATTATTTCAGTTCTGAACTTTTTTTTACATAAGCATTATTCTGTCTGGCACATACTTTTTTTTTTAATATTGGCACATACTTTTGTTTTTTATGCTAGAGAAAAAAAATCTGTTTATTGTTTTGAGTTTGATTATAATTGTAATTTATTTTATTTTTTCAAGATCTATAGTGGATACTAGAACTTATACGATAGAAAATATTAAGCCTTGCAGACAAAGGTACAGTAATTTTTTTATTATAATGGCTTTAATGAGATATTCATTTTAAAATATTATTTATGTTGACAATTGTCCATAGAGAAAATAAAGGACAAAATATTGATTTTCAAATTATATTTTTATTGCAAAAAGATAAATAAGTTTTTATAATATAATGTTTTATGATATTATAAAGCATGCATAGACATTATATGATAAAGATAATTATAAATTTATTTTTATCATATAATTTTTATGATAAAGATAAATAGATAATTAAATAAAAATTTGTAAAAGAATGATAAAAATTTCTAGAATTTTTCTTATTCACAGTTGCAAGCAGCATACACTTTACTATTGGATTGTCCAGAAAGTTTACATTGATTTTAATAGGAAAATTGAAGTGATTGATGCATGTTTAAATTTTATGTTATATTTATTATATGGCATGGATGCCATTCTGTTCCAAAATTTTAGACAATTTTAAAACTACTTTCTGAAGTTTTCTAGTTTTTAGTGAATATAACTTAAGAGCTTTTTGACCCTTTGCCTAGACATTTTCTGCCTTCTTCAAGATTTTTTTTGCCTCAGTGTTATCATAAATGATAAATTTTTTTATCTCTCATTATTTATTTAAAAAAATTGGTTTTTCCACTTTGCATCAATAATGTTAGTTGTAGATGGAAATGTGATTGGGTAAATTTTTTCTTTGTTTAATCATTAAGAATCCATGTATCAAAACGTTTTATGTAATCAAACTCTTTGAAATGCTTGTTGATAATAGCTATTGATATTGTTAGTATGTTTTCTAATTTATATGTTAAAGTTAAATTACATTAATATTTGATTTTGTATTGCATTCATTATACTCTATTAATTTTCAACATTAAACCTTACAAATCTCTTCCACAATGTTTTTCTCTGCTTAGCAGCTTCTCTATAGACAGCATTTATTTTGGTTAGGCTGCTGTAGCTTGGTGGAGTTAGGCTGTCATTTTCATAACCAGAAGCTACTAAGTTCAAATCTTGAGAACTATGTGTTGTGTGAGGCCGCTGTAGCGTGATTGGTTAGATCTTTCGTTATTGGAAGGTATTGGGTTTGTATCTTGACCCAACCAAATATCTGTTGTATTCACTAAAGGCAGTTGGGGCATGTTAAATTATGGATACAATGTCCTCCAAATGAAATGATAACTTTGTGGTGGCAGGTCAAGTATTGAGGGTGTTCTGCTTGGTCTCTGCTACTAAATTTTAGATTCCCATCTGACTGCATCTACCAAACTGGTAGAATCCAATTCTGGCCTAGGTACAAAAAATATACTGATACAACAACATATTTCAGTTGACTTATCTATGTAGTTTCCAATGAAGAAAAAAAATTGAATATTCTAATATACTTTATTTGCTTATATACTCATTGACATTTATAAATTTAGCAAAAATTAATGTATTGTAAACTAAGCCTGTGTCACAACAGCCTAATATGGGCCAAGGACCTCAGTGCCCATATCTGTTTTCCTGACCAATGATCCAAGGTTGTGAAGCATATATCTGGTTAGGTGGTCAATGAAATGCGAAACCCTGTTTTTTTGTTCTCAAACATGCTTGGTACTCAATTCATCAGCCCACTGAAGGAAAGAAGAACTGTGCCAGCCTTGAGCAGCCCAAGGATTGAACCTCAGACTTATGCATTTTAAGTGCCTTTTAAATCCACTTAGCCACCAGGCTTACTTTTAATGTATTATAGCACATATTTTTTCTTGAATATTTTTAATTATCTGAAATTATTTTTTAGATATGCAAATTTGTTTTCAAGCCTTTAGATGAATAAAATCCTTTCTAGGTTAAAATTCTTTTTATTGTAAGCTTTTAAAAAATCATAAATTATGAATCTATAAACTTGGAAGTTACAAATTTTAAAGCAATAATAATGAAAATTTAATTTTTTGACAGTTCATATTTGTTATGCAAGGGAAGGGTGAAGCCTGTCAGCTTTATACCTCATAAATTATACTCTAGAATTTCAGAATTTCAATTTAAATTAAAAATATTTATTCAGAAAACTAAGAAAATTTGAATCATAAAATTTGCTGGAAAAAAATTGTTTGTTATACTAAAGATAACTTTCTTCTTCTTCTTCTTCTTCGAGTTGGGTTTGTATGTCATTGAGCACCTCTGCTTTTATCAGCATTTTGTACTGTTAACTCCAAACCCAATGTTTCTTAGTTCCAGTTGCTCGGATCACCCACTTTATTAATAAAGTCTGATAACCCTTTAATGGAATCTAGGTGTAACTCTCTAGTATGGATGATGCCTAAAGAGGTTAATCTAGGGAGGGCAAGAGCCTCGCATTCATAAATGATATGCTTGGCCGTTTCCTCTTGCATATGACATTTCCTGCAGATAGGGTCTTGCTGAAACAGTCCCATTTTATGGAGATGTTTTCTGAAATAGTAGTGCCCAGTTATGAAGCCTACGATTAAACGTATCTTCTGCCTAGAGCATCTTAGAATTTCATAGGAAATCCTCGCTGATGATCTACAGATCATACTTTTAGCGTGGGTTTGACCAGGAGATTTGAGCCAAGCTTCATACATCTTCCGTTTTTCCCATCTAAGAACATTGGTTTTTGCGGTCTTCAAATTGATCCCACAAAAAGGTTCTGGACCAATGGGAACAAAAGACGATCCTTGTTTAGCAAGCTCATCAGCCCTTTCATTACCTTCGATACCTTTGTGCCCTGGCACCCATACAAGGATCACCCTGTTTCTAGTTGCCAGTTCTGTAAGAAGGTTTCTACACTCCAGAATCATTTTAGATTTGATTTCGAAGGAATTAAGCGCTTTTAAAGCGGCTTGACTGTCACTGAAAATGAGAATCCGCTTATCGTAGTAGCCCTTCTTCATATTCAGTCGCAGACAGTGGATAATGGCCAAAACTTCTGCCTGGAAGACCGAAGCGTATCGCCCAAGGCTTACAGACAAGCTGATTCTTGGTGACACGCCACAAACTCCCAGTCCTGAGAGGCTGTTCTTCAGTGATCCATCTGTGTACCAGATTAGATCTCCTGTTTTAGTTTCAAACATGTTGTTATCCCATTCCTCTCTAGTTGGAAAAACTATATCAAATGTCCTATCAAACATGTATGTTTTTTCCATGATGTCAGATGGCATCAGAAAAGTAGGGTCTTGAATTTTCCTGGTGATGCCCTTGTGCCCTTTGGCAACAGGCTGGTCATACCAGTGGTTTTGCAGCTTCATTCTGTATGCATTCATTCTTGCAACGCTGCAGATGAAGATGTCCAAGGGAGTCAGATCCAACACAACCTCCAATGCTCTGGTTGGCGTGGTGGAAATTGCTCCTGTGATGCAGAGACAGGCTAGTCTTTGTAGACTCCCCAGTCTGTCAATCACAGTCTTCTGTTCCACCTTATGCCACCAGATCACACAGGCATATGTGAAAATGGGCCTGACAAAAGCTGTGTACATCCATAACATCAGTTTTGGATGTAAACCCCAGTTTTTACCAAGCATTCGCCTGCAAATCATAATGCTTTTCTTTGCTCGGTTGATCCTATCATCAATGTGCTTATTCCAGGTGAGTTTCTGGTCTAAATAGATGCCCAGATACTTCACCTCTGAAGCCACATTGATTTCAACATCAAAAAGTCTTGGTATGAAAAAACCTTTCCGTTTCTTTTTGCGTGTAAAAGGTACAAGGTAGGTTTTCTGAGGATTAACCATCAGGTCCCTATCCATGCACCATTGACCTACATAACTTAGAGCATCCTGCATGAGATGACAAGTTATGTCAAAATCTTTACCAAGGATAAGGATGACAATGTCATCAGCATATCCCTGCGTATAATAGCCCTTATCATTTAGATGTTTTATAAGGCTATTTACAACTAGGTTCCAAAGTAATGGTGACAGAACACCTCCTTGAGGACAACCTCTAGTAGTCTTTTTTTCAAATGATTCACCGAAGATGTTCATTTGTATATATCTATCCGAAATTAAGGCCTCAATCCAAGTACACAGGGTCTGATTAATCCCTGCCCCTCTAAGTGCATTGAGGATGGATGGATGGGAAGTATTATCAAAAGCACCCTGGATGTCGAGGAAAGTTGCCAAGGCAATATCCTTTTGATCCAGAGTGGCTTCAATCTTGGAAACTAGCTGATGTAGAGCAGTCTCTGTAGATTTGCCGGGTTGATAGGCAAATTGAAGAGCATGCAAGGGACTATTTCTACCCAAGTAATCTCTAATATGCCGATCAATGATTTTCTCCATAATTTTAAGAAAGAATGAAGAAAGACTGATTGGTCTGTATGACTTGGCCTGGTCATAAGTGTCCTTGCCAGGTTTTGGAATGAAAACAATCCTAGTCTTTTGCCATGTCTTTGGTATATATCCCAGGGCCAAACTAGTTCTATAAATTCTAGTTAGCATTGGTATGACAACCTTCTCTGCCTTCTGGATCATGATGGGCATAACTCCATCAGGCCCAGGGCATTTTAGAGGTTTAAAGGCAAAAATTGCCCATTTAACAATGTTGTAGTTTATGATATTTTTAGCGATGGTCCATTGATTGCTATTGACTCTTTGCAAAGAGCCAATGCAATGTTCCCCTTCGTTGCTATAAATATCTCTAGCTCCCGGGAAGTGGGTCCTGGTCATAATTTCCATAACCCCTTTTCCGGAAGCAGCAAAATTACCCTCCTCGTCTTTTAGGGTACCAACCAAAATAGGTTCATCCCTTTTAAGGAGTTTCTGGAGTCTAGCTCCTTCAGAAATAGAATCTATCTCGTCACAGAACTTCCTCCAGGAGTTAATTTTGCTTTTTCTAACAAGTTTGTTATAAATAGTGAGGGCCCTTTTATAGTTCTCCCATTCACCATTTTTCTTAGCTTTGTTAAAAAGTTTTCTAACATTTGCTCTTTCGGCAGCTAGAGAGTCATTCCACCAAGGGCATTGGAGTTTAGCTCTTCTAGTGCGAATGGGGCAATTGTTATGATAAGAATCTAGAATACTTCTCTGCAGGAGATCTGCTGTAACTTCTAGATCGTAGTTGTCTCTAATAGGTCTGTTCCCGAGCTCAATCAACCCAGTCAGTTCTTCTTGGAATTTCTTCCAGTCCGTCCTAACTGGGTCTCTGAATATGCGATCCAGACACACATTAGAGTGAATTTCAAAATGGATGTTTTGATGATCTGAACCAGAAGGTCTGTCATCTACTTTCCAGTATTTGATATTTTTACTAATCAGCGTTGTCGCTATAGTAATGTCAATTACTTCAGATCGATTGGAAGTAATAAAAGTTGGTTCGTTGCCCTCATTTAGAATATCTAACCCATAGTTTAGAATAAATTCCAAAAGGTACTCACCTCTTTTATTTGTGTCCGTACTTCCCCAGACAACATGATGAGCATTACAGTCTAGTCCTAGGACTACCTGTAAGTTGTTATTTCTGCAAAAGTTCATGAGCTTGTGCAGAGAATGGTCAGGTGGAGCCTTCTCTTCATAGGGCAGGTATCCAGAGCCAAAAACAATTTCCCTGTCCCTACCCTCTATGTTGAGTCTGACTTTCACAGCTGTCAGGTCCCTAAGAATAAATTCAGAGAGGGGAAGAACCTCAATGTTTTTATGTAAGAGTATACAAGTTCTAGCGTTACCATTAGTACAATAGATAAGCTTACCTTTAGTTCCTTTGAGACCACTGATTCTCCCCCTAACCAACCAGGGTTCTTGAATCAGGGCCAGGTGTATATCCCCAGCAAGAAATTTCTTACTGAGGTTAGTAGTACCACTTCTACTGTGGTGGAGGTTGGCTTGAACTACCTTCACCCCCATCAGCAGGAGCAGGTTTATCAAGTACTTTAGCCTGCACATGGTGAAGTCCAATATGAAACCTATATCCCCTTACACGAAGTGTGGCAGCATCTAATTCAGGCACACTAAGAACGATGGTCCGCCCAGATGGGTCGTTCTTGGTGTTAAGAACGTTCCACTCCATTGGAGTGACCCCACCATTCTGAGCCTCGATTTTTCTCAGGAGCTCTTTAGGTTCCAGTTCATTACAGATTTTTGGCAGTTTTGCAATTATCTTGGTGGTTCTGACAAGTTTCCTTGCCTCACCCACCAAGAGTTTATGTTCTTGCCAAGGGCTTATATCATTGACATTCTGTTCCAGCCACTTTGAGCTCTCCAGATCTGCACAGTTGATAATAAGAGCCCCGTTTTCAAGTTTACAGGATAGGAAGGTTGGGGCAAAACCCTCCTCATTCCTTCCTATTTTCCTGGTTAACAAGAGTTCCAGGTCATAGGCCTGTTTCTCTGTTAACCGTTTTTTCGGATGACCTTCTAAGAGCACGGCCATCTTGATCGCCGTGAGAGCCATCCTGTAACTAAATCCCTCAGGTCCTTCTCTCTTGGCAGCCTTTCCGACCTTGCCCTGGTTCATCCGGTTGGCAGGACGCTTCTCGCCTTTGGTTGCCTTGGGTTTTTCAACCCAGGTCCCCTCAGCGATTTTGCGCTCCTTCACCAGCTTCTTTTTCTGGGCACCAGATATTCTCTTTTTAAGCTTGATTCTGGTCAGAGAGTCAGTCATGCTAGAAATAGCTTCCTGACTTTCACCAGAAGAAGATGGTTTGTAGGTCACTTCTACCTCCTGTGAAGGATTGATTGCTGCCCCTTCACTAGATTGCCTCTGAGTTCCCTTGTCTTTTTCAGAAAGGTCTGCTTCAGAAGTTTCTCCTGCAAAAGCAGAAATGTTTGTTATTTTTAATGTCTTTTCAGCCATATAATAACAGTTAATAAGCTCAGGTAATATGACAGTCCACCCAGCATTGCCTGAGTTACTGGGCAAGGCAATTTACTCTAGAAGTTCGCCAGGCAACTAGAGGCTCCGTTAAGACACCAATACCGCGGTGCCAATTAGCCCTAGGCACGGAATGCATAACACCAGGGTTTATGGGAGCTGGTTCGCGGCCTCTTATTCAATATTCAAGGCTATCCTGTCATTCCTACAGGACGTTCAGCTATCCACCACCTGCCTACGCGCCTGGTGGCTAGCTCAAGCCCCAGAGGGATACGCATACCCCCTGGTTCCAGGTAAAGATTACTTTAGAATGAAATTAATTGTTTTTCAAATATCTATTAGCAAATAACAGGAATAATTATTTTAATAATTAAGTAAATACTTTAATTACAATACTTTCTTTTTCTGATTTTATTTCAAACTTTCTTTATTCTATAAAATCTTTGAAAATTTATTTTTAACATTGAGTTTGAGTGCCACTTACCATTAAAAAGTGTTATATAAAATCAAATTCCTTCAGACTAATTATTGTAATATTGAAATAGTCACGTGAAATTAATTTTTGAGGAAAACATTCTAATTAAAAATTCTGGAAAAGTTTTTTAGTTTCCTAAATTTCTTACTTTTTTAATATTTCATTTTGTATAAATTAACTGAAAACTAAAAGTGTCATAAAAGTTAGTTTAAAAAATCACTCTAATTAACATATTATATTAAAGTTTTATATTAAAATTCAATATTTTTAGGGCTCATTCAGCTTCCAACAAGAAATCTCATTCTGTATCACCCTCCCGTGTTTATCAAACTTCTGTTGGAACAAATTTAAGTAGAAAAACTAAAAGTAAGTGATGAGCAAAAATCGTGTTAAAGTTTATTTTTTTGTTAAGCATACATTTTTATGTTTATTTATGTTTAATGATTTTGATTGGTTTTAATTTCCTTTTAATTTTTTTGAAATAATTTTTTATAATCCTCACACTATACATTCTAAATCAAATAATTTATAAAATGTATTTAAAATTAATATGTTGAACAGTAGTTTTTATTATTCTGTATTTGTTAACTATTAAGTATGAAATATGCTTTAGAATTCATTTTAAATTTTTTATTTTGTTCAATATTTTATTTATTATTTAAAGTATAAATGGGTATTTCTATTGATTATTTTTTCTCTTATAGTGTTATTTTAATCTTGAGGTAATTTTGATTTTGCATTGTACTAATAATTAGATTTTTGATCACTTGTAGCATCTATCTTTACATTTAATTATATTAAAAAGGATTCTTTTTAATTAAATGTAAATTTGAATATATGAGAAGTTTGAAATTTTTATTACATTTTGTATTGTTTTGGTTTTATTTTACATTCAAAATAAAATCTTTTTAATACATATTTTTTTTTTTAAAAAAAATCGGTTTTGCAATGATTTCTTCGTTTTTTTTTTTGAAATAAAAACTCCTCTTAATTAATATTACTTTTGTTTCCATATTAAATAAAATAGTTAATATGTCACTCTTTATGCATGAATTGTTACAGATAGTTATTTATATTTTAAAAATAAAATACTGTTAATGAAAAATATGTAATTAAACTCTAATATTTTTTAATCGATATCATATTTTGTTAAGACTGAATATATGTGTACCTTTTTTCCTAAAAAATTATAGATTATGATACTGTTAATCAAATACATTTAACAATTTTTATATTTCTACTTTTTTAATAATTTTTAGAGAAATATATGTAAGACTTTATTTTACCTGCACTATGTAGTAATTGTAATTGCCATTTTTTTAGTTTTCTAGTAAATAAGAAAAGTAAGAGAATAACGAATAGAGTTACAGAATTCCTAAATTTCGTTCAATATTTTTAAATTTTTGTTTGGAACTTTATAATGAGTGATTTTCTTTGTAAACTGATAACTTTTCAGAACAGTTATTAAATTACTTTTGTTGACGATTTACTTATTATAGTACAATTTAAAAATTTTACTTGCACTCACAATCTCAGACTATATTAATTAACTCGAGTTTAACCCTGCAAAATCAAAAATTTTGATTATTCATAAAAAGTCTACATTATCCCATATTTATTTAAATCTTGGGGGTGTTTTCTGCTGAGCTAGTAGTCAAATGGTTAGTGTTCTTACATTTGGTTCAACAGTTTGTGTATTCATACCTTACCTTTAGGTTAAATGTTTGCAATGTTTCAGAATCCACTTTAAACTATAGTTCCTGGTCTAATTAGCCCTTGTGTGCAAAAACAAACAAACTTTATGGTGTTCTCATTAAAGAGGTTCCGTGGATCAAGTATGTTGATGCTATAATGGATAATAAATTACAAAGGAAGCAGAATTTTTCTTATGTATGTAATAAAAGTGAGAAAAATTCTTCTTTGTCTTTTGCAAATTTCATGGAACATTTTTAGTGTTAAAATTGATGTTCTTAAAATGATTTATTATCAAGATATTGTTTCTCTCCTCATTTATGCCTCAAGAGATACAAAAAACTCTTTATGCAAGAAATTAACCTTTCTTTATAAAGAAAATAAAAATTTCTTAGAATTATAGAGATTTTCTTTTTTGTATCATTTGGAGTTGTAAAACCATAAACTATGAGGTAGTTTTTGATGCTTTGGTTTTCCCCACTTATTGGCTTAATAATTTTAAACAATATTGAGGCTACAGTTAAAATCTTGACCAAAAATACTTGAAATACTTTAAAGGGCAATTCCAATTTCGTGTTTGCCTCACTCTTCAGTTAGAAAGCCTGTGACAGTTGTTCCTTATGTAAAGTATATTTTTCAAAATTATAATACACTTTGCTTCAAAGATGGTAGTTAGCTGAATTTCAGGGATAGGCTTGCTTTCATTATTTATGAAGATAAAACTGAGAGTTTGATGCTCCAACATAGAATACCAGATGGATGTTCTGTTTTCCAGTCTGAAATTCTGCGCTTTAATCTTGATGTCAAATGGGTACAAAATGAGTATCATAAAAATAGGACCATTGAAACAATGTATCTTATTTGTGAAGATTTACTGTCTTCTCTTTTTCTCTTGCAAGATATTCTTACAATCGAAAAACTAGTGGTTTACATTCATACTATAATAAATGTGCTTTTTTTGCATTCAAAGATGCACTGATATTTTCCATAATGAAAAACAGACCAGTTGGCTAAGTAAGCAAGCTTGTGTTGTCTTATTCTGAATCCTACTAGAAACATGTTACTCAAGAAAATGTGGCTGATAAATTACTGATATGTATATAAATATTTTATATCCTCAAAGGCATTATGGACTGAAGTTTTCCCAGTAATTCTCTGTCTGCAGTGTACTGTTCACCAAATTTCAAACTGATTCAAATATAAATTGGAAATGGGAATTTAAGAAATTATACTATTTTAATGTCATGGCTAGAGAGAGAGTGTGAATTAATGCTTGTGGTAAACTTGCGAAAAATGTTGAACATGTTTTGCTGTACTGCAGGTTGCATGCAAGTGCCAGATTGATTTTTAAACTGAGTTAAATCATCTTACCATTTGTTGGATCCTAGTTTTTTTATTTTTTTATTTATTTATTTATTTTTTTATAACTTTTTGATTAGTATTATTTTAATTTAAATTTTTAATTTTTTTTGTTGTCATGTAAATTTTTTGTGGTTGAATGTATATAAATTTGTAAGCCTCTGGACATACATTTTGGTACATAAAGAGTTATTACTTTCCTTAATAAAATCGTAAAAGTACCCCACATTTTAATTTTGAAGATTTTTTGGTATGTTTTCAAATTTAGGGGAAAATGCAAAGATCATTGAAAATACAACAAATTAATAAAATAAAAAACTATTTCGAATGGATTTTTATTTTTAAAAATTGAATCGATTAAAATACATTTTTATGAAAAAATTACTTATAATATTAACATGGAATAAAAAAGAGAAGATATTACACTTAAATTGTGTAAATAACTTGTTATGTATACTTTTCAAATTTGCTTTGTTTGATTTTAAATTTTATTCGTTTATTATTATTTTTTAAAAGCAATTTTAAGTTAGTTTTGAAAATTTTTGAACATTGCATTTATGGTTTTAAAAATTTTATTTTCTATTAAAAAGACTTGAAATATAGTATGTACTATCTATAAACTAAATTATTATTTTGAAAATTTTTAAATAAGTAAAAAACTAACACTGGAATCTGTTGTCAAAATATTAAACTTTGTTAATTAAAATTTAGAGAAATGCATTAGTTTATATGAACTTATGAAAAATCACAAAATATTGGGAATTTATATTTTAATTGTTGATTTTAATCAATATTGTCTGTATTGTGCAACAAATAGCCCAATTTAGAACAGCAAAAAGATTTTCATTTATTAACTATTATTTACTAAATTAAGCAATTGGCCAACTAACATATCCAATCAATGATTAGAAAATGTCTCAAGAGTGAGAAAAATTTTATTCTGACATTTCCCATCTTTTTACCTTTAATCTCTCCTATAGCTCTGTCTAGTAAAGTTCTGATTCTTATAAAATCATTATAAAGAGCAAATTGGCCATCTTATAATGGTAAAAAAATTGAAAAACTGATATTTTTCAATAAATATTCTCATTTTTCATGCGTTTCAATTGGATTGCAATCCCCCCTTTTCACATAGGGCCGAACTTTATTCAGTAATTTTTTATATTAACAAAATATTCAAATTTATTATTTATTGCTTTATTTTTAATCGATTTTCTCTATTGATATTTATATATTTTTTTTTTATTATTAATTTCTAGAAATCAGTTAGGTTTAGAATGCAATCAGCTGAAATCAGATTTCAAAAAAATGTTCATATATTTTATAACTTATTTAATATGCATGTTTTTTTCCAGGTTTAATAAAGTCTTCACAAACTCCACATTGGAAATAAAAACTTTTGTAGTTCAAGTGCCTGTCCGATAAAAACGAGTCAGAATTTGTTCTATTTTGTAAAAAGGATGTTTTAATTCACATTGCAATATGTTCTTTACTATGCTCTTTGTAATCGTTTTGTTTAATTGTATGAAAAGTATATATTTGTATTTCTTTAAAATATTTTAAATTCAAATAACTTTTTAAAAATTTACTGTTTACTTAAAAGTGAGATGAAACAATAAATTTTTATATATTATTTACTATGTCTTTTTTAAAAAAATAATGTTAATGAATAAAATAGTATTCTTGAATCAAATTTTCACAGATTGATAAATATGTGTAGATTGTATTCAATAAAAACATGTAAAATATAAAATAATTATTTTCAAAATTAAAATCGTTAATATATTATTCAACGTTTGTACTAGTTAACATTTATGTAAGTGTGTCTTATAGCAAATTCTATGTAGGTGCGTTTTTTTTTTTTTTTTTTTTTTTTTTTTTAAATAAATATTAAGCAGCTCTTTAACTGTTATTTTAACTAAGAGAAATTCCTAACTTAAATGTATTTAGAAATTAAATAAAAAATATTGCATTTAAGAATATAAATAGATATAATTTTAAATTTCACCATATTACATATTTATGTCAGCTGGAAGCAGAAGGAATGTTGAATAGTGTGTGTGTGGGTGGGTGCATTGTCAAGATTTAATGTATTGAATTTTCATATGTAAGACAATTTCTATCTAAGGATTTATTTTAAATAAGAAAATGATTTTTGATTATTTTATTTTTTGTTTGCTGCTGTTGTCATTTCATTAATTATTTTTTTCTTAAAAGTTTTTTTTTAACTGCTGGAAAATGGAAAGATTTTTGCTGTTCATCCTAATATGCCATGTTATTATTTAAATTATTCATAAATGCGCTTGCTTTAAGTGATACAGTTTCTAAAAATCTAAAGTGTGCATGATTTTACTAAAATTATGCAAATACTTTGATAAATAATTTTTTTTCTAATGTTGAGATACCAAGTGACTAACTCTTCACTGCAACAAGACCAGAAGCTGCTACCGATTTATTGTTACCCAATGGACACCTATGAACCAAGTCATTGAGACGAGTAAGATTACTCACATCATTCCACCGCAAACTTGTTTATGGGGTGGGCCACATTCATTTATCATCTCAGAAGAAACCACAAGGAAACACATACAGAGAGAAAGGGACATCCATGCTTGAATTGGGATTCGAACCCAGGACCAACAGCTTAAAAATCAAGAATGTTATTCACTCAATCATCTTGGCTGCCCTGTGATAAATAATATCCAATAAAAATGTGTAATTTAATGTATAGGATAAAGAAGAAAATAATTTTAATTATTAAAGATTTTATTTTAATTAAAATAAAAATGAAAAGTTTTATTTTTAAGATATGTTCATTATTATTTTTATATAAAGTTGCTTATTTGAAATGTAATATGATGCTCCAAAGTATGCAGGCGACATATTAAGATCCTATTTCTTATTTATGATGTTGGAAATATCTTTTCTTTTAATGCGTAACGATGCTTGACCGCATACAGCTCTCGTCTTGTGAAGAACGGGTTTTATTTCGATACAAATTAATGTCTGGAATGACCAGCTTGTTCTGAAAATCTGAATCAAAATAGTTGGGATATATTTGAAAGATTCTCTGTTGTGAGGCCGGTCTCCTTTTGATAAATGAGAATTAGAGTTTGCACTTCTTCATAGTTAAAACAATCCTTGAAATCGTATTTTTAATCTCATTGCATCCATTCAAAAACAAATTTATAACTGTCTTAGCTGTTTGAGGAAAATTTTTGCAAAACTAAACTTCTTATGACATTTTCAAGCAGTACAAATTTTTATAGTAATGCCAGTTGCTGCATTTTAGAAGATTAACTAGTTGTATTAATCACAAAATGAATGAAAATGGAGTTCACAGAAAACAGGAAATCAGTGAATAAGGAATCATTATTTGAATTAGTTATGAAAATATTCGTATTTCTCAAAATGTAATGTGTTAGTTATTAAGTTTTAGAATACTGAAAAATTATATTAGTCGAATCACAAATTTAAAAATCAGTATCAAGTATGATAATAAAATATGTATTTTAAAATATTAAATTTATTTCGAAAAGTCGTGGACCTGCTTTGTAATTGTCCTGAAATTTCAGACTTCACTCAGAGCTTCGTGTCTAAGTAAAGTTACGATTTCACTTCTTGTGAGAGAATGATTTCAATCGCGAATAAAAACGATCGTTGTCGATTACGTAATACGATAAATCAGCCCAAGAAACATCTCTTAATAACTTTTCTAGTCTTATTTTTCTCTGTGGATAGAACATACAAATGGTTAATTTTTTTTACTTTTTAATATGAGTGAGAGTACTCAGAAAAATTTTAGAAACTGATATTTTATTTTGTTATTCGCGTATTAGCGTCACCATAATCAATTATGCTATTAATTACAATACTATAAATAATTATTTTTCAAATTAAACACATTGAATAAGAATATTTCCTTGTTATTTCTTTCTTTTGTTGTTATGCTATCTCGGCGAGAATCCGCGTCAAATTGGCTTAACACGAAATTGGATGCGATGACGCTAATACGCAAGTACCTTTATTTTTCATGTAAATCAGGTATCTACAATTAAAATCCCTCAAAATACGAAACTTTCAATGTTTGATTACTGATCTATCCCTCGGACAAAAATGATGTATCGATCTGGTAGTTTGACCGTGAAGCAATATCACCAAGTTGTGTTTTGCGGCTTCAGTTATTCGAAATAAGAAGTAGAAATTAATTACAATAAAGTCTTTCTAATCGAAAACTAAGTCATTTCTGTTCGATGTACATAAGGTAGCGTGGTGCATTAGTAAAACGATGCTCCTTGTAAAAAGAGGACCTGTATTTGAAAACCAGCCTCTATTGAGCAAATCGAGTCACCCGTTTCGTTTCTGTAGGATTATCTATCGAGTGGATACGCAAGTTATTTCAGTGATTTTCTCTTTTCAGTACATAAATATGGCACTATTTACATTGAGAGTCTATAATATAGCAAGTACGTGGCGGAATATCCAAAAGCCTTACTACACCGATAAGTTATTAGGTATCCATTACGCGGTTCCTAGCTCAGTCATGACGGAGCTTATTGTTATCTAGTGAAGGTTTAGGACCTAAACCATTCGAGCCAAATATTGTTCAATCATTAAATAAACCTAAACTTTAGGTTTTATCCTATCCACTGTTGAGTAAAAATAGAATTAAATTGTATTTCTGTTTTCACACCATGAATAACTATCGGGTTGATAGATAGGAAAATTTTCTGTTTCGTTCCTCTCGCGCGTCACGTGAATACAGTCCATTATTCGAGAAACGTCTTTGCGAAAGTCTCAATGCTATGGATATTTAAAAAAAGTCAGATTTTAGTTATTTAACTGCCCATTGTGTGGAATTATTCAAAACATCATAGATGGATTTAGTATTTCAATGAAAATAAAATAGTAAGTTATATAAACATCAATTCTCTCTAATCTCTAAAATTTTAATTAAATACTATCTTATAGAAGCATTAATAAAGAAAGTCAAATTGTCCTATCATTGTATGAAAAAATTTCTAAGTTTCTTTGGAGATTGAGACAAATTTTTAATTTTTGTAAAGGCGTTTATCAAAGGCAATTTTCAAGAAACAAAGAAGATTCTCTATGTAATGATTCAATATCACACACCAAAAAAAAAAAAAAGACCAAATATATATTGTTAAAAATATGATATTTGAATTCTCCGCCTTTCTGTAAAATTTTTCATGTGGTTGATGAACCACATTCATATATTTCTTTGAAGTTAGCTTGGAAAATCTCCTTTCACCAACAGATACAGAAAGTAGTAAAGCAATCATATATATCGTTGTTTAATAAAATATTATATTGAACTTGACACTCTCTAACTTGAAGAACATGCTCTTGCCATTGAAACATAATGAGATCAAACTTAAAATTTTAATAAACTTACGAAAATTATTCATGTGTAACCTTATTAGCAACCAACTTTTCCGATGATCGCCTCACTTGTAATGGTGCCTGTTAAGAGGCATATCTTGCCGATTTACTTTTGGTGGCCTTTCATTTGCAGTTTTCGACTGAAATTTCAATCCTTATTTTTGAAATAAGAGATTAGCATAAAAAGTAGAATCTAATATTTTGGATGTCGAGAGAAATATTTGTTTTACTAAAAATGAAAAACAATTTTTTCTATATCGGGAAAACCATTTTTTTTTATTTTCCAGTTACATTTGTGATTATAAAAAATGTCTTCTCTGTTGGAGTTGAAATGTAATTTTCTGAATAAAAGTTTTTAAAACAAAAAACCACACGAAACAAATTGAATAACAATTTTGTTCATGGGTTTATTGTTGGAGTTTTCCAATACGCCTGGCCATTCACCATGACCAATCAGCAGTACCTGCGATCTCCACAAATGCATGCACCCTCATTTCCCGATCAAGTGTTACATGTTGGCGATTGTCTGCTGGAACAATCAGAAAGAGATCCAGCGTTCATGGAGGTCGATAAAAACAAACAGAAATCTTTGTGGGCTGGTACCCTAATCTCCAGCATCCATCTAGCAGTTTCCAACCGAACGCTATGCCTCACGATTTCGTAATAAAGCTAATCCTTCAATATATTGGAGTTTTTTTGTTCTTTTTTTTCTGGTTCAACGGCCCGTGTTCCCTTTTGGTCGGCTATATTCTGGAGCATCCAGCCGTAAATCGATTGGTGACTATCGAATCTGCCTATTCGTGCTCTAAAATTAGCATAACAGACACGCAAATCATACGGTCCGAAAGATCTTGCCATTCTTTCACGTTGATATAGATAGACAGACGGCACGCGCAGAATGATTGGCATCTTTGGCCTTTTATTTGGCGACTGTTTTCCATTTTCTTTGTTTCTGCCAAAAAAATAGGATATATTAAATATTTTAGATGGTCAATTTTTGTGACCTTGACTCCTGAAAGGGAAAAGGTATTTATATTCATATTTTCCTAATGAGACACACATTTAATGCAGTTGGGTGATATAAAAATATACGCTTTTAATTATAATGATCAGTTTTAAGGAATAATTTAATATTAAAAAAATCAAAATTTAGATTCAACAGTTCAAACAATAATAATGAGAGTACATTCGAAAAGTTATATCTGTGTAAAATATTATATTAAGTATTAATATTTTAATATATACGCATGAAAAGTGTGGTTTGTAGCTCTACCAGCGAATTCTTTATACACAAAGGCAAATTAAATCAGGGTGTACACTTTACAATTTATTCAGAATTATTCCAATGTCCTAAGTTCGAGATGATAATCGAATCCCCGAACTGTTTGAAGACTATAATTTTAACTTCACGGTTGCCAATTCATCTCTTAGCGATATCGTAATTTTATACGAATATTTTTCGAAACATTAAATATTTCGAATATAGAAGATATATATTAAATATTCTGAATTGATCTATTTTTTCTTTGTTGAAGAATTTTTTTAATTTACAGAATAAATTTAATCTGAATTGAATCTTAGTTATGAATGTTGTCAATGGCTATAATGTGCTTGTGTAATTATGGTGCAACGTGGCTAATGTAATTATTTTTTCATCAAATAATTAAAATGTTTTGATTTGTTTAATTCAACATTTTTTTGCATATTAGGGCTAATTCTACTAATATTTAAAATTTAAAATGAATTCCGAATCATTAAAATTTTCAAGGCAGCAGTCGAGCCTATCAATAGTAAACTGAATGTTTGAGCTTAAACTGCTAGCTTAACTATGCATTTAAAGGGCTTAGTCCAATAATAGTCAGGCACCTCTCTTCAAAGAGAAAGATCCTAGGTTCGATCCTAGTAACGAAAAGACGGATGTAGCTTTTCAGCCTTCTGAATGCATGTCTATTGCGGTGGATGCTTGGAAGCTTTCAAGGTTTCCTCCCTGTGACACGTAAATGTGGCCCACTATCTATGAGAAGTTCTTTCGCAATGTGAACATTAAAATGCTTTACAATCGCTTTAGACTGTTAGTCAGTTCATAAACCGTGTAAAAGTTTCTTATGTGGAAAAAGAAAATAACACTCATTGTGGCATATCTTTTCCTGTCAGTATTTCTAGGCTAATTTGATTAATCGATGGATCACATATCGATAAATACTAAAAATAGATCTTGATAAACTAATCTTCTTGATCCTATCAGGATGATGAATAAAAAACAATTTTGAATATCTAGGAACACTTATTAATATTAAATCACCACTTATTTTATCTTGAATATTTTTATAAATCAATTTTACGTGATATTTTTCTGTTAGGAAAATTTAAATGAATTAGAATTACGCATATATTGAGAAAAATAATCTTTTGAAGTTTGAAAAAATATCTTATATTGTGCGAATGTTCATTAAATAAATGTCTTCAATAAACATAGTTCTGAAAAATTATTAATAATAAATCTTACAAAAAAAATCAAAGTCAATAATTCAAATAATTTTAGGAGATTAATTGTGTATATATGTATATATATATATATATATATATATATATATATATATATATATATATATATATATATATATATATATATATATATATATATATATAAGTCTGGTAATATAACTGATAACTCTTTAATGAATCTGTACAGAGTTATAATGGCCTGAATTATGAACTCTAATATTTTGATAAAATTAAATAGGCAATAAACTTTAATAGATATTTTGAATTATTTATCTTTACAATTGTAAAAGGTGGTTAAATCGGTGAGTTTGAAGGAAAAGTAGAAATTTCCTTCATTTAGATTAAAAAGCCATAGCTCATTTTTTTCTTTTTGGAAATTAAAATAAAGAAATCCACGAAAAATTTCTACTTTGGAGATCTTTAGAAGGGAAAAAAAAGATAATTAATTGGAAGTATGACATTTTTGACAGGAATTCTTTTATATTTAAATTTAGGAGACGTCATATGTCATTTGCGTCGTTCTAAATTGTACAATGGACTATTAGTAATGATATAAAATGTGTGTGTGTGTGGCTAGTAAAACGTATTTAAACAAAGAATCTTGTAGTTTAGAACAGTTAAAATTTTTATCACCAAAAATGATTAAAAATTAATATTATTTTTAATAAAAAATGTAACCAAACTTGAATCGAAATATCAAATTATTTAATGCTTCATTTAGGTAAGAATTCAATTGATTCAAGTAATAAAGAAAAAATATATTTAAGATGAGTGGTATATATCACATCGGTATTTTTGTCGAAGGTAGAATTGTGTGTTTAAAAAAGAAGTAATACAATTATTTTTAAATTAAAAAAAATTAAGTAAAAATAATTATTCAATTTTTTTGTGTTTGTGCTTTTCTACTAACATTAAGTATTCATTTTTATAGCTTCTATACCAACTTTACCGCACGCATTCCTTCTAAATAAAAGCATAAAATTAAAGTTAATAAATCAATACTTTATAATACCTTTTCTTTTTTTCGTATAAAAACACTTAAAGAAATATTTCATTTGCTAATTTTAAAATTAAAAATCTTAAAATTTTAATAAAAGTTTTTTTCATTCCCAGTGAAATTTTACATTTGAATTTAATGTAGTTTGTTAGCAACAAATTATTCTCAGTTGTTCTTATAGTGATAAATGTAAAAAATAAAATTTAAGTCAAAAGTTAAAATATCTGAACAACATATATATATATATATATATATATATATATATATATATATATATATATATATATATATATATATATATATATATATATATATATATATATATACTTAAGTGAAATAATTAAATTAATGAAATCGGAATCTTTTAATTGTATTTATATATGATTTTAAATTTCTCAAGAGTTCTTTTTATTGCATAACATAACTGTTTTATATCATTTCTTCTCTTTACCTCAGTCTAGGATGTTTATAGAAATTTGGAATTTATTTTAAATTGCTTCAATCAAAATTTTCCTTATATGCAAAAAGTGATTGAAGAGAAATAAGAAAACCAAACCATCTTTTTTCAAAATAAAGTCTGAGTTATTAATTAAATTATTTTAAATTAACTGGAACATAAATTTAAAAATATAGGTTTTAAATTATTTCGGTTGTTTTGTAATTTTTCTGAAATATATGATATTTGTCCGAATTCTCTAATCCTGCAAGTATACTTTAAGCAATGACATTTTACCATTATCATTGCGGTAAAATAATGAAATATCTCTAGACTGAAGTCTACTGCTATAGTAAGTTGTGGACTGGTGCACTGAACAGTATATTAATTTCTAAGTCAGAAGTCTAGATTCGAATCCTAGATAGAAACAATTGTTAATGAGTAATGCTCACTGTTTAAAATATATTCATAACTCAATTGATAATATTCCTAATAGCAATTTCTATAGATTGCACCAATTTATTGCCTTGTTCACTGTCATTACTTGATTCGTTAGTACATTCTTGGATCCTTGTTCAAAATAATCAATAAAGATTAACACTTGCTATTGTAAATAATGTGAAACTAACTTCGCATTTGAACTATCGTGTTGCAGTTGATTTGAAAATGCAAAAATTTATCTTTACAATATTTGTTTTGTTTCTATGAAAGCTCTGAACCAAGAACTTATAATCAAGATTATTGCTGTTATCTGAAATACAGCAACAGGTGTTTCACCGGCATGCTTTCCTGTACCTTGCCCTGAGATGAGCTCTATTAGTTAGATGGAAGCCGACCAATCGCTGAGTGGTTAGCGTTCCTGACTCTTGAACTGTGGGTCCCGGGTTCGAATCCCGGTTCGGGCATGGATGTTACTATCTCTCTGTGTTTCTCTGTCCTTTCTTATGTGATGATGTATGAATGTGGCCAGCCCTATAAACGGGTTTGTGGCGGTATGACGCGGATAATGCTACTCGCCTCCGTAACTTCGTTCACAGGTGTCCGCTGGGTAACGACAAATGAGTAGCAGTTTCCGGCCTTGTTGTGGCGAAGGGTTAGTTACCCAAAATGTGCCCGCCGTTAAAAAAAAGTTAGATAGCAACAGCCGGGAGGGAAGTCTTCGTAATTTAGTAGCCAGGACCAAGCAGAAAACACCCAATACTTGATCTTCTACCTCAGAGGTATCACTTCACTTGGAAGACATTGTGACCACGACAAATTATGGCATTAGCAAACCTGAGGTATCTTCAGTTGGGTTGGGATTCGAAAACACTAATTTCCGATAACAAGAACGAAAGCCCTAATCAACCTGTCTATCGTGTCCTCAAACAACACATAGTTGTACTAAGTGCTAATTCCTTTCACTGCAATATTGGTAATTCCAATTAAAATGTTATTTGAATACTCATGGTCTTTTGAATTAGCAATTTTTTTTTGGCATTAATTGTTAAAATATGTATTCACAGAAGGTCTATTTTGAATATTTTGTAACTCAATCCAATTGCCTTTATAATTATAGTTTTTAAGTTTATAGTTTTCAAAATGGAAAGACAGAAAAACTTCTTATTCAAATTCTTTCCTTTAATAAATTCTTTCCTTTGAATAATTTTTTTTTCCAAATCAATTCACCACGTAAAATAAAAAATTGACAAAAATGATAAAAAAAAAAAATAAATATTTTTTAAGATTAACATTTTTAATATCATTTACGTAGATTTTTTGTGGTGTTCATTCATATTATAAGTGAAACTTGTTCTGAATTTATACAGATATTCAATACATTTCAGAATGCGGAGTTAATCGAATTGTGGCAAGTGAAGTATCCATTTAAAGATGGAAAGTATATCGCACAATTTTTTTCTCATATCATATGAAGAATTGAATAAGAATGGATAAATCACTAATAGTGATGTTTTTTTATCCATTTTCTTTGCATTTTATGCATATTTACTATTGAACTTTCCCAATATTTTTAGTAACGCTTAGAACTAATTGTTTCAAACTCCTTTTCCTTAGTGCATAAACTATTAAACCTAGAATACAATTTTTCCTCCGTAGTTAAATCGACTTAATGTTTTTATTGTAATTTAATTTTAATTAAAACTAATTTATTTATAAAAAGTGATTTGGACTAACATTCAATAAGACATGCTTTAGCTGTTATACTGTTTACAGTGAGATAAAACTACCTTGTTATCATTTGAAAAACTTTAAATAAAGAAAAACATTCTCCCCATGAGGTGAAAATTAGGTTAAATAAATTTAATCTCCAATACAATATAAGAAAAATAAACAAAAAATTTCTCTTCCCAAATAGGCTTTTTAGCCATTTTTTTTTCCTTCGTGGCAATCCAAAATTAAGAGCATATTTATGACGTTGCATGTCGATAGTTATACCTGCTTGACAAGAATGCCTACTGCGTTCTATGTGATGGAGTAATGCATAGAGAGTGCAAGCAGAAAGAACTGTGCCTGTCTATAAATTGAAGCACCCCCAAGAGTGCAACGAAAATTGCTAATTCTCAATGTTTTCTTTTGATTGGTATCTAAAAAGTCTTAGAGATGGAAGTCCTCCCTACTGTGGGATTTAGAGAAAGATCCTACAGTAATATAGTAATTGGCATTTTGTGTTTTGTATATATTTTTTTATCTGGCATATAAATCTGGGAACATGTCTTATGAGTTCAAATATAAACGCAATTGTTGAAACTAAATTCCAATTTGAGTCTTGAAGTATTTATTTTCAGATACTATGTCTGTAAATAAAACGTTATTTAGCAGATAGTGAACACTTACGAATAAATTTCTATCTCAGTATAGATAATATACTCTCCCCAAGAATACAACATTATTCTGCAGATATTATTTCGATGAAAACAATTCTATTTCAGATACTCCACCCATGAATGAAATGTCATAGAATGCCTTCGAATAAGAAGTTATTTGCTGATACTATTCGTATATTTAAAATTTATCTGCTGGGATTCTATCAACGAATGAAACATTCTGCAAATAATTTATTACAAATAAATGCTATTTGTACATATGTTCCACCGAATACAATGCTATGTAGGATGATTTTCTTGTTAATAAAACGTTACTTGTGCGTACATTATCTACGAATAAAGAATTATTTGCAAATACTGTTTGTAAAATTAAACACTACCTGTTAATATTCCACCTACAAGTAAATTATTATCTCAGATATTTTAATTACCAATAGAATGCTGAATACCATGCTATTTCATTTATTCATTTCTTATTAATAAAACTCTGCCTGCTCATACAATATGTCTCTACGAATAAAACAGTATTTATTCATAGATTCTGTATTTAAAAGATATTGAACTTATAATATAAGTGTATTGTTTTCTCTAAACATCATACCTACTAATGAATTTTAACTATTCGTTATCTTATATAAAAAGTGAAACATTGTTTATCTTTAGATGATATTAAATATATATGTATATATTATTATTATTGAAAATATAAATATGTTAGTATATACAAAAAGCCAAATATTTTTTGTGAAAAATAAATAAATGTTCACTACAAATATATTATTAAATGTATAAAATAAAATAATCTACAGAAAGTTAAATAAGACTTTAATTATACAAAAATACAAAATACCATATGAAAAATATAAATTTCTGTCATGCAGATGTTTAAATGCGTGTAATTAGAAAATTAAACTGAGGAAAAATAATATAACTTGTCTTTATCAATATATTTCTTGTAAAAGACATAATTATTTTTGTGTTATTGTTTCAACTCTGCAATTATTTTAAATTGTGTATTAAACTGTTTTTATTTGTGTATACTTTGTCACACGAGAAAATGAATGTTTAATGTATATTGGTACAGTTTCTTAAAGTAGCTCTATGCGTGGGTGATAAAATGCACAATACGTTTTATTGCTATATGTAGTTTCTTCAAATTACACTTCCTTTTTACTTGTTTGATTTTATGTTCTATTTTTTTCATAACTAATTTGAACATTTGTAATTCAGATATCGCATATTTATAATTTTTAATGCAAAATATATTAATTAATATCTTCACTATATTTTAAGTGACATGTTTCGTAAAAGGATGCCGTCGCTTGATTTATGTTAAACTATTTTGTGTATTTGTACTCAGAGAGTTTAACTTCAACATAGCCTTTCTCACGTAGGGGCCCTTATAGCTCAGTTTTGATGAAAGAACCGTTTTCCTAACCAGAGAGCAATAATTATTTTTTTCAAATAAACTTTTTAGGTTCACATTTAAGCCTAATTTTTACTCTTGTGATGTGAAAATCCGCTGAAATGCCATCTTCGTATCTCGAGAATGAGATATTGCACCAGCGAGGAATGATTAACTGATAAGTAGTGGTCTAGAAACAGGTAATTTTTCATATTTAATTAATTAATTATAAGTTAATGATAATTTTTTTACATTAATAATGGTGCACAGAACTAAAAGAAGAAATAAGCCTTAAGTATTGCTAAAAGTAAACAAGGAAACGTTCATTTTTTAGAATAAATGAAGTAGGCGGCATTTTTTTTGTCGCGTGTTTCCATCTATTGTACATAAGAAAGGACAACAACAAGCTGCGTTAGATGTGGAGAACACACATTTATTGACGAAAATGACGACTCCAAGGGTGTGTTGCTTTCTCTTTTGAAACGGAGATCCATTTCAGGAAGGAAGTCCAACTTCTTCCCCTGTTTTACACCCAAGCCTTACTCGAGATTCGAACCCGAACCCAATCGGTGAGAGCCGGGGGCCATAACCACCATACTGGTTGGGCAGTGGGTGGCAAAATGAAAAATAGATATAGAAAAGCTATTATACCAAGAAATAGCATACGCCGGTACGTATGAGAATAATGAATAAGAATAAGGGATAAGGAGAATAAATAATAATTGATAATAATTATATGTATATCAGAAAAATCAGGATGATTATATAATTAGTTAAATAATTATTTGTAACTAGTAATAAGTGTTATCAGTAAAACCCAATTATCAATTTATTTGTAATTAATTATTCAGAGAATAAAATAATTTTGATATTACTTGAATTTTCAAAGCTATTTAGTTCATAAGACGAAGAATTCTAACAATAAATTTAAAATTATTGATTATTATATAACGGAGATCATACAAAAAATCCAATCACAAGGACAAATTCTTCTCGCACTATTTGATAAAATTTTTTTAATTAAAACAAAAAAAGGCCATCTTAAACCAAGCACAAACCGTGACCATTTAAAGAACCGTATAAGCGTCAAATTGGTTCTTAAGAAGACTGGAATGTCGTCTGTTTCTAGTATCTGATTTACTGGTCAATTGGCTATTGATGGATTGTAAAAGTCACTTGCACGTTATTCACATGAGGGCAGATTTGTGTTGTATATGTGAAAACGCGCATAGTATCAAAGCTACTATTCAGATCTACTTATTTCATATAAAGTTTTTGACATCACATTGTAAACATTTCAATGTTGCTGTAAGGCGTTTTAATGCCCATCTGTAAATTGCCTACAAGAAGGACTTTACACAAAAAGATGGCCATATTTACAAATCGCAAGAGAAAAATCCTTGGAAATCTTCGAACCACTTATTCCAGGCATGCATGTAATTAGCAGAATCGCCCATTTTTCAACAATAGTTAGGAGTGAAGTTGAAAACATTTGCTCAGAAAAGCCCTGCCCTACCATTAGCCCTTGAACACCAATATAAAATAACGATTTCTTGAACGTTATCACAAAAAACCTCTTGTAACTTTCCAGCTTTACTGATAACTTTGTTGCCTGTTCTCGATACATCCACCATGTTAATGCCTTTTATTACAATTACTTATTAGATGAAAAGTACGTTTCTTTTAAGAAATAATTATTGCAACAAACTTATTTCGCTATAAAAATCGAGCATCTATAACCATGAAAAATGAAATATGTTTACAATGTAAAATATATACTGTAGTCTGATTGAAGTAAGCTTCAGTCCTATAGACGGAGAACAGCAAATTCGATGTTGACCCATTGTTATGATAAGATCTATACTGTAACTAATTGCTGCTAGATGTTCCTTTATTGGCGTGGAAGTTTGAATAAAAAAGTGAAAGCTCAGAAGTCATTTTCGTAGCAGGCCATTGTTCAATATTTAGTGATTGGCTTTGAGATTTCGATTTAAGAGAAATTAGTTGCTGTAGTTCAATATTATGAGGTGATTGGCTTTGTAATTTCGATTTCGGAGAAATTAGCTGTCGGAGAAATCACCTGTATATAATATGCAATAAAGCACAAACACATTGGTATTAAAAATAATGTTACTTATTCTAGAACTACTCTTCACTATTGACAAATAATTGAAGAATTATGACTAAAAGACAGCAAAATGCTCAATATATCTCAGAAATTAAATTTGAGTTAGAAAATCCAGTACTGAATGACCACTCGACAACGAAATATATCCATCTAAACATCATCGGTAACAATTAACATCCTTTAAGTTTTCACTGATGGCTGTGTGTATATGTGTGTGTGTTTGGCATTTATTTCAATTTTTTAATTTTAGAAAAATGTATTCAATTGAATAAATTTTTTGTATCCTTAAGCAATAACAAGGTTTCTGAAATTGATATCAAAATACAGATATTGGGTTATATTACGGTCAGTACGTCATTATCTTTTTTAAATTAATCATATTCGGAGTAATAGTTTAGGTGTTATCAGCATTTAAAAATATATTTTAGTTCATGAAATCTTTCAGTCGTGATTAAATTTTCTTTTATTAATTGGATGAATTTTACATGGCATTAAAAGAATAGTTAAAAGTCTGTAAAAACACCCCCACATGAGGGTTGATGCAGTAGATAATTACATTTGGTGTCAAACTTGTATACCTGACTTTTGAGAATCTAGATTTCTTTGTGATTCTCCTGCCCCTTCCCCAGAGGAATGATCAGGAAAAATAGACACGCAAAACAGAAAAGAACATGATTCAAGAATTGAATAAGGAACTTCTTTTTGATTTTGAAATTTAAAATATATGTAAAATATAACACTTGTTATTTTATTTATTAACGAGACGACATAAGCGGAGCGGAAGTATTTTGTAAATTATTTCACAGCAAGTAACTAATTTCATAGTTTACATGGTGCACAATATTAATATTTACAAAGGAAACTACAACGAATGGTTTCCACAAAATATTTTGTGTTAATAATCTGAGTTGATTCTGTTATTAATATTTAATAGTTTCATTTACAATATGTGTGTGGGTGCAATATGCAACCTTGAAGATATTAGTATTCTCAATATCACAAGCAGTTGAAGTCTTAAATGGTTTGCAATACAATCTATAAAGTTCTCAATGTATGATTCTTAAATTTTACATGCTTGCAATTATTTATGTTATTAATTGTTTTTCACAATAATTCATCTTCTGCATTAAATCTTCTGCATTCACATAATTAAGCTTCTGCATTAAATTTTCATTCGTAATTAAAATATATAAACCTTTAGTTTCCAATTATCTATCTGTGTTGACCAAACCTATAAAAACACTGTCATCCGTCTATTATTTTGTACCACAATCAACCGGAAACGATACCTTTTCCTCCAAACTGCCACGCCGTACTAATTAATATAAGGCATTTATACTTTATAACAGTTTAATGTGGATAAACCATCAGAGCATGATTGTCATATGCTAGGTTAAGTATCAAACCAGAAACAGGCTGAATGTGAGAATACCTATTCTTATACGGCTACCTTACATTTACCTTACATTTGTGATTTGCATTTAACGAATTTTCTCAGAATAACTTGACAGGTTTGCAGATTTATTACTCGATGAAGATAATATAATTTTGCAACATGTTAAATGAAATAAAGAATTTTCCAAAAGAATGTGATAAGATTTATTCAATTTTGAATTTCTTTTCACGTTTCCTGAGCAAATTCAGGGTAACTTTCTTTAAAGATCGGGGTGAGGTACGAAGTCTGGCAACCATATTTCCCATTTATCCATCAAATCACTGGAGCGGTGTGCCGGAAAATGTGAAAAATTTTGTGAGACACTGCGCACGCATTATGAAGTTAAAAAAGAACGAAAACGTCGCGTTTTAAAACAATAGCTTAAACAGAAAGCAGCTGGTGGATGTTATAGACCACTTTGTGACATGTAGAAGGAAGAGGAATTGGAGCTCTACCTTAAAATTTGTTTGGATAATCGCTGTTGATCATCAAGGTAATTCAATTGTTTTAGTTTTTCCTTAAACTGATAAATGACGAATGGGATTCATATGAAAAATTTTCTTGTACACCTGCTTTATTCTTGATGACATTAATACATTTTTTGTTAAATTTAAGAATTGTAATGGAGTTAAATTCAGAATTATTACATATCTACACTTTCAAAAGATTGTGAAGTATGAAAGAATCTAAAAATTAATTTTAATATTTGTCATCATTTAGTTTTTGTTTATTAAAAAAATGGTACAAATTTTGATGGGGATGAATATTGAGAAGTTTTTAGCTGTTTTTGCATAGAAACGCTGCATTAAATTTTGTTATTCATATATTCTCTGTTGTATGCATAATGGTAAACATCATGTCTAAGCTTATATTCTCGATTATTTAATACATAAGAGGGGGTAAGACAATGTTGGGAAGTCAACATTATTGAATATAGATATATCTGGTAAACAGATATATAAGAACTTTATATATCTGGTATAATACATAATATATTGAATACGAGTTTCGTATTATAATACTTAGGTGAGTGCTATTTCACCCAACTGACTCTGTAACCCCAAGATATTAAACCCTAAAGATGCACTTGGATTTGAATTTAGGTTGATCAGATGGGTAACTTTTTCTTCAAATAATAAGATAAAGCACGGTGACAATTAGTATTTTTGATCATGTTTTTTAATGTCTCTAAAATATATCAATACCTAGTTTAGTCTTGTATTCTTGTGATTGTACATTTGAACAATCAATTGTTTCGGGCAATCTTATTATCTATTCCTTATATTTATTCTTAGGTCAAAAGGTATTAGTATAAGCAAGATAGTTTTAAAAAATCTCAAAATAATCAAGGTGGGATTAGAAGAAATAAAAACCAACTATGTTGCAATCTGAAGTATTTTGTCTTGGAAAAAAACATTTTTTTTTCATTTTTACGATCATTTATTTAAATGAAGTATGTAGGTACTGAAATAACTCGAAAATAAATTATAATCAGCATATTCGATTCTGAAATTTGATATTCAATGTTTTTCCAAATTAAATGTTCTTTATAGATATTTGGTTGTGAAAATATGGATTTGTTACCAAATAGTAACTTTTTGGAAGCGATTTTGACTTTTTCTAGTAATTTTTCTTTACTAGGGTATTTGTACTTTGAGTATTTTAGATAGTATTTCTTTTAGATTTTTAATCGAACTTGCCCAAGAAAAGCAAAGGTTCTATACATATTTTGTCCACAACAGATGTACAAATGCAAAATTTATGTATCAAAACATTAATATTTGCTAAAATACCCGTTATGTATACAATAATTTGTTATTTTCCTAATTTATCATAAGACGAACTACTCAATTTAGTTACAATTTTGAATAGCTGAAGATGTGGCCAGGTCCATGCCTTTGGTCCCATATGACTTGTCTTTTTTTTTTTTTTTTTTTTTTCTCTTTGCATTTGTCACACGACAACAACAACAATTTTGGAGTTGGATCAGATGGATTTTAAGGGTTTGTTTTTTTGACAAGTTTTATTTTATTTTATAAGCCACATATGAGCAACTTTAATTTGAAACATTGTTTAAATCAATAGGCATCCACTACAACAACGCGTATCTGATCAATGAAAAATAAAGCATACCATTATGTAACAAGATCAACTTTTGACTAGTTAGGGATGGTCGTATGTTTCTCGTGGGTTAATTTGTCAAGACCTAATATCAAGGTTCACACAAATGAAAAGGAAGGATTCTTAGAAGAAAGCTTTTTTTCTCAAGGATCAAATTCATCATTTGTCAATGATTCAAAATTGCGAAATATTTTGTGATTGTAATAACGCTCGAATCAGTGAATGTACTAAACTATGCCAAAATATTAGCAATAAGAAGCCTATGTAAATCTTTAACAATTTTTTAGTATCTGATATATCGTAATATCTGACAACTACCCCCCCCCAATTTTCATAGAACGAATAAAAGAACGGAGCTGTTTTCTCAGTATCTTATTCATCAGGATTGTAAACTTTTCATTAACAAGAATATTTGGTTTTTCTGGGCATAGCTTTTTACATTAATGGCTATACCTAGCTTATAGATAAATTTTACTCCTAAGCAAGCTTACTTTACTTTTAAATAAAGTTTGTTTACCAGAAGCTTTTGATGTTTCTAAAAATTGTTAATTAAACATTAAGTTTAATTATCTTTCTGAGATTTAAACTCAGATCATAAAAAAAGTATAATAGCAAAAAATATACAAAAGAAATAAGTGAAGCATATAACTTCACCTATCATCACAGCATGATAAAAAAAGATACACATATAATCTTCCCATAACACAGTATTTGGATTTTTTTTAAATGCTGTATTGTGTGAAATCGGCTTACATGAGTCCCAGAGGGAATGCAGAAAAAAGGGTTGCTTTTCGAACATTTATTTAAAAAAAGAGAACCATATTTACATAGTTAGATGGAAAAAACCTTATAAACTCCCTAACAGCGTTCTCGACAAACCTCTCTACAGAAAACCAGAATAACATCGTTTTTATCTTGGTATTGAATACTAGTTAGGACTGATATTGGAAACTTCTACTCCAAAAAGAGCCATTCTATCATTCAGCCATGGCAAGCCTTCATTTGGACTGCCCGCATGCCACAAGGTGGTTGGCTATACCCGGAAACTACTGTATAGATTCACAACACTTTTTTTCCGAAGATACATTTTTGTAGATACGAGTGTTATATTCAAATCTCATAATGGAAGAAATCTGCATCATGCAAGGGAGAAAACCTGGAAAACCCCAAACATATATTTTGTTAACGGTGCATGTAAAAAAGTAGAAACGCTATATCCATCTACTGTTGTTCAATAATCGTTAAATTCAAACAAGACATCTTCTGTTCTGAAGATGCGGTCCTACGTTGAAGCATCATGAATCTGACAATTTGCATGTTAGTTAATTATTAATGTTTAAAGGTTGCTATGATTTGCGTGACTTTTATTGACTATTTCATATTTAGAGAAATTTGAAATTTTCTTGAGTGCTTTTGAAAATTAATGTTTGTATTTTTTTACTTTTTATAAGTCTAAAGATTCGTGATGTTCGTAAATCCAAATTCCTATACAAATCTTATCAAAGAAAAAAAATAAATCACAAAATAAGATAAATCACATTAACACGAATATGCAAATTATGCATGAAATGGTATTCAATATAAAATAGCAGTATTTTTACGAATATTTTAAATGTATTTTCTATGGCTGCGCAATATTATATAACGCATGACACACAACAGAAAATAGAAAACACAATTCTAAAATTATTTGAAAAAAAAGGCTTTCATCTTCTAAGGATTTGATATAATCTTCTTAATCCTAGATGTATATGCACATTCGCTCATATGCATCTTTTAGCCTTCACCAGCCAAGCGTGAGAATTATTATTGGCAGCGCGTGTTTCTCAGTCACTTGATATTTGCTAATTTCCTAAAGGGGTTGGCGACGGGAAAGATTTGGAAGCTCGCCAAGTCATACTCTCATTTTACGAAGATTTGTCGTAACCATATGATAAATACCGCCAAATATTAAATTTAAATTTGATGTAAAGAAATATAATTTTTTTTCAAATTTTAAAAACTACAATTTTTTAAATTATAGTATAAAAGATTTAAAGTTGCACCATTATCTCACATGAATTGAATAAAATGCTTTTTGGAATAAAAAGTGCATACAAAATTTTAGCAGAGTTAAGCGACAAGACCTAGAAGTTGTGCTTCTGGTGTTTGCATACGTGTCTGTCTTCGTGGACATTTAGTTTTTCAATAGATTCCTCTTTTTAATATGTGAATATGGACCACTATTTAGGAAAAATAATCTCGGAAAGGGAACACATTATAAATACTTAAAGCAATAAAAAATCTACAACAGTTTCTACGTGCTGGGTTACCTCTGTTATTTAATCTTTCATGTTCCCATGGGGTAATGGTAGGTTTGTGTTATTTAAAATAAAAGATCTCAGGTTTAATTCTCCAAATTAAGAAAAACGGGGATATATGAAATAATGGGATTAAATGCTACTGTCTCTATAAATGGGATTTTCCCGAGTTCCTTTTTTTTTGGCATACAAATATTATCCACTATCAATAATATATGTCATATATTTCATTCATTAGAATAAAGAATATCTAGTGAAAAAACTTATAAAAGCAATGTACAAATAGCTTTTTAAAAATATAGTTGTTTTTAATTAATTTATAAGTTGGATATCTTATTTAATACAGTATTATTATTGTATTTTAAAATACTGTTATGATAACATGTTGTATTTTAAAATAATGGGTTTCTTAGCAATATAGTACTTAAAAGAGTGCAATCTAACCTGTAAAAGTAAAATATATTTTTTCCAACGGCGGGCACCTGTGAGCCAAGTCACGGAGGCGAGTAGCGTTGCCAGCGCCATACCACCACAAACCAGTTTATTCATTCATACATCATCACAGACGAAAGGACAGAGAAATACAGAGAAAGAAAGTAAAATCCATGCCCAAACCGCGATTCGAACCCAGGACCCACAGCTCAGGAGTCAAGAGCGCTAACCACTCAGCCATTGGTCAGCGTAAAAGTAAATTACATTTATATATATACAACATATTTTATATAATGTAAATAAACTTAAAAACTAGTTATGCCATTGATTCAAGTTTTATTATAAATGCATTTATTTTATGATAAAATTACTTTAATGTGTATTCGTTTACTAAGGGAATGAACTGAATTTTCACACAAAAAACATAAATGATGACGCAAAAAGAACAACCATAAAATCAGATTGTTTGACAGAATTTACACTTGATGAATGAGGAAAAAAGCTTGTACCACACTAACTATTTCAATTTTTAAGAGTATTTACCCAAGGATACTTTTAAAGTCGATTAAAGTGTGAGAGATGATAATTTCATTCCCTTAAATCAGAGTGCATAAGAGCTAATTCATAATATTTTGGGTATTGTTTCCATTTTTTTATTAAAATATTCAATAATGTTCGCAAAAGTTGTGCCACTATTTAATTAAATATGTTATAAAATTTTAATAGAGTTTCAGTATGAAACACAAAGATATTTAATTATACATTATGAAGCGGCTTTTTAACTGATATATTTCAATAAAACATGAAGTCATTTTATAATACTTCTTTCATTACATTATCCTTTTTTTTTTTGAAAGAATCCAGTTAACCGAATTTTTGATTATCCAAATGGGGTCCGGTCCCAATTTATTCTGATAATTGGAGTTCTTCTATATTTGATAATATCATTAAACTTAAAACTAATGCAAAAGTAAAGTAATTTTTATTATTATACCTCTGATTTATTTGTATTGAAATATCGTTAAATATTATTAACCAATGGTTATAAAAATTTTGTTAACATTTAAAAAAAATAATAATATGAACTGTAGTAAGATTTTCAGCACCAAAAACAACGAAAATCTGTGGCTCGCTAAATCATTACGAAATTTTATTAGATAATAAATTTTTAATAAATTTTTGTAATGATTTAGTGAGACCACAGATTTTCTGTTAATTATATAATGAATTCTTAATGAGCATTAAAAAATGTTTCAGTTCTCATTTATCTTGACCTCACGATCCCATAGCTCAAATGTTCCTCCAAAACAAATATACAAATCGATTATTCTAGATTTTTTCCGACAAATGTGTTCATGTCTACCTTTTACTTAAGACTTCACACCACCATATTGTAAATTTTTTTCATGGTTCCTTATATAACGACGTAAAGTAAGAAATGTATAAGGAAGCAAGATATATCTATTATAGTTATTTTTTCTTATCAGATTAATTTTTGCTTTATATTTAATTTTATTATTTTTTTGGAGTTTATATTGTTAACATGCCCGTTATTTGTCTTATGTATATAAAAATATATATTGCATATGAAATCTCTCTTATCACTTTTCACTCTAAAACTAAGACTTATCTCAATAGCTTTTTAGATGATACATTTTCTTCAAATTTTATCAAAACAAGTATCATTGAATACATTATCAAAATAAATGTCAATCAATACATTAATTCAAGCAAAGAATTCTACTTTATCGTGTTTCAAATATATTCTTATATATAATGACTTAAAACACAGTATAAAATTGCGGTTATTTATAAAATAGTGCTATCTGAAGTTCAAAGGCACGAAAAGTGTGAAACTGTTTTATTTTAAAAGATAAACTATATATACAAATAACAGCTTCTGTTATAAAATATATACTCATTACTCACTTTAGTGACCTATTTAATCTGAAGATGAGACATTTGGTGATATTGTATACATTTCCAATCGAACATGCCCATTAGTATGCATAATATACATGACACATACATTTTTAAATCTTTTGCAATGTGCTGTTGAACTAATGTTTTTGGCATCTTTCTAAATTTTCGTATTACATCACTAAGATGATATTACACCTTAGTTTACAGCTGTGGTAACAAGTTAATCCCTAGAAAAGGTAATTTCGCCATTTTATTCCTCGAACTTTTCCGAATGTTTATATTACTTATATTTTCATTCAGTTCTAGTGCAAGACGATTTTATTTGGTTAAATATATATGCTAGATTTTAAACGAAATATCAGTATCTTTACCAAGACAGCCTCTATACGTCATTTATTAAATATAGACTATAAAAAATTCCTAAGCATTAAAGCTGTAATATTAATAAATTTACAGAAATAAGTTATTAATGAATAATTCTCACATATTTTTTTAAATATGTAAACAATGTTTCAGCTATCGAATGGTGAATTATCAAATTACCAAGCAATTAGCTTTGATTTAAAAATTAATTCGAATTGGAAAGAGTGATATTGCTTACATTAAATGCATTAAACTAAAACTTAATATTTCATTATTACAAATTATTAATGAAATGATATATTGGCATAGTTATTATTCTTTTAAATTATAAATTTATATCTAGAAACGTGTGTTTTATAAACATGCTTTTTAATTTCATAAAATTGTAATACCTACTTGTCGTTATTTTTAAAACTTTCGATTTCGAGTACAGGTGTTTTCTTAAAATATGTGGATGTTCTGTACGATTAAGCAATCTGTTAAACACAGTGAAAAAAAAATTGTTCTTAAAAGTTGGGGGAGGGTAGAAAGGCAAGAATGTACGAAAACGATAGAGAGATAATGTTGGAACGTGATCCCAGCGCCCTTCTCCCCAAGAGTTAACGGAGAAACATAATTACTTGTTTTCCTCTATCATACATTTCACAAAAAATCTCCACTTGTGTTTTTTTCTCCCTCCTACAGGAACATCCGCTTGGCGATAAAACGGTAACCCTAAGCAACAACTTCGCCAAACTTCCATTTCATTCTGTTTCTTCAGTCACAGACCGTTGTCATGGCAACGAGAGTCAACAATCCCGAACTTCCCGCCAGCAGTCGACGACTGATAACAAAATGCCGCGGATAGCTCTGCTGCCGGACCAGCTCTATGAAGAGAATGCGGTGCAGCAGCAGTCGGAGGATTCCGATGAAGGTATCGATGATTTCCGGGAGCAGTACGCCCGGGAAGTGAGAAAAATCCGGGATAATATACGAGCCATCCGGAAAATCAAAGCACGCGGTTCCCGCTCATCTGTCGCATCCTCTCGCAATGCACGTGCTTCTGTCACATCCGCGCATCAACTCAAGAACAGATCTGTCAGCTGTTGGCATTTGGAACAGCAGCGCCATCATCGGGAAAATGGTGAGTTAAATTTGATTATTTGCATATAATACAGATGATTAAAAGAAAAGTTAATTATCGACAGTTGCTCTTCGTTTCATAAAATTTACAAAATCTAATCATTAAAGGATATTTTAAAAAAGAGTTGAAAAAGTATTTTTGAATTAAATTATCTATAGCAAAAGCATTTCATTACTTTTTTTATAATATGTATTGTATTTATTGTTTTTAAGTCATATTTTATGATACACATTTATTTTGTTTATTTATTCATATTTAATGAATATAAAACTGCTATCATATATTAACTTATAATTTTTAAGACTTTGTAATATTAAGGCTTTTATAATTTTGATTATCATGTATAGTTAAAAAGTTGTCGTCTCTACAAAATATAATTGTCCTTATATAACTAATAATAATAATTGGAATAAATGTTAAGAAATATGCTTATAATATTAATCTGTTAATATCCCTCTTGAATTGAAGTTACATCCTTGTTAAAGTAAAAAATTCGCAATTTAAATTAGAAATTAGGAAAATTCACAACGTATTTAGAAAATGTTTCCTCGGAATCTTATTAACAGTGTTAGCCTTAACAAACCCATACAACATACAAAATTTGCAATAAATAGAACTGTTTAGAATTTTTCTTAAAATTAGATCAAGCTTCTAATCTTAATAAAACTTCTTCAAGCATCATGTGTCTGATACAAAATTTCAGATTAAATTATTATCAAGTACAGATTCTTCTTTTAAGAATTAGATAACTTTGTTAGCTATGGAATAAGTTCAAAAAAATTACATTAATAATATGCAATTATTAATTTATACAATATTTTTAGAAAATTAAAAACAATAAAATAGCATTTTAAGCAAATGAATGATTTATTTTAAATAAATTGAATTCACCTTTATAGTTTAAGATATAGCCAGTTAATGATATTTCATTTTATGTTTAGTAACTAAAATTTTTAATATACTTATACACGGAGAACGTCTGTATTATATGCATATGTAATAAATCATTCTAAAATTTTGTTTTTTTTCAAGTACAGTTTTAGTTTAGATCTTTTTTTTGGTAGATCTATTTAGTTCTTCGATGAAATTAGATTTTACTTCAAGGGACAAAATCTAATTTACATGTATTAGGTTTGTTCAATAAAAAAGTAACGAAAAAACAAATTTTTATTATGCTTATAAAATCGTTTACAGGATAATTGTGTACTTCAACTGACTCATAATAGAATTTCATAGTTTGATAAAAAAAAATTAAAAATAAAATAAAAAAGCAATTCAGTATTTGTTTATGAAGTTAATTTTGTAAATAAATGATATTTTTTAAGGATTATTAAAATTTTTTTAATAATTTTTACATCCCTTTCTAATTCAAATAAAGATTTATTTGAATTATTTTGGAACTACCTATTTAAATCAAGTAATATTAATTTCTTAAGAGTTCTTATCTTTTAATAATTTTAATTCCAAACAATGTACTTTTGACATATGTATTTTATTTGGAATTAATTTTATACTTTAAATTTCTGTCATTCAAAATATAAAATTGACTTAAAATATAAAGAAAAAGAATAATAATTTAAAATTAAAAATATTTAAACAATGTAGTATTTGATTATTTACATATGTAAAAGTTTTTCCTATATTTTTGTGCTCTGACCAGAAATTAATTATCAATCCGAAAATAAAAATAAATGAAGATAATTAAACCATTTTTTTGATACTTTTTTTGATAAAGATAAAATGCATATGCAAAATATACCACTAACATATAAGTATATTGTGGTACTATATGTGTAAAGCATAAAATAAAATAATGTTCAGTTATTAAATAAAAATAAAATATAATATTACGGAATATATAATGTGTGTGTGCGTGCGGATTTTAATATAGTAAAAATTAAGTAATATAAATTTAATGAATGTAAATCATTTTAAAAAATATTTCGTCAAGATAAGTCAATAAAAATAAAGAAAAAAAAACACAAATCGAGAATTGAATATTAAATCTAGAAAAAAATTTAATAAGAGTTAAAATGAAAGTTAAGATGAATAATTCAGAATACCAAAGAAGGATGTTCAAAGAAATGAAAATATCAAAGTAAAATGAGAAAATTGAAATTTGTATATATGAATTAACGCGAAGCTTTGTATATATGAATTAAATCGCGGAATTAACGCGAAGCATTTATTCCGAATCATCATTTGGCATCGTTCTTTAAAATAATTTATTTTCTTTTTCTCTTAATGTCAAATAACGAAGATAAAAAGAAAATATAAGCTTCTCCTGAATATAAGGTCGTTCTAACTTAGAGAAAACGTACTAAAAAATAACAATATAAATTTAATTATAATGATATATTTTGAATAAGTAAATAAACTAATTTCAAATGAAAAGTGTGAAGACATAAACAAATATTTTCGCGCTTGTGTATCGTTCCAAGCTCTCTTATTTAAGGAAATTTCCCACGGTAATTGGCATACCGAAAACTTTACTTGAAAATTTAAAGACGGAAGACAAAATACTATTATTACGTTAAATCAGTTTCAATGAATAAATTAGGAAGCTCAGCAGATATATAATCTTGTTATCATGTTGTAATTCTTGACAACCAAGAGTTCCTTAAGTTGTAAACGCAATTTTCTTATTCTGAAGGCAGTTTAGCTTGCCTACAGAATTTTGCTGTCATTTGATACGATGCAATTATGAAATAATTTAGTTTTATGTTTCTCTTTACATCAATAAGCGCATTGATTATTCTTTTTATTGTTTTGTATGATTGTTAATCAACGTCAAAGAAAAAACCCTGGGATATTTTAAAATTCAATTTTATCTTCCTATTTTACTATCTGTTGTTTACTTATCACAGACAAACTTTAACTTGACACAGTTTCTAAAATTAATTGTCAAAATCTCTAATACTAACTTTATTTTTTTTAATATTTTAGAGTAAAATGTGAAGTATATAACATGTTCTTTCTCTCCTAACGTACAAAATTAATTAAAATAGACTCTTTATTCGAGAAAAATCCAATTATCCGAATTTCTGATTATTCGGTCCCAATTGATTCCGATAATTGACGTTCAACTACATATACCTCTAAACAAATGACTAAATGCTGTGGTGAAACATTTGAATACCCACCAAGCGTTGTCCTTCGCGTAGTTTTTCAAAGAAAATGGGCTAAATTCACTTGTCCGGAGGGAAAATTCCAATAAATTGAAATATTCTAAGCACCGCTACTGACAAATTTGCATACACGAAGCAAAAAATCAGCGATCATCTATTGTTCAGAAGTAATTGGGTTGGAACCTAAGATATTCTACTTTTAAAAGCCTTTTCTTACTACAAATGGACAATCATCCAAAATACTAATATATTGTGACTTTGAAAAATCATCTCATATCATAAAAACTTAGGTTACTTCAAAATCGATTTTTTTCGTTTTCATAAATTTTAAAATTGTCAAAATGTTCTAAAGTAGATATGTTTAATAATATTAAGATGCTCATTTTCAAAATATTCATTTTCACAAGAGGGGTTTTTCATAAGTTAATTTTTTTTTATTCTATCTATTGTACTTTTAGATCAAGAAATCACATTATTGACTGATTTTCTTTTAAGATATATATGTGTAATCTGTATTTGATGATGGATCATAATGAAGATTTATTATTTTTTTAAATTGTTATTTGCAATCAATATATAATAAAAGCAATATAACTTAACATATTATAATATAATAAATGCATACGAATTCAAATCTACAATTTTTTCACTTCACTTAATATTGTGCTTGAAGAAGTTTCAATAAGGAACTTTTCTTAAAGGTATAAAGAGAGAAGAGAACTGCTGATAATAATGAAGTATATCATTTTAAAGGAAACAAAATACGTTTTTAAATAAACTATAATTTTTTTTACTTGTTTAAATAACAATTCGTTACATAATTAGGAAAGTACGAATAATTATTTTAAATGATTATTTACGGTATGTCGCAAGATGAAAACGTTTTTTTTTTCTTCTTTATTTTATCACTGAGAACGATTTTTTTCTTCGTTACTTTATCACTGAGAACGATTTTTTTTCTTCGTTATTTTATCACTGAGAACGATTTTTTTCTTCTATATTTTATCACTGAGAACGATTTTTTTCTTCGTTATTTTATCACTGAGAACGATTTTTTTCTTCGTTATTTTATCAATGAGAACGATTTTTTTTCGAAACATTCTTATTCATTACAAAATATTGTGAAATGCTATTTTCCAAATATCATTTTACACTCGACTATTAAAATGTGTGACATATTTTTAAGTTCAATATAATTCATAAAATAATGAAAATATAAAGACATATCAATAGTATTCATTCAAAGAATAACTTTTATTTTACTTTTTGCAGTTTTATAGATGATTTTTTTTTTCGTTTACATAAATATAAGCCTTCTTTTATAAAAGTCGTCTTCACATGCTATAACTTGTTAACAATTACCTTTTTCAATTTCAAAACCTTTTTTTATTTTCTGCATTGAACATTTCACAGAAAAATTGATTAAACTTTATTTCTTAGACAGGCAGATCACTTGATATAATTTCACGAGAATTTTTCCTTTATATATTTGTAAAGGAACATTGCTTACAGTAGAAAATTTCTAAACATCGGTCAAGATGGCAACCGAGTGTTTACCTATACTTGATATGAAATCGACTTTCGTCTTAATATTCTCCACGTGACAAAAGGTGCTCAAGTGTAAATCTATTTATTGATAAGAGAGAAATTTTAATTCTGTCAAATTAATAATGTAATTAATTTAAATGTATTATTTTATTACATAAAACCTTCACTGGTAAATTATATTCAGATTTGTTAAACATTTTAAACATATGTATGTCTCTATCTTTTTGATAGTTTGCCTTGTTTCACGTAAAATGCTGCATGAATATTGGGTGAAAAACTTTGCAATGATTATTTAAAAAAAGGAAAAATATTCTTCTTTCAAAGCAATGTGTTTCAAATTAAATTTTGTTATATATACTTTATGATAAAAAAGATGTGCCTTACAATAAGTTTATCGTGTATTATGTGTATATAATGTGATATCACTCACCCAATAAAATGTGAATTAATTCACCAAGTATGTTTAGGCTAGCAGTAATGGGTTTTGTAATAAATTAGCAAGTGCATTGTAATAAATTTTGCTATGTTTCTTTTTGTGTAATAATAATCATTCAATAGGAAAATATAATATCAAATTGAGAATATGTTTCTTAATGAAATCAAAAAAGAAACATTCGCAGTATTCCCATAAAATTAAAAGAACTTGTATTAATCACATATCAGAATGGATATCAAAAGGAATAAAGGCCCTATATTATTGCTATTATATCTCTTTTCTTTGAATTTTAGAAGTCAATAAACTCGTGCATTCCATTTTAGAAGCCTTCTTATGTTAGATTATTCAACAAATATTAAAGCTGAAAATTCTTAAAGTTTATAGCTTTATGTCTGAATATAAACTTTTATTTGAAGCTTATTTTTAATCAAGATTAAACATTCGCTTAAATCAACTGCTTTCTTCTCGCTTGAGTGAAGATAATTTTGAATGAAAGCTTTTATAAGTTAAGGTAGTTGAAATAAAATTCTTTTGCGATTCCTACTCGCATTGTTTTCGAAATATGATTTCTGAAAAGTTTGGGAATAAGAGCAGAAAATACATACATAATTAAATTAATAAATAATTAGTACAAATTAAAAATATCTTATTCAGTATTAATCTTAAATTTAAGAACAGTCTTAAATTTATGACTAATATTTATCAGCTTATGCTTAAATGAATATTCCTATTATTAGTTTTTAAAATATTTCATACATTCTGCATATATATATATATATATATATATATATATATATATATATATATATATATATATATATATATATATATATATATATATATATATATATATATATATATATATATATATATACTGTATCTCACTTTCTCGTGCTCATTTTAGTATAATTCCAATTCGTTTCAAGTTAACTTCATAATCTATAATAAATTTAAAAATTTGGAAACATTTTCAAACATTTTTAGAGACATGTTCTTAAATCATTTTAAACATTTGTGATTTTAAGATGCTTCTGTATCTTTATATATATATACTTCATATTTTACAGACAATTAATATCGATTGAAATTCGATTTTAACAAAGCACGCTGTATTAATACAGAGAACCATATCTCTATAGGTCATTTTTATTGAAAAAAAATTATAAAATCATTCATAGGATTTTTGATATGTGACACCATTTTAAACTTTTTCAAGAGACACATTTCGTATCATTTAAAAGAACTTTAATTTTTTTTTTTTTTATGTTTTTGAGAATGTTTCACAATATGTCACATCAAGTGACACATTGCGACATATTTTTAAAAAGATAAAAATAGTGCTACGTTTTTTAAATTTAAAATATATATAAATTTAAATATATTTTATAATAATAAATATAAGACCTTATATTATTATAAAAATATTTAAATTTATATATATTTAAATTAATATTATTATAAAAAAATAACATAAAGCTTAAAAATTTTTATTTCATTTAAATTCTTGTAAATAATTTTATTTGAATTTATTTTTTAATTTTAACATGGTGAAAATTACAATGTTACAATTTTGCAAGCTTAAAAACTCCTACATCAAAAATATACCACATAAAAAAAGGTAAATAGTCAGAATAAAAGGTAAAATGAATTATTCAGTAAGTTTTGATGTCAATAAAATCATTAAAGTAGGGTCATTATGTAATTAATAATTCGAAATATATATAATTCGAAAATCTATCACTTTATTTGCTGCACATGGAAGTATAGCAACAACTTGGTAATTTGACTTTCTCTAAAAATGCATCGGGTAAAAGTGAAAAATTAGATATTTTCGAAAAGAATTTAAGACCAATGGGAAGAACATTCGTATTACGTTGTTCTTAATTCCTTATTCAAAACAATGAGTAGAGGCATTTTTATTAAATATATGTTCATGGAAAAGAAGCAAGTATATTTACAAGCTTAAAAAATTTAAAAATAAAGTGAATGGAGCCATATAAAAATTTCCTCCGAACTTTTTAACAACCATCAAATTTTCTAATATTGCATTTTTTAAACTAAATATTTAAAATAAACATTTTCATGTATTCTTCTTCTTTTTCATTCGTAAACAAACAGGTTTATTTATGGATAATCATTCTTCTTTCTCTTTGGTTATCCGGAATTCGAATCCTTGAAAAGGATTAAAAACATTGTGATTGAAACTATGCTTTGTTTGATCAGATCGATTGTTTGGTTTAGTTTGTCCTTTTTTTTTGCAGGGAAGAACTAATTCAAGCTGTAATTTTAAGCGTATTGTGAACCAATATAAATATGCACATTTCGAAGCCACGAAGGGGGCTGAAGAACACATAGCAATAATCATTCGGCGGTCCTCTCGGTCTCAATCAGTCAAAATATATCTTATTACATGATTTTAAAATTGTATATAATATCAGTCGAGCTGTACAGTTGTAATGTTACGTAAACTAATAATTGAATAAAATTGATTACGATTATTTTATACTCTTCATTCAACAATTAGTCTTAAAACTCATTTTACTTTGTGGTATTCCTTTAATATCACATAGTCAAATAATATTTTGAATTGTGAATACTTTAAAAACTTTAATAATACTCTTTTTATTTTTTAAAAAAAGTTGCAAAAAAAAAAGAGTACAGTAACTTTTTATGGAACTTTAAATACATATATTACATTTGTGATGCAGAAACTTACGTACAGTATTGCATAGCATTTGTAAATCAGGAGACCTGTGTAAAAAAAATTTAAAGAATAGAACAAAATGAAAGATATGATATTTACCGGGACTATGGGGAAGACTCCCTTGGATAACTGCTGAAACAGAATTGCATTCTGTCACACAAAATGTTTCTCTCCTTTCAGTTAGCAACAATAATCAAAACTCTTTTTCAGAATATTCAGCTAGATTCGTTTCGTTTTCAGTTCCTTACAGTTACTTCGTCTCAACAAGTCAAAAGTAATTGATCATAATTCAAAATTAGAAAGAAATTTACTGTGTTTAGTGGTTTCGTTTGGCAGAAATATATAAACGTAAAAGTGTATCGCGATTAACATTAGATTAATATTACGATGGTATAATTGCAATAGTTAATATGGTGATGTTAGCTACCTTATAATTTCAAAGAGAAGCACACGCACACACACATTTTCAACTGGATAAGAAATCCTCTTGAGAACTCTTTAAAATCCTCGAAATAGAGTTCCTCGAACAATCACCTCTTGGGGTGACCAATGCGCAATTATCATATTTAAACTCTAAACTAAACTATGTGGCATGACAGCCCATGTGGGCCAAGGTCTACGGTGTCTATCTCTGTTTTCCTGACCAAAAGACCCTGGAGTGCGGAGAGTAAGTCCCAATTAGGTGGTCAGTCTAACGCGAAACCCTCAGTGTTTAGTTCCCAAGCATGCTTGGTACTCAGTTTATTAACCCACTGAAGGGATGAAAGGCTGAATCAGCCTTTGCCATCCCGAGAATCGAACCTCGAACCTGTGCCTTGGAAGCGCGAAACGCTACCACTAACTTATAGCGCTACAATTATAATATTTAGAAAAATAAATTTTCCCATTGCAAATATTAGAGGAATTTATTCCCTTTCCTTGTTATTTTCTATTCATATGTTCTGACTAAAAATATACATTTCTGAAATATATATTCTTCTTCTTCATCTTCTTCAACACGACAGCCCAGGGTGGGCCAAGGCTTTCCTCAGAACACTCCTCCATTGTGTTCTCCGGCAGGCGACAGTTCTCCAATTTGTCACTTTCAGCACTTTAAAGTCCTTCTCTATAGAAATAAATATTATTTAACTAAATAACTAATATATTTTTAAGACTTGTGGGACAACTTTTTTTTTCCATGTAGGAAAACTTATTATATTGGAGAAATTTAAAAAAGTTCATTGTAATTATAGTTAATAACATTTTTAAGAAAAATTTCTATTAATTTTATTAAAGTATTTTTTTCTCATTGATCCTTTTAATGTTCTCAATGGAAAAGATTTTTTTAGTGTATCACTTGATACAGAACTACCAAAATTAAATTCAATCAATTTGTGATTAATTCGTTTGTTATTTAATTCACAGAAAATTTTTTTCAACATGTTTACATTTTTGTTTACCTTTCTTCTTAAATTTAAGAAAGCTTTTGCACCAAAATATTTCTTCATATAAACTACTCATTTACGAAACTTTAATTAATATCTTTTACAATATTTTACAAACTTCTGTAGCAACCTTCTTTTTCTTTAAATTTAGTGAGCACATAAGTAGACAGAATTTACATCTAGTGCATCTTAACTTTTAATTAAACATTTGTGGGAATAATAATAGAAAATCATAAGCTTATCATTCCTAGTATATTTCATATTAATGAATTTAAATAATCCAAAATATTTCTGTCAGCACTACCAAAGAACATAACCTCCATTCTTAAATGAACCTTAATGTAACACTCTTACATTTATATCAATGCATTTAATTGAAAAATAAAGATTCACAAACTGGGAAATCTTTCAGTTTTTCAATTCAGATTCCCAACTGTCAAAAGACGAGGGAAACAATGTAATATAATCATGGGAGATGATGAAATATATAGAAATTATAAATAATAGAGAAACTCTCGTAAAATACATGTAACTTGGTCACGCATTAAATAATAGTGTAACCTAATCGTAACAAGTTTAAAAATGAGAGGTCTTGTGGAATTAGGTGTTTTAGAGTTTCATGTTTTGATACATATGATGCCAAAGTAGATTTTAATAATTGCGTGTTTAATGTGCTTGTCCTCAAAATGTTAAAAATAACTAAACATTTTTTTTGTAAAATTTTATATTATCCCAATTTGATTCGAAATACATATGCTTGGAACAATGTGTAAAAGAATATTCAAGAGGAAAAAACGTTATTTCTTCAAAACAACACTCAAAGATATTTTCTTTATAGAAAAATTATATAAAATTCTCTTAAAATTGCACAAAATATTTAACTGAATTCATGCCGATATGAAAAGAATTCAATAATAATTAAAGGGTATTCTTTATCAAGAATTAAAAATTATCTTAATTTAGATTTTATTAAGAATTTTATCATATGTTGAGAATTCTTGAATTTTTTTTAAGTGAATTTATTATAAGAGATTAAAGAAATAAATAATTTTTAATAATATTTTTAAATTTTTCCTCTATATTTTAGAAATTAAATCTTTAATAAATAAATATTCATTGACAAGAAAAAATCTATTTAAACAATTTAATATTTTTCCTTAAAAGTTACCTTTAACATCATGGTTTGATTGTATTATACAAAATAATAATAGAAATTCTAAAATTGAAGAATTAAGTTGTATGTCAATATCATTATTAAGGGTTAACAGCATTTCAGGAGTTTTTTGATTTTATTAATAACTAAAAAAATTATAATAAATAAAATCAAGGCTAATTTTAGTTTATTTCAATTTCGAGATTAAATAAATTTGCATGAACAATTTTATGGAAGTATAAATCTAACAGTTTTTACTTCAACTTTATTCAATTCCTTTTTAAAAATTTTTTCACATGATTTTAGTATTTTTATTTTTTAATTTTCCCTTTTTAGTTCATAAAATTAAAAAATATTGTAATTTATTTTTAGATATCTTTTTTAAACTTCAATTTGGAGTATCAATTAAAATTTATTTTTAATACAATAATAATCAAATAATTTAGGACTGTGGTATTAAAATACGATGGACTTTGATTTTTTAAAAATTTATATTGATTGCTCTGTTTTAACTTCATATGAAAAACGCAATGAATAGGCCCAAAAATAATAAGATAGACAAAGATATTGAAAAATGGAAATAAAATAAAATTTCAGTCTTTAATTTTTATTATCTACTTTTTGTGTGGAATTTTTGGAAAAACTAAATGTATATTAAATTTTGAAATTCATTGTTATTCATCTAAGCTTATATGCATTATATAAATAAAACATTAAAGATAAATATAGAAACAATGAAGAAAATTTTAGAAACATTGAATAATATTTTAGAAACATAGAAGAATATTTTAGAAACATATAGAAACCATTTAGAAACACTAGAGAAATAAATAAAAATTTCATTCTTTAACTTTTATTACCTACTTTTTATGTAGAATTTTTGGAAAAACTAAATGTATATTAAATTTTAAAATTCATTATTATTCATCTAAGTTTATATGCATTACATAAATAAAACATTAAAGATAAACATATAAACATTGAAGAAAATTTTAGAAACATAGAAACCTTTCAGAAACATTAGAGAAATAAATAAAAATTTCATTCTTTAATTTTATTTATCTAAGCTTATATGCAAAAATTTCATTCTTTAATTTTTATTTCCTACTTTTTATGTTGATTTTTTTCAAAAACTAAATGTATTTCAAATTGTGTAAAATTCATTATTGTTCATTTGTTTGGATACATTATATATTATATATATATATATATATATATATATATATATATATATATATATATATATATATATATATATATATATATATATATATATATATATATATATATATATATATATATATATATACAATAAAGAAAATTGAATTATTTTTAAGTTACGAAAGAAATATTTATCAATTAAATTAATTTATAAGCTACAACAAGAAATCTGATAATAGTTAACACGTATATCTGCACGTATTAATGCCACTTACCTTGAAAGCAAACAGAAGCCAATAAAAATTAGCTCTCCAAAGATAAAAGTGTTCTTTTCTTATGCCGCTAGAATAGGCAAGTAACTTAAATCTACACATTATGAATCGTCTTAAATATCTATACAATTTTATCGCAGAAAAATGCATCATAAATGTCCTTTTCCCTGGGGTTGCGCCTGAGTTAGTTGATGCATTGTACTTAAATAAACTTGTAATAAAAACACTAGATAAGGAAACATTCCAGGCGCAAAGTTAAGCCTATAGAAGCATTTGTACCACAATCTCTATCCAAATCTCCCGCCGAATAAAGTGGGTTACCATTTCCAGTCTCTTATCTTAATTTCGTTTATATAGAGATCCTTTATCCAATCAAAGACTCTATCTTACATTTCTTATAAAGCATTATATCCACGTTTGAACCGTTATTACAAATGACCGATGATAACGTGGAAATATGAAATTTCTATTTTCCCCGAGGGTAACTTCAACTGCATTCCAGAGTGAGCCGCGGAAATAAAGCTCTACAATCACCATTATAAATCCTCTTTATTTTTATTTGTTTAAAAAAATGCTGATTCTCTTTTGATTCACTCTTATTATATATTTCACTTTCGAGCAGAAAATGGTTTGGAGAGTGGTAGTTGCTGTTTTCTCAGGTAATTTGCTCTCGTGGAACAAGTGGTATATCTCCATGTTGTTATTGAATGCCATATTTTCTGTGACTAAAAAAAAGGGGGGAAAAAAAGAATAAATTGGCACTGGCAGATGGAATAATCATTTTTTCTATCACCAACTTTTCTTAATTTATTTCATTTTTCTCTAACAGATTGTCTTAGTGTAATGTCTACGAAACCTAACTGATATGTATTTGCTATTACCAAAGATGGAATTAGAATTGTCTGTGTTTTGTCCTCATACATATTTCTAGATTTATAAAAAAAAACCATAACTGTAACATGAATAGTTTCACATTTAGAATAAAAAGTTGGGATAAATGTTTGTTTCTTTGAGGTAAATATATAAACTCAACAGTCTCTCTTACTTCAGCTAAATCTGATTTTAGAGATCGGATTTTAACTGAATTTCTTTAAAATTTCCTAGTTTTATGTAGTTAGGGATATTTAATTTTAATATATATATATATATATATATATATATATATATATATATATATATATATATATATATATATATATATATATATATATATATATATATATATATATATATATATATAATCCTTTGTCGCTTAAGAAAAAGTATAATTTTTAAAATTGTGTTCATTGTGTGTAAGGCTATAATTCAATTATAACGCATTGCATACTTTACTATGAAAGGGAAAATTAAAATAGTTTGTCAAAGGTATTCAGTTTTAATGGGTCAACTAATAAGTACATTTGAATACAAATAATAAGTTGCTTAAACACTAAAATTCATTGGAAACCAACCTTTTTGAACAACCTCCCACTTCTGTATTTCTGTTAATAGTAACATTTTTTTTATCTCTCATCAATGATGATGATTTATAAAAAGTAGAGTAGTAAGTATATAAAATTTATATAGCAGAACTGTAGCTTTCATTACATAATGATAATCAGATACTTCCACTTCGAGAAGAAGAAGAGAATTGAGGATGGAAAACGTGGCGGTTGCTTATAAGTTTTCTATTCGTTCTAGCAGAAAATTTGAGGCCCACAATTAAATGCATAAATAGTAATGTTTTTTTTTTTTTTTACCACAAATATATATTCAAGTGAAATTTTAATTTCGTTTTCACTTCTTTTCAATATACAAACGCTTAATACTAATTCATCAAGGGTTACTGTGTATATTTTACAAGATGAATCGTAACTAAATGTTTATTTTCAATTTCCTTCTAAAAAGTAAGCGGAAAACTTCTTTCCGCGAGAATCTGATGACGTCATATGCAAGTGCCTAATTACTTATCAAGTATATTAAATCGGATTCCCACCAGGTTTGATTATCAATGACCATTCTAATTGCTGCTCACCATGAAAATTGGAACACCATCTAGTGAGTAAGAGGGATAACGCTGACAGTTCAGATTAAATGATTATAGATTTTAACTAAACAACAATAGCTGTTTTTTCCTCTATATTCAATTCAAATATACAAAGAATTTTGCTTAATGCTATCAGCATGTATAATGCATGCTTAGTACTATTCCCTGATAGCCAAATGCTAACTTAGAAATAAAGAAAGCTGTATTTATATTATCATGACATTATGATATTGATCTCGGTAGACTTGATAGTTAGGGCGTTGTGCAAATCCCGGCTTAACTGGAAATCCGTCGTGTTTTAAAAGCGGTATGTGGACGTCATATAGGTCATGGTCGCAATGTCCTCCAAGTGAAGTAATACTTCTAGGATAGCAGGTCAAGTATTGGTGATCTTCTGTTTGGACAATGCTTCTCAATTACAAAGACTCCCACCCGAATGCTTTCAACTAACTGGTAGAGCCCAACTCTGGTACTGGGAAGCATGCTGGTACAACAAGACAATATGATATGACTTTCTATGAATACATATTTCACATATTCATGAAAGTGTTTGAGAATGGCACAAGTTATGATTACGAAGTTTGTGTTATCGGGCAGATTGTCCTGAAGGTTCGCTTGCTTTTGATTGCGATAGATATGTTCAGACAACACTTTCCCGATTCTTCAGTGGACACCTGAAAGGACTTACATTCGAGAGAGGTCTCAAGTTGTGCCCGGATTGTCCTAAATGTCAAAATGAACCGGCATCAACGCCACATATCCATAAATGCCTGGGGTTCTCTCTTTAGGCTCCTATGCTTGTTTTCGACTTTCTGAAAGTAAATGGACTCGTGGAACTCGTCTAGTATATTCCTAGACATGGAGGTTAGAAAGAAGAAGAAGAAGTTTGTGTATTTTCAAATGCATTCATGAATATGTGAAATCATCTGAAGCAAAATGCAGACAATTTGCATGGTTTTTTTTTCTTGAAATAAATTTATTTTCTAACAGTTTATAAAGGTTTCATAATTATTCATAAAATCTTATAATAAAAACTAATATAAGTTAAAGAAAAAAATGCGTTTCACACGTGCTTGTTAAGTTTACGCTTAAATCATAAAAACATCTCGTTATTAATACAAAATAATCATTTCTTAATACCTACATTTTTTAAACTCATTTCCTGAATGATTTATCAAAAATGAAAAATCAAATTTAAGGATATTGAAAAAATATTCAAATTTCGTACTTTAAGTATTTCCGAATTTCCAGTTAAAAAAATCATAACCACTTCGATTCAATTCTGTAATCAATATCTTTATTAATTTAATTTCAAAATTTAAATAAAAGGATTATGAAAGAGAAAAAATTGTTTTTGTTAAAAATAAAAACAATTAATGGGTTGGCTTCCCTTATAATACATATATTCTTTAAAATTTACTTGTTCTATATTTATAGACCAAAATCTCTTCTTAAAATGACAAAGTAAATAAATCACAACCTTATTCAATGCATTTAATCAAATTAATTTATGTATTGTAGTAATGTATTCTCCCATGGAGAATTATTCTTCATTATTATTTCATTTTGTAAAATCGATAAATTTAACTACATATCATACATATATATGTATACATAATACAATACATATCATAGTTTTTATTGATGTTTAATACATATAAACTTAAGAGAAAATTAAAGACTTAAGAAGAATATTCTTTTAGAGTTGAGAAGATCATTTTTTGAGGCCCTCGAGAAAAATAAAATAGTCTTGCTGAAAAATTGTTATATTGGTGAAAACACTATAATAAAATACAAAATTAATTTGAAACATAATCTCTATTGTAAAAAAAAAGAAAGAAGTTAGTAAATTAAAAACCTAAGAATTAAATGGTATACAGTTACTTTATAATTTAAATGTTTAATAAAGAAAAACTTTAATAAATATTTAAAAAAAACATTTTATATTTTAAATTTAATTTAAAAGTTGCAAAATTTTCTCAATAATATCAAATTACAATTAGTATGTAAGTGGTATTATGAGTTAGAAAATACGAAAAATTCTTTAAGTTTGTTTTATATTTTTAATAATTTCCAAATTAATTAGGAGAGTTTGATTTATCCATAATTTTTTTAATTAATATTTTCAAAATATGTAATTTATCGTTTTCCTAAAACTTAAAATATAACTTAACTTTTCACAAAACAACTTTTTCAATTACAAATTTTTCTTGGAAAATATGTATTACTATTTTTGCATTCGGTGAATATTTCTTAAAAAAATTATTGATCTTTTAATTTTCACATGAATAAAAAGTGGAAAAACAAAACTTCGATTGATTTTATTTTCAATTATTTTCAGAGAGTTCATTTATTTCGGTAGAAAGTACTACAGCTGAAAAAGAAAAATTAATACATCAATACACACACATAAAAATACCTTTATTATACAATTCAACAGAATTGAAAATCAAATGAACGTCATTGTTCGAATTAAAATAAAAATGCTTCGAGAAAACACTGAAAACGAAAACTTTTTGGATGGAGAGTATTTTGCTTTTTGCTGATGATTTTATTTGATAAAAATTCAGCTGACGTAATCGAAGTAGGTTCTTTACATTTCAATAAACTTTATATTTTTGTGTTTTGCTTTTGGGTTGGCAGCGGTAGTCGGTCTTTTAATGCTCCCAAATTTTAATCCGGAATGACGAGAGAGTGCACAGTTCGAGAAAATCTGGGAAAATGCAACCGAAGCGTAAAAGAAAACAATAGGAAAGCTATTTTGTAATCTAGATCTTTTTCTTTGATAAAAATGATAATCGCTGTCTGCGCAGATCCCATAAAACACCGCCTAACCAAATTTTCTGAGTTTCTCCCAAGGACGGGAGCAATGCAAATTATTTTCGATTTTTTTCCTTCTCTTTTCGAAGAAATAAGTGTTAAGAAAATGATGTCGTTTGGAAAACACTTTCATATACGTTGCAATAGAAACTAAATCTGAAGTGTGTTTTCTGACTTCTGGAAGAAAGCAACAAGATATATTTGATTAGTTTAGTACAAAAGAAATCTTAAGATAAAGTCATTTCGGTAAAATATTGTTATAATTTTGAGACAGGATTTACATGTCTCAAATCTGTCATTTATTTCCTGTTTTATTTCAGAATATATCTGGTTGATTTTAGATCATTATGGGATAAAATACTTTCTTTATAAGCAACAGAAGCGCTACCAATGCACTTACTGGGTTTTATTTTCAATTATAAATTTTTTTGACTGGAATTCCTAAATATAGCCAATTACCTCAACACACACATTTGAAAGTATGATCAATTAAGAATGCCAATATAATCAATTAAGAACAAATAATTGGCAGACTCTTCTCCAAGCTTCCACAAAACTCCAACTGTAACTGATAAAATGCTAAGAAAGTGTAATGTACATAGGTACTTTCAACAGGACAATCTCCGAGGGGATCATGTATCGAACAGGTTACCATCTGAACAAGAGAATAACACCAATTATCATTAAGTAATTTATACCCAAAAATAAAATACATTATTTTTAAATAATTAATTTTTTAAATAAATTTTTGTAATAATATTTATTTAAAAATGCATAATAATTAATAATTTTTTTTTATAAAAATTAATATAAAAAATAATTGAATTGAATAAAAAATGATCATAATATCTAGTTATGCCATTAAAATTTTTATTAGGGAAAATACGTAGAGTAATGAAATTTGATTTGATTTTGGGGCGTATTTTTCCCTCTTTTTTTTCCTTTTGAGTTTTTCATTACTCAGCATACCAAATTAAACAAAAATCTAATGAATTAAATACAGTTTAGCTCATAAAAATATATACATATTTCTGTAAGTATATGCATTTAATAGTACAAAATGCTGATAAGAGCAGAGGTGCCCAATGACATACAAACCCAACTCTAAGAAGAAGAAGTGTATGCATGTTTTACAATAAAACATATTTTAAGCTGAAATCTAGCTATGAATTAGAAACAACAAACATTGCATTAATGCAAAGAAAGCAGATGTAGAATTTACATTAATTCTTTTTTCCTATACGATATATTGAAATCAGCAAATACCTAAAGAATTGAAAAAACAGTTTCTGATTGAAGCTTCATTTTAAACGTGAAAGTATGAATTTCTACAATTTAACACATAAAAACACATATTCATTACAAAATATTTTAATGAGCAATATTTTGCATAGCAAAATAAAAGCTAGCGTATAGATTAGATAAAAATAAATCTAATGAGTATATAGAATGCTTAAAAAATTTCCATCAACAACAGTCATTAAGTACTGAAATCGGGACCATTTCCATCCATGATCCAATAACTGGCGATGTATTGGAAAAGAACAAATCACGTTTGCTGCTGAGTGCGAAAATCGATTAAATAAAGTAGTAAATATCGCTTTTTTTAAAAAATTTTTTATATAAAATCATATTTTAGAAGTGTGGAAAGAAGAGGAGTTTCGATGCCGTTAATATTTTTCTCTCTACTACCAGCAATTATGCAACACAGACATTTTTTAAAAGAGAAAAAGTATTACAACCTTCTTCCTTGAAGCGGGAAAAGCTCCGGAGAGGAGAGTTACATTACTTAAATTAAACTTCTATTAGAGTCAATCGAAATTTAAGTTTTTCCTATTGAAGATGATATGAGGCCTGTTGCTTCCGTGTATGTGCACCCTATATCGAAGTATTGGATGTCAAGTAGAAGCTTTAAAATTTTTGTCACTTCCTCTACGTGATATCACACAAAAAACCTTTAAAAAATATTATTTCCCATAATTTCTCATATTTGACTTTGAATGAGCACATTTTCTCTTTTAGAATTAGCGAAATTTAGCGGTTTTTCATTTTTAACACAGTACAATTTTTTATTCTCTCTACTAAACTTTACATATATATTACATGGAAAATATACTTGTGTACTTTGATCATACTGAGTGTGGAATATAATGTACTAATACAATTATAGGGGTTCAATAATTGGCATGGGGCACTGGATTTCTAAGAATGAAGGATATAGAAATCATGCTGCAATTTTACTTTTCGAGTTCAAACTGAAAATTTTGTTGGAAAATAGTTTATACTTCGTATTTATGGCTTAAAGTAAATGAGCTTTCTGCTATTAAGTCTTAATAGTTATGAATTTTTACTTTAGTCTTATTCATTATAAATAGTTATTTTAAAAGCAATAAAGGAACTAAAGGACAAATTTATTCTAAAATGCAAAGAAACAAAGTAAAAAATAAATATTTTTTACCGGTTATGAGAGCCAAATAGTCTGACGAGGAAAGACATTGCTCTCATGTCCAGAAGCTTGCGAATTCGATACCCGAATCAACTAATAACATTGGTGCTTAGAAAACATAAACATTTCGTAGAATAGATCTCTCCTTCGGTATTGCGTGTTATTTATAAAAGAATTCTCTCGTTTAGACATCAACTTCAGTCTATCAACTTGTTTCTAAATTATCTATCATTAAACTATGTTGAGGGGATTTAATCGGTATAAATAGGTAGATGAGAGAAAATAGGTGTAAAGAAGTAAAACAGCACCAGCAGAATGTTGTTTATTTTCTTACGTTTTCCAAAATTCAGTAGCGGGGAAATTTTCTCATAGACAAAAATTTTTTAACCACATTGGTGAAACGTATTTGCTTGAAATTTACCATGGGAACTCTCTTCAAAATGTTTCGCTTCAGTTGCAGAAAAGCCCGCCGAAAATAATTTCGAAACTCTTCAAGATTCGCTTCTTAAGTGAAAAAAAAGTTTGGTGACACAATGAGGGAGGTTTTGGTCAGGTGGACGCTAATAGATCCTCCCTCGCAAAGGTAATCATAACCTGCAACATGGGCAATAATAAAAAGCGGGCGTGAGGGCAACACAAGAAATAAAAACACAATTCACTTCCCTTTTCACTGTCATGCCACCTGTTGCCAAGTTACTCGAGCGGAAAGTTTCTGTCTCGTAATCAGCTCATCATTGGACATGTCTTCGCATTATGAAACGGGCTACGCTTCCCTGATCACTGAGCCGGCAATGCACACAGACATCAACCTGTTGGAATATTGGGAAATCTTTTCAAATCTAAATACTTTTTAGGCAATCGTGAGCAAATTCAAGGTTTTTCAAAGTGATTATATTCGTTATTTCGATGTAATTTCCTAAAAACGAGGTTTTCAGATGTATGAAAATTAAACCAAAATATCATTAATGCCAAAAAATTTATAAAACTAAATTTTATGAATTTCGAATTATATATAAGATATAATTTGAAAATTAGTAACACAAATAAGAAAACTTTGCAAAATCAAAAGTTAAAAAGCATAGGGACCAGATCTTCATCAGGGGAAAGACAATTGGCTATGCAAATAAAACATACTCTCTTTTCTGGTATGCAACAATGACAAATCTCTGAAAATCCTTGTGAAATTTCCCGGAAATAAGTAAAAGACATGCACAAGAATATTTAAAAAATTACATCAAAGGAACATCAAAGTAAATATATAATTAATATTCTCTATTAATTGATACTGTGATAAAAAATATTAATCTAAAGTTAAAATGGATGCAAAGTATTTTGGAGTAGAGCACTTATTCCTATAAACATACTCTTTCGTCTTCAAACATCTTTTCTGAATAAATTGCGATTTATATTTACGTTGACGTTCAGAAAAATACCAGGAAAAATCCAAAAACTAACACCTGAAGACTTGTTTGTACAAAACAGAATGTGGAATAGACATTTTCAAAACTCTCAGTAATCTGTTGATTAGATTGCACTTTACAGAGTAGAATATTTTGGAATTGATCCCAGCAACTATTACCCTACGAGAAATGGATATTCCATTCCTGTTTCCGTATGCATATTAATCGGGATGGGCGGTCGCGATATTTCCGGATTCCCTCCTTGCAACACGTAAATATGTTACATAAACTATGATTAACTCGAAAAGTAAAACACAGTTATATAAAAAGAAGCCTTATAAAGATATATAACTGTTACGCTGTAACTGTAACTGTTACGTACAACTGTTACGCTATGAACAATTCGGCATGAGATTGAGGAATCAAGTTAGGGAAAAGCATCGTTCTTGTTCTCGAAATGTAGTGGTTTGTATATTAGACCCAAGCAAAGTTCCGTCTCGCTTACTAATGATGGCTTGGACGCGTTAAAGATTCGGGATTCCAATATCTCTCAAAAAATGATAGTGTAGTGTCTTCTGCTGGTTATCTGTTTCCACAGTATGGTATTCCGAAGTCAATCTTCTACCAAAAATTGTTCCATGTCATATGATAAACTGAAATTGTACCACTTTTCACTATAACCATAAAGATTAAGAGCTCATGCAACTGTTGTAGCTCAAATTAACGCGTAATAATTAGCTACAGTAACATTCCAGGTGATTAAATGTTCATTTTTTAACAATGACTGTGTGTGATCAAATTAGAGATGTTTTCTTAAAAAAGATCGGTCATACCATGAAATACAAGAAGAATTAAATGTTCTTTTAACTGTCATAATGATAAAAACCTTTGATATCCCTTGAAGAATTATATTAACATATTTTGAAAGATTCTCTTATCTGACTCTGAAAGTCCGCTGGAAAATTCCGCCATAAATTTTTATGCAGTATTATGTTTCAATCATAATAATCGTCAGAGAACGTTTTTACTGATATATTTGGATAACAAATTACAGTTTTCGTATACTACATATTTAATAATTTTCTAAATAATCCACATTTCAATTTATTGGAAAACAAAAATCCTTTATTTGCAAATAATTGAATTTGAAAATCACTTATTACAATTTGAAGGGTTTAGTAATGTTCACTAACAAATGAATTAAATTTTAGTTAACAAAGCAAGAGTATAAATTTTCTAGAAAATGGAAAGATCCGATTTCATATATTTTTCTTGTTTCTTTTTTCGATTTCATATTTCTACAGATAATATTTTTAATCAAATACCATATTTTAAAACATTTTAGCTCGGAAAATTAACGATATTACTTTTATATTCTGAATCAGTAAGTCTAATCTCAAATAAATGTGAAAAATATGTTAATAATATTTTATTTCTTATTATCTGAGTATTTAATCTGTTAATCCATATAAAATAACTCTCGATGTTTCCGTTATCTATAAACTCAATAAAGTTTTGCAGGAAGTTGAAGGGTTAGCTCTCTAAGCTTCTACACCTTGTGTTTTCCATTTTCTCCTCACACGTAAGCTTTTGTTATGGTTATGGAAAGCGCTTTTAATTTTTAGTCTCATCTAAATTATCACTTGTGCGCAAAGTATGACCTACAAATAACACAACATATTATCAGATCTAAAATGCATTGAATAGGGTTATGGTTTGTGTGGTGGGATTCCATTCAAGTTTAACAATTATAGTCAATTTTGAACATACATAAACCCATATATGTATAGAGAGGGAGGTCATAACAAGAATCCGCAGAGAGCATATTTGGATTTGTCGCCGAAGAAAGGTGTCAGAGGCGTTTCAAGGGGTCTTCCACAGTCTCATATTACGTTTCAACACATGTGAGAATTCTTTTTCTCGCGTGAATCTTCAGTGATTTATTTTTTATTTTTTACTTGGGTTGTCTCTTCTCATCTCTTACTCTAGTAAAATGTCTTTATTCATACGATACTTTATGATCTAATTACAAAGTAACTGGAAACTATATTGAGAACAGTAATTTGTTTTCATTTCGTCTATCTTCCCATAGCTCATATTTTAAAATTCTCAATAATGCAAATCAGCATAACGTACGTTCCTCATTTTCTAAATATAGTAACATATCATTCAGTTAAAAGGCAGGTCCACAAATTGTGAGTCATGATCTTACGAGATTTTTTTTTACTTGTTTTTGAAAACAAAATTATTCATTGGAATACACAAGTTAAAATACCCTTATTGAAAACAGAAGTTGTGTATTAAATACATTTCAAATTAGGGTGTTCCACCTTGGTCAACTTCTCTGTAAATATATAAACTTATATGTGTGCTCAACGGATAAATTTTTTCGAAATTAGTAGCTGCAAATCCTTTATCAAAATAATTATTAGTTTATGTTTAAATTTTTATCAGTGTATGACTAATTAAAATTTGAATGGAAATTTTTTACACAAATTGAATATTTTTTAACATATCAACATTAAATTAATAAAATGAATTGAGAATATAATACAGATTTGCATTTTTATATTTTGTTGATTCTAAGAATAAACTATGATCTTTGAAATTAATATGCAAGAATTTTATTTTATCTCATGAACAGATACCTTAAATACTAAAATCTTCTATAAGGCAGTTTGAATACGTGTAGTATGGTACATACTAAAAGGATTTTTCACAACGACTTATATTCATAAATTGCATGGGAAAAATACCGCAAAATTTTTAAACATACTTGATAGATATTTCTGCAGAAACCAAAAATATCGAAAACTACTTTCCGGAGCTTAACAGTTTCTGAGAGCAAATTTAGGACCATCCCTACGCCTGAAAGAACTAAAATCTTCACATTTACCACTGGCTAATCTACAGAGCTTCAATGACAATGTCATCGAATGAACTTTAAATCTAAATTTGTTTGTTTAAAACACACACACACACACACACACACACACACACACACACACACACACACACACACACACACACATATATATATATATATATATATATATATATATATATATATATATATATATATATATATATATACAACCCAACTTATCTAGGGGTTAGCGTGCCCGACTGCGGATAGGGAGGTCCTGGGCTTGAATCCCGGTTTGGGTATGGTTATACTTTCCTATGGCATTGTACCTATGGCATGCGTGTACAGAGGAAGTCGGACTTCACACCTAATTACAGGTTCAGCCAGCCTATCGCACCCCACATTGCCGACCTAACTGGCACAAGACAACAAAAACAATATCTCAGTCCATCACATATGGCTTATTGTGTAGCTCTATTGTAATGCATATTGAAGAATTCAAGTACAGAATCTTCTCTGGCACTCCAAGATGAAGAGTTTTTGTCAATAATAATCCCTTGCCAAAGATATCGTTAACTTTCCTTCAACCTTACATTTAATATATTAGCGATAATGATCAATATTATTGCAAACATTATTGAATTACATTTACAAATAATTCATTTAACGGTAATGCATACATTAATACCGAATAAGGATAATTTAATGAGCTACTACCGATAATCTGGGAAAAACAGTGGCCTGGTTTGTTGAAGGGGGTGGCCTGGTTTGTTAGGGCGTCGTGCTCATTATCGGAAGGAAATGAGTTCGAATCCCGGCCGATTGAAGATCAGTCGTCTACGCTAAAGGCGGCTGGGTTACGTTAAAACGAGGCGTGGTTACAATGTCCTCCTAGTGAAATGATACCTTTGGACGAAGCAAAAAAAGTATTGGGGTTTTTCTATTTGGTCCCTACTTTAAAATCTCGAAGACTCCACCCGGCTGCTTCTATCTAATAGATAGAGCCCAACTCAAAGCTAGGTACAGGGAAGTAACCTCTAGTCTAGGATGATGTCCTAAGAAAGTAAAAAACTACCAGAAATATATATATATATATATATATATATATGAAAATTATCTAAACTTTATTTTAGAATATAAAATACAAGGTTCATGATGGTGTTTCATTAAAATATTCGCATTCAACAAAAGCATTTCTTGAATAAATTGCTTAGATAAAATTTGGCATAGAAAAAATTTGTCTCCCTAAATAGCTTTCAAACTCAGTTTCTTCGTAAGCGATGAAACGGAAATCCTACCTCAACCGTCGGGGCTAACACGAATCCATCCGGGGATTAATACTTGGTAGAACATCACGAATCGTTTCATCATTTGTCTGTGTTCCTCGTTCTGTGAAAAGAGATCTGGCACTAAATGAATGAGTCTCATTTTTTACTGCGATCGTTCGAAGCATCTATCCGGAACATTACGTCATAGAATTCAATAAAAAGGTAGGAATTTTCTTTCGAAAAAATGATTAAATCAGGTTACTGAATCATAAATCTTCAAATTGTCTTTCTCTTCTTCCAGGAAAATATTCTTGGAGTTTAAATTTTTTTCTTTAGTTTTTTTTTTTTTTCCCCTTTATTTGTCGAATTAATATCTCCGGCCCAGTAATTTGTTCCACTGATCTCCACTATCACTTATACCACTGATCACCACAATCTGAGTTTTTTTACATCGTAACAGGTAGAAATATTAAGTTCTTGGAGCGTAATTTAAAACAATTTCTTACTCAAAAAATCAATATGTAAATTAAGGCTTTGTTTTCAAATATGAAAATTTAGCATTAGGATCCAACCTGGCATAATCATTACCTTTTTGGTGTAAAATAGTAGATCAACAAATCTGTTAAACTACGTTTCACCTGACTTTATTCAAGTGTTTGAGGAGGCGGTTTAGAGTTCTTTCATAGAATAGCATTCCATCTCGTTAATAGATTCTAAATGGGAAAAATGCACTCTCCCATTTTATGAAAAAAATCCTTTTTATAAGCAAAGGACATAATTTGAATCTGTCTAATCCAAAGATTACTGTACTAATTCCACCAACCTAGGTTAACTAATAGATATTAAATGTTCTTTCATTAAAGTATTCTGTGTAAGTTTGGGGAAAAGGATGCTATTTCTGTATCCACTTTGTTGTTTGACTTTTTGATTATTGTCTTTAAAGATGGACACGTGTCTTCTGTTATTAGGTAGGATTTATCCACATTAATAATAATATATTGTCTGATTTAAATATCAATAAAAATAACAGGATATCATTACCAAAGTTAATATATATTTATAGGATAGTGGAAATTAGAAAATATAAATGTGATGTATATAAATAGTAATATGATAGTGTGTCATGTGTTGCTTAACAGCTGAAAAGTTTTGTAAACTTTTAATTTTCCTCCAGACGGATTTCTACGACGTAATGTGCTGAGAGAGAACTTTTCACAGATTGTGAAATTAAATTCACAAGTCGCAAGGAAGCAAGCTCAAAAATTCTCAATTACCTAGCTGAAGATCTGAGGATAGAAAGTGGAAACACAGTAGGCACTTTCAGTTGTTCAGCAATAAGCTGGTATAAAATGTGCCTTCCACATCAAAAAAGTGCAGTTTTACCACAAAGCTACGGTGAGATTTATATATGAAGTGATTTAATTGTAATTGAGATGTGGCAATATTAGGTTCTCTTATCTAATGGATCTGGATTCGAATCTCTTGGGAAAAACATCAATACTGATGTGTACAATAATCTTTCTGATTGTAACTAAAAAAGTAAAAAAAAAATTAATTTTTATCCTTGACTATATATTGTAACGAAAGTTACCAAATTTAGTGATAAGCAAATATTCAAAGTAAAAATAGACGTTAGTCTTGAAGTATAAAAAATAGACGAGGCAGATATAATGTTATGCAGAATTATTTTCATTAAACCACAAATCACGATAGCATTCTCAAGATGTAAAGACATAGGGCATAATACATAATTATCCAAACAAGGAATCAATAGGAATATAAGACATAATTTATTGAAAATACAGCTTCAATCGCCTACAGACAAAAAATAAGAATATGTTGGAATAGCTCCTGATAAAACGTATGCATTCTTTAACAGCGAATTTCTGAGATATGTCGTAGAGTTAATAATATCAGTCTCGTCTGAAGGTGAAACTGGCAAAAAGCTGTTGTCATATTACAGGCAATTTCCGTCTGTAATCATAGTTGCGGATGCCAGATATTTTACAGAAATTTAGTGACGAGTACCCAAGCCTAGTTACAAGAAAATTCAATATGAGATTTAGATTTAAAGATCTTGAAATCTAATCTATACAGTGAATGGTTTCACGCTCAGTAACGATGGGACTTGGTTCGATGAAGTGTAGCGTATCATCCAAAAAAAGAAGTCCAGACTAGGAAAAATAAATGCACCTTGGCTCAAACACAAATTCGAACCCTCCAATACAGTCCTTTTCCATAGCATTAAAAGTGCATTTCTTTTCTTTTTAGCATTTTTCCTTTTGCTTCAAAATTTCCTTAATAATAATGTTTTCTGTAGTACCTGAAGATATTTTGTCCCATTTACATTGAGCAGTTTTCCAGACAACACGAAATATTGTACATAAGTATTTAGATAGAGTGCAAGAGAGCACATTTCAAATAAAAATCTTGAGTGATACATCAAGAACTTCGCCAATTACATAAGCAAAGTGTTATAGCCTTGGTACTTTTTCTTGTTGCATTCTTTGTGGGAAATAAACTCAGTAAGTCGTGATGTATGATTTGTGCTTGCGTTGTCTTGTTGGGGTTCAACTGATTACGTGATCTTGATGGAATATGATGGATGGCACATTAAGTAGAAAAATGGATTAGTGATGAAATGTTTCTGGTTGTGGTTATATTTTTAAGCTTCTTTTCATGGGGTAAAACCAGCAACAATCATATATATGTCTTTTTAAAAGTGTCTTTCTTAGATTCCTTTAAATAAATTTTAATATATTTCTCTCTCCAAATGATCTTAAATGGCTTTTTTATTTTATTGAATACATTTAAATACATCCAAATGTATAAATTGTATCACCATTTTTTCTACTTACATTTGGATAAATTCTTTGAATAGAGAATTCAGTAGCAAGTTTTATGTTTGTCAATATGTCGGTGTGACAGATGATGAAAACTATATTTGCTGGCCTTTTTAAGAGTCAAGTTAATATTGATTACTTTATTTACAATAAACATTGAAAATTTTAACAATTTTACATAATTTTTTTTTGAATTAAAGAATATTTATTTTTTACTGATACAATTTTTCTCATGCAATATTTGAAGAATTCAATAAGTATTTTGAAAAAATTTTTCCCTCTTTATAACCAATTCTTGACGTTTTTAAATTTTTAATGACAATATCACCTATTGTAGTTTTAGATATTGAAAAGCCATGAATTTCACACTAGGGGTTTCGTGTTGGACTGACCATCTAACTGGGACATATGATTCGCACATCAGGGATTTTGGCCCGGAAAACAGATATGGGGACTGTACACCTTGGGCCACATGGGTTGTCGTGTCACAAGCTTAGTTTTATTTTATTTATGAAGAGAGAGCACACACAGTTTGGGGTAAAAATAACTTAAAAAATTAATAACTATTTTTCTGTTTTATGAGTTTTCGATTTTAAGAACTATTTTAACGACTCCAAAGTGTTAGTAAAAACGAGTGTTTACTCTATAATGATAAAAATACAATAAATTTTAGGAGTTATAAAATTGGCATTTTTTTAAGATAAAAAAATATCGATTATATCTAAAGATAATTAACGTAAAAATAAATTATGATTAAAATTAAAATAAATAAATATTGTGATTGAAGTAAACGTAAAATATAAATTGAAGGAAAGCGAAAAACAAAATGGGAACATAATTTCATATTCTTCATATCAGGAAATTATTGGCTAAGTGCATCAAGTTTGTCACATATTTAAATGTATTTAATGTTTATTGTCTTAATACTAGGTATTATAAATAGAAATATGAATGTAATAAAGCTTCATAAAAATAGATATATGCTATGAATATGAATTATTATTTACGCACTACTAAAAAAATTTAAAAAGGCAGCAAAAATTTAATATAAAAACCTCACATAACATCTATTCACGGGCCTGAAAAGGTAAATACACGTGTAACAAAACGCAACATGCAAAATAATTGCATGCGATCGCTATTCTTTAAGCGATAAAAAATGAACATGGAAAGATGCTTCAAGGCAACAATTTAATGACATGTAAATGAGAAAAAAAATACTTTGTTTATAAATGCCACAAGAAACATATTTTTGTATGGTGTGTTATCCCTTGGAACAACTAATAGCTTATCACGAACGTATCATGTACTCACTGATTTATCACAGAAATCAATTTAAGGTTGCTTTTGATACGCCTTTCAGTTTTGTTTTAATCTTCTACTTTAATAGCATAACAACCTACTACAGGTCTTAGCTGCCTCTATAGCACGCTTTTTCCATCCCAGTCTGTCCAGAGCGACACTTTCAGTATCTTGAGGTCATTTTCAGTGTCAACGAGCCATCTTGTTGGTGGTCTTCCTAGGGCACTGGATTCTTCGTGGTTCTTAAACATTGATATTCTAGTGGGGTTGTTTTCCCGGCTTCTCCAGACATGGCCAAGCCATCTTAGCCTGTTGCTTCTGATAACTTGGGTAAACTGAGTCTGGTTATACAGCCTATACAATTCAAAACTATATCTGGTTTTGTGTTAATAGAGTATCGAAAAAGATTTAAGCAGATATGACATTCATCTTAACTTGTTGAAATTAAGAAAATATATAATAAATTAAATGTATAATTTGTGATCAACAAAATTCTTAAACTAAAGTTTCATTTCACAATAAATTTAATTTTTCACTACTTAAACTCCATTTTTTAAGAATGTTTTCCTTCTTTTGGCAAGTAAACAAGAAAGGGACACACTACATTCTACATTCTATTATTATTCTCTTTTTTTATAAAAAAATAAAATTTGTAATTTATATTTTTTTGTAATGGAAGATCAGTGTAAAAAATATTTGGTAATAATTTAATTTCAAGTTCTTTATTTTTTATGTAAAATTTAGAATCATATAATTACGCTAAATTTTATATCGAAATAAATATTGCTTCATTTCAGAATTCTTTTTACATTGCCCACATAGCATATATTAATGTATTACGGTGATTTGATATGTATTTTATTTTTACCAAAAAATTTTCTTTTTATATTTAGTTATAAAATAAAAAATATTTGCATTATCAGTATTATAGAGTTGTTGCCTTGCTAGCTCTCATTATGGGGTGCGCTGCACCACTTTTCCAACAGAACCATATTTTCGTGTGGAGTCCGACTTCCTCAGTACACATGCCCTAGGTACCTATTTATAGGGTAGGCAACCATTCACCACCCATTTATACAAAGAAATGACAAAGATAGGATAGACAGAGAAAGTACATCCATGCTCAAACTGGGATTCGAACCCTAGACCTCCCTATCCGCAGTCAAGCACTCTGATCACAAGACAGGGTAAGCGATAGTATTATAGAGTAATCAATGTATACAGATAAGAATGCTGCACGCTTATTTTGTGTGGATGAGGCAATGCTATCTATAATATTCAGGAAACGCAAGGTGCGCATTCCCGAAGAAATGCACAGTTTTGGGGTTACGATTTCACACAGACTGGATGCCCCAGTACATGAAGTGCCAACACTTTTACCCCTGATAGTGCTAAAAAGGAGAAATCATAATAGCAGAGCATTGTACAACAATATATTAAATTATATTTAACAATGCAATTTAATGTCCGATTTGAATGAATTGGAATATCTCATCTCATCAAGCACGTTGAAGATGACATTCTAAAAGCGATAAATTTTTATTTTTATAAAGTTCCACACTTCAGCTTTTCTTTAAAAAAAAATCCCATTTAAAAAAGCCAACTTAATAATTTGGAAATTCAAAAAATTATCATAAAGATGATCACTGAAGATTTTAAGTGCTTACATGTAACCAAAAGTTTCACTATTAAATATCAATATGTGTTTATATATTATACTTTTATAGTTTAATATATTATATAGTATTTTAATATTATGTATTCAATCCTTTATACAACATATAATGTAATATACTACGCATAAATTCAGAAAATACTTCTAGAAAGACAGTGTAGAACTTAACCATCCGAATCCATTTCCGGGAAATATGCGCCGTGCACAGAATTTATTAGTTTAATTTCCATTTATTTCCTTTACAGAAAACTATATATGTAAAAGGAAGAAATTTAAAAATCGATGCATTCTATTATGTACCAATAATTCGTTTTGTTTAAAGCGTTATCGGTAAAAATGAAATTAATTCTACAATTTATTGAATTCAGATATATATATTAAAAGATATTCCGAATGTCCAAATTATCATAAATATTGCTTATTTTTAATTTCTTGAATTCGAAAAATGCAATGCAGTTTTATTTAGTGCTAAAAGCTGTTAAGTAAAATAAAAATAATAAAAATGCTTTAATTGAATATCTTAAACATTACATTTAAAAAAATTTATTCTTTAATTATATATTTAATTACTTTTTATATTAGGTTTTATGTTATAAATTTCTGGTTTCCAATAACTTATTTAATTTTTAAATTTTAAAAAATATCATGTAAGTATATCAGTTTAGAAATATTATTAACTAAGTCAAAATTATTTAAAAATTAATATAATATAAAATTGTTAAAATGATTTTTTTAAATTGATTTTAGAAATTTTAAAAAAATTAGCAGGGAATCCTAGAAAAATCTGGATGGCTGTTTTTGGTTTACTAAAATTACTGATGTGATTTTCTTGTAAACAGTGAAATTTCCAAAATGCTTAAGCTTCACTCCACAAGCCGCTTAATAGAAATTTTGAATTTGGATGAAAATTTTCACAACTCACGAAAGAAATTCTTGCTATATTTTTCAACTAAAAATGAGTAAAATATTAAAATGAACTCACCTTAAATTACCATTATTTTGCTTTAAGCACAAGCAATTTTTCGTTATACTCGTATATATCTTCATAACTAACCCTTCAGAAATATTTTGAATTAAAATTTTTATAGGTTTCTGAAGTGAATATGTGAAAAAGACTATTGCTTGAAAATACAATACTATTACTTAATGCGTTTATTCGATCATGTGTAACCTTTTTTATGACATGCTACACTCCAAAAAATCTCACTTTGGTCACGTGATAAGATTCTTGACTTGTAATGTGATAGATCTTTTTCTGAAGCACTTGCGCATATCTGACATGGCATTACCTCTTCGTGTCTCTGTTATATGTGAATCTTTGCAAGAAGTGCAGAGCTTTGAGAATTCTTCCTTGGAATGATAAAGATCTTTCAAAACTTAATTGCTATTTGCTCTGTCTCATTGATTAAATTTTTTACTTGGAGGATTTTATTTTGTTATTTTTATGTTATGAGAATTCTAATACTTTTTTAATAACGCAAAATATTTTCACATTAATCTTTATACGTACTGGTATTCATAATAAGCACACAACTATCAATGAATTGATTGTATTGATAAGAATTTTTTCTTGAGATTGGTCTAATAATCAATATGAAGAAAAGGTCCTTATTTCAAATCTAAATGTATTGAATAACATATCCTAATCTCCGACTGATGGCTGTGTGGTTAGCGTTCCTGTCTCCTGAGCTGTGGGTCCCGGGTTTGAATCCCGGTTCGGGTATGGGTGTTACTTCCTTTCTCTGTCCTTTCTTCTGTGATGATGTATGAATGTGGCCCACCCTATGAACGGGTTTGTGGTGGTATTGCGTGGGCAACGCTACTCCCCTCCGTGACTTGGTTCACAGGTGCTCGCTGGGTAACGACAAATGAGTAGCAGTTTCTGACCTTGTTGTGGCATAGGGTTTGTCACCCAAGTGCTCACCATTGGAAAAAATATCCAAATAAAAATACATTTTTAGGTATAAAATTAAAGAAAATGGAAATCAAGATTAATTACAACATCGCAACTAATTGCTCTTTAATGTAAGCTTTTAGATACTCACAATAATCATTTCTAGTACACTATTAGAACTAATTCTGAGCTCTATAAACTGTATAAAGAATCAGATATTGTTAAATTTACCTCAATACAGAGATTAAAATGGGCAGGACATTTGAGCCGGATGAACGACAATCGGGTGACAAAAAATTTTTTCTTGGCTCACCCCATTGGCACCAGAAGAAGAGGACGAACAAAACTCCGATGGCGTGACTGCCTTGAAAACGACCTAAAAACACTAAAAGTGACAAACTGGATGAACTTGTCCAAAAGGGTCCTGGTATGCACTTCTGAGGAAGGCAAAGGCCCACCCTTGGCTGTCAGGCCAATGAAGAAGAAAAGTACACTATTAAGTGTACAAAATAAATATATATATATATATTAGTCGCATTTGTGAATAAATAAATTTAATTTGCCTATGGATTATCAGCTGATAAGAATCGATTACCATAGAAATACATAAGACATTTACAATTTTGAAAGTACATGAAATATAGTAATCACTTGCTGAAAAAATTAAGAGCAAGTAAATAATTCCAATTAAAACATTAACTATTATGCATATATTCTAAATAGTCATCCCGAAGTAAAGTTGTTATATTTAAACATTGTGTTTCTTTATTTTACGACATTACCCTACCCCTGTCGAAAGTTTCATTTTCAGTTCAACTCTGAAGAGCATGAGGAGTGATATCGTTATCTATTCTCATTTATGACAGATCCGCCATCCTAAGAGAAATCAAATCTCTTCGAAGTTGTCAAGGAACCACCCGGTCGAGTCGGTGAAGCGTCTAACGCGAAGAGACACGGACAGCTGATAAAAACGGATTAGAGGTTACGAGAAAAAGAGTTGGGTTCGAATTTCGATCGCGTTCTCTTCTTTTCTAAGCTCACGTCAGATTTTCAAAAGAGATTGTGCTCTTGACAAAATACTTCCACGCTGAGTTGGGACGTGAACATCATGTAAAGTAATTGGATTAATCAACAATGTATAATGTCTCAAATGAATCCATGGATGACAATATATATATTAGGTCTCAACCACATCGATGCCATCTATGCTCTGTAACGGAAAATGATGGCTGATATATCCTGTCAGATATTACCATAATAAATTATACAGATAGAATAAATAATAATTACCTGAACAGAGGCAATGGTATAAAGCATTAAAGACAATTTTTTCCTTGCAAAAGGAAGAAGGATTGGTTTCCTCAGGATTATCTTGATATACGTAGATCAGTGCTGCTCATTTCACTGACTTCAAGCCCTCATCTTCAATAGGCTAAGAATATATGCTAAAAAACATTGATGTTGTTCCATAACCCATTCTTATGGTAAAGACATTCATAAGAATTGGAATGTAGTGAAATTTTCGTCGCAACAATAAAACAACTTCGCATTCGTTTGTGATAAACCACATTACAGAAGAAGTAAGTCTATGATAAATAATGGAGTCATCATAGGTAGAAATACGAATCTATAAGATACTGAGGCCACATCGTACTTTAATTTGAAGCCATTACTCTTTCTTTTAATGTGTGGTAATGCTTATTTCATACAATTCATCCCAAAGAGAGTATGTTTGAAGATGAACACGACTTATGGAGTATTCAACATGCTCTCCTGATCTAAATCTGAATTTTTTTTTTAAAAAAAGAAAATTGTAGGACGAATACTTATATGAGGGGCCTAGGTTTACTGTGCCCATGCCTGTTTTCCTGTCCGAGTGCGAAGTATATCCCCCGATTAGTTGATCAACCCAAAGCAAAACCCACTGTGTTTAGTTCTCAAGCATGCTTGGTACTTAGTTTATGGAGTCACTGATGGGTTGAGTTCATCCTACTTCACCATACCAAACGCTAGGATCGAACATGTGCCTTGTGAGTGAGAAGCGCTACCACTGAGCCTTAAATCCCCTTAAAAGAAGCTTTAAATATTCAACATTATAAACATTCACCATTATTGAATCATTGAATGTTTGAGATTTTTAAATCATGTTTGCCTATGGAAAATAAAAATAAAATTAAATACTGAATTTTTTTATTGTTTAAGTTATGTATATTCCTTCCCCTCATTCATTTACATTTTTTTGACTTTATTTATTTTATTTACTGAACAATAAAAATTAATCCACTATTTAATTTTAGTAGTCAAATTAATATATTTTTCTGAAATTTTTTTTAAAAACATATTAATACCCTATCTTTTTGTTTTTAAAAGTTGAAATTATTGTATTTTTAGTATATTAATTTTTTTTTGACATTTACCGATTTTTAAGCAATATTAAGGTTAAATTTTCTCTTTTATATCAAAGTTTTTTCTCTAAATTTTAAAATTATAAAAATTAATGACATATAGTTTTCTTTTCAAATATTTGAAAATGATTGAGTTTTTGAAATCTTTCGTTATCATACTTTTAACAGTTAACTTTATCATTAGCTACAAATGTTTTCCCAGAACTTTTTTACTGCTAAATTTTGCTTAGTATTCAATTGCAAATTTTTTTTGAGTACTTTTTGCTAGTGTGGCTGCAATCTTTGTTAAAATTATAGCTTCTCTATTCTGTTATTGAAAATCAGTGAGTTGTCATTCAAACATAAAAATATCCCATGTAGATGACGGTGAAAAGAATACAAGGCGTTCGCGAGGGATAATTCATCCACAATTATCCATAAATCTAATTAATACTGATAATTCAAAATAAAAAATAATATGGGAATCACAAAAACAAAAGTATTTACGCATAGGATAAAACTGTTGTCTCCATTTGAAGTGAAAATATAGTTTTTAAAGGATAACAAATTAGTAACTAATTAGTATAAATTACTGGGAAAATAGGGCGCATCTTTTTACTATGACATTTAGGATATAAAAATAAATTCTAAAAAATACTAAATACTTAATAATTTCATTTTAAATGATAATTTATTTAATAAAAAAATTCATTAATTTATATTCTATTAGATTCCTTCAACTGGTACATTTGCGTTCATCTCTATGTTGTTAAACACTTTTTGCTTTTTTAAGAATGTAAGTACACACACACACACACACACACACACACACACACACACACACACACACACACACACACAAACACACACACTACTGGCCATTAAAATTGCTACACCAAGAAGGAATGCAAATAACAGAACGATATTTATTGGACACATACATTATAGTGGAAAGAACAAGTGATTAGATTTACAGGAAATTAGGATGTATAGATCTTGAGAAATTAGTACCCAGAGCAGCCACCTCTGGCTGCAATAACAGCATTTATCCGCTTAGGCATGGAGCCAAACAGAGATTGTATGGCATGTACGGGGATCTCAGTCCCTGCAGCTTCAACACTTTGCCACAGTTCATCGACAGTAGTGAATGGTGAGTGATGGCGTGCCAATCGCTCGGCAACCATTGACCACACGTTCTCAATTGGTGACAGATCAGGAGAACGTGCTGGCCAGGGTAACAGTCGAACCTGTTCTGTATCAAGGAAATTCAGAACAGTACGGGCAACATGCGGTCCTGTTGAAACAAAGCATTAGGGAGGCCTCGAAGATAGGGAAATGTAACGATTGCTGTTCAAAGTGCCGGTGTTGCGAACAAGAGGTGATCGAGACGTGTATCCAATGGCACCCCATATCATTACTCCAGCAGATGGGCCAGTATGGCAATGTCCAATGCAAGCTGGCAATGCGCGTTCGCCACGATGCCTCCAAACACGGATGCGGTCATCATGGTCCTGTATACAGAACCGAGATTCATCTGTAAAGATGACGTGATGCCATTCCCGCGTCCAGGTTCGTCGCTAATCACACCATTGAAGGCGCTCCTGTCTGTGACGCAGCGTCAATGATAGCCGAAGCCATGGTCTCCGTGCAGACAATCCATGCTGCTGCAAACGTCGTCGAACTGTTCGAGCAGAAACTTGTTCCCTTGCAAATGACTCTTTTTCTCGACTCAGGGTTCGTGAAGTGGCTGTACTAGTGACCCTCCGCATGGTCACAAGGGCTGTACTAGTAATCCTTTGTGACCATGCGGATAAGATGTCTGTCTTCTCTGCTGTTAGTTATGGGGGTTCACTGAGATTCTGCATGACGTTCCGTATGATTGTCCTGAACCCATCGATTCCACATTCTTCTAACAGTCATGGGTTCTCGACCGACGCGAGCAGCAATATTGCGGTACGATAAACCGCAATCCCGGTAGGCTATAATCCTTCCTCGATCAAAGTCAGACACGTGCTAATAGGCATTTCTACTTCTTACACGAGGTATTACAACAACTTTCTTTGCCGAAAACAAGTGGAAACGGAAATTGAGTATGAGAAAACTGCTGTCAAATCTCTGGTTTTATACACATTGTAGATGCCGCTACTGTCGCCTGCTTTGTATGAATGCGCTGAAAATCTAATCATTTGCATATCACAGCAAGTTCTACCTGTCATGCAAATTTCACGTGTGTGGTGTGCCGCTTTCCTGATGTAGCAATTTTAATGGCCAGTAGTGTATATAATTATTGAAATTATATTTGGAATTTTTTTTTTCGGTAAAGATATTAAAATAGGAAATCTTCTAAATGGGGACATATTTATTTTGCGCCGATTCAAAGTTTGAAAATCAAGCACTTATTAAAAAAATTTTGTGCCTATAAATAAATACACAGAAACATTATTAATCATTTTCAGAAGATATAATCAATAAAAGCTTTTATATATAAAATTCGTTAAAAATCTTTCTAAAAATAAAAAAGACCAAATTTTTATTTTGGCACTATTATATGCCCTTTACTTTTCTTCAAAATTTTAATAAAAAAAATAATAATTAATTTAATCTTCATAGTCATATTACTTTGTATATACTGCATTATCAAAATGGGTGAAATTCTGTGAAATAGAAATTCGAAATTTACATTCAGTCCGAGATTAATTTATTTTTTCATATCACGTATTTTTATGTGACGTAATATTACCTCGCCTCTTTGACGTGTCAAACCAATCGGTGCCGACTTATATCAAGAACATAACTCACCATGATATGAATTGATATAAAAGTTGAAGAAAGGCATTTTAATCACTAGGATTGGATTTTAAGAATCAATATGAAAGTAAAATCCCTTTTATAGAAATTTATTCAAATATTGTAAATAATATTACATATATATATATATATATATATATATATATATATATATATATATATATATATATATATATATATATATATATATATATTTATATAACGAAATTCCATTAGCTGAGTTGAAAAATTCATGTCGCAATCGTCTGACTTTATTGAAAAAAATAATAATTCTAAAAATTTGTTACTGAAATTTTAAAAAACCTTTATATATTTTCAAAGCTACATATGATTTTTAAATTTTACAAATTAAAAATAATTAAAATTTTAGCTAATTTGTTATTAGAGACGTCAAATATGTAATTCGCTTGGATTCGTTTCCTGCTACCTATTTCTGCCGAACGAAATCGCTAAAGCAGTTAACACCTAGTTATTTCGAACCACGAGGTGATTAACTACGTATCGCTTAAGACATTATCACTTAATATTTTAACGATACCTGAGCTAGCATTCTTTTTTTTTCAAACTACTATTTAAAAACGTAAGCAATGGTTGAAAAGGAGAAATAAATCTCTTATTACTATATATATATAATTAGAGATTTATTTCACGTTAAAATAATTTATTTAGTAACAGTTATTAAGTACAAAATGTTACTAAAATAGAGTATTATAACGTGTTCCAACTGTTAATAGATATTTAACTCATCATAGGGATTAGAAATGTAATACGAAATAAACACTTTAAAGCATAAATGAGCTTTAACATTTAAATATTTATTTATTCACTCTTTTTGTGTGTATGTATATTAAAATTTCTTTTCTTACTTAAAAGAGCTAAAAGTTGTGTATAAAAAAAAAGGATGAGAGAACTTGTGCTTTGTAAATATGTATTGAATACAATAAATGGGCAGGAATTTGAGTTAAAAGGGAAAATATCATTTGTGCTTCTCGGCTAAGATTACTAAGTTAGTGTATTGTAAATCAGTTAACGATGATATATTGCTTTATTTGTCACAAAATCATTCACGATAGAGCAGTTTAATACCCTTCATAGTCAACACTAAGAGCAAAATTGTGTAAAACTATTTCCCAAGTTGCATCAAAGTATAGAAATGACAACCAAAATCGTTTTCCCTATTAATCAAAGTATAGTAATAACTCCATATTTACTTGATTTCAATATAATACATTGTGTTCTGTGTGATGTAACAAGTGTGTGCAACTGTTGTTTTATACAGTACAAAATTTTTGATGGGAGAAGTAACGCAATTTTTCTTCAATGGGGTAAATGAAAAAAATGATTAAATATTTAAAATTAAATTAAAATGAAAATTTGTTAAAGGAGGCAAGTGTAACTTTTATTATATTTTTAAGACGTTGTTTGATTTCGATTTACACGATTTTCTGATAAAATGGTACACATTCATTATAGGTTTGTAAGATATGATTTCCGTAAATAGTTCATTAATATACTATATTATTATATTATTGATGAGAAACTTATTGTAACATTCCCTGGAATATTTCATAGATTAAGAAAATCATAAAAATTTTCATTATATGATAAACCCTATTTTTAAAAAAAGCTTTATGAATATTGTTATTCTTCACATAATTGAAATCTGGTGATTTTCTAAGTCGTAACATATTCTTATAAAAGGGGAATTTTCGCCATAAGCTTATTTATGTATCAATAAAACAAGGAACATCAGTTCTCTCCAGTTGCCACAAAAATGCTTACAAAGCTACCAAATATAATTTTAACTTCGTATTTCTTTTTTATTAGTAAATGTTATTTATTCTTATTTGTTTACAAAATTTAAAAACGAAAAAAATACCATATTCGCTAAATCTGAAATATTTACTTTTATTTAAAATTTGTTACTTTAACATTAAATTAGAACCAAGAGAATTTTTTTTATTTTATTTCCTATTACTAATGTAGCTTAAGAAAAAATATGAACTTGTTTTGAATTCTTGTTAGTACTTAGATATTTTAAAGATATTTACCTGATTTGCGATCCCCTAATTCAATAATGATTTTTTCTTGAAATAATTTTTATGCTGCAGAACATTATATCGGGAAAAAAAGTAATTGAATTATAATCTAAATCACAATTATAAGAGAAGCAAGAAAATTCTTAGAATTTTCACGTTGCCGTTGTATGAAGTGAAAATAAATATGCAAATTAGTGCATGACGTGGTTAAGACACCGGTCAGTTGAGAGTACATACATACATAGAGGTGCAGGCGAGCCTCGGACTGTACCATGAGGTTAACGGGTTTGAAATACTCGCCCATCACCAGGTGCTTCGTAATTTTGAACTACGGTCAGGTGACGAGGCCACACCTGATCTGGCACCCTCCTCTCCACATCCACGCCACACCAGTGGAAGGACTTTGGAAGTTACATATTAACGTGGACACGTCCCCAACCCACGGAGCTCCAACAACCACTACCCGCGGCAAATGAGGCTTCATTTTGCTGAGCTTACTGAAATCGACGTGAAGCCACTGGATCTCGACAGTTGAGAGTAGGAACATCAATCGTTATATGAGAGCAGGTTCACCGCACACATTCATCAATCGTAACTCATACAGTAGCGAAGAGAAATGGACATGTCGAAGGAGCTCGTTTGGTGTTGTTTGCTTTATGACTTCAAAATGGGCTTTATCAGCTTCTGCATCAAGTCAATGAGTATATCAAGCATTTAGGGATAGTGCTGTCAATGAATGTGAGGCAAGGCATTGCTTTCACAAATTCAAGTCGGGAGATTTGACCCTCAGTGATGAAACAGGTATCTGGTGAAGTAGTCGTCAAGTGCTTCACTATGCGCTACTACCAACGGGCCAAGCGGTCTCTGCGGAGCAGTACTCACAGCAATTTGGAACGTGTGCAACAGGCATTGCAACAGAAAGAGCCAGCATTAGTTAATCGCATGGGTGTGCTGTTCTTGTCCGATAACACGCGTGGTCGTATGTCGTGCGAATGGCCAGGAATACCATGCAACGACTCGATTGGGAGAGTTTGTGTCAGCCTTCTTAATCACCTGACCTTGCATCATCAGCTTACCACTTCTTCCATAACCTGGACGATCATCTTGGTAGAATCCTTCATCAATCATATTTGCATCAAGCACTCCCGGATTTCTTTGCGTCCAAAACCCCTGAGTTTTACCTCAAGAGGGTAGCACAGCTGGTGACATATCACCAAAAGATGCTCGACGCTGATAGGGATTACTTCGAAGGCTAACAATTGGGCAACTCTTTCAGTAGGTCATGTTCTTTTGATTCATTAAAAATGGCAAAAACTTTCTTGTTTACCTTGTACAATTTAAATTTAATTTTCAAGATTTACTAAAAACTTTTCATTAAAGGCGAAAATAAAGCAACTGTAATAATTACTTTTTCAAATTAATATTAATCGAAAGGATATCTAGTATTTTCCTTCTCTTTTGGCAAAATAACAAAAGCAGATATGATGGTACATACGTATCTAAAACTGCAGTTTACAAAGTTTAGACATAATTAAGACATACCTTTAGATTTACTTTAGGTATGAAAAGGCATGTAATATTTTAGTATAAACTTTATTATACACATTTTAATTAAATTAACATTTCAATGCAAATAATTTACTTCTTTCAGTAGAAATCCTCATAAATTCGTCTAATATTTAAATGAATAAATTCAATATTTTCAAGGGATAAAAAAAGATAATAATTATAAATAATTGTTTATCAATTGTTATGAAAATATATATTAAAAATATTATGGTCATTATCTTTTAGGGATTTGAATTCATTAAAAAAATTCATTATTGTGAAAATTTGTAATTATAATGGGCGCATTCATAAAAAATTGATCAAATGAAACATTTAGCTCTACAACAAATAAAATTTTTTATTTCATCAAATAATAAATAACATGAAATTATATTTAATAATAAATATCTGCTATACCAGATAACGATACTTCATATTCGTTATTCATTTAAGGTAATTTTTAAATTATTCTTCAAGGAATAAATATTAGACTTGGTGTATTTGCCATTCTAGTGTTTCTTTCTCACACAAGGCCTAGTTCAATAGGGCTATACTATTTAAAGTGGATTCCAAATGTCTCTCTCTCATCAAATTCATCCACGTTCATGTTTGTAGTTGAGCTTATGAACTATTGAACAAAGCACCAGTGTTAATTATTCCTTTGCCAGTTTGGCTAAATCAATTCTAAACATACCTAACCTTGTCTATTATTACAACACAAAACTGCTGTAAAATTACAAAACTATATTAAACGAAAATTATTGATACAATGTTAATTGAAATCTTCAAGATACATTTTTAGAATATTATTAACTTATGAAAAGATACTTTGTTTTTTTTTATTTAAAAAAATGAATGAAAAAAAGAACGGGAATTCGAAACGCTGACATGTTCATTTAGGAGGAAATGAACGAAAATTATCTTGATCCTCCATTACTCCGTGTGTCAACGGCTTCCCGCTGTAAGCTTATCGCCTGGGTGACAGAAAGGTGGGCTGAAAAATGATGCTCGACTGTCTTTTGTGCCTGACAGAGACCCTGACCGGAATTTATTTCTTTTGAGGTGGGGGATAATGAGGTAATTTTTAGTCCTTTTTACTTTTTGTCAGTGCCGCATTAAAGTAGCTAATTCTAATTTAGTAGCAAACTTTCAAATTTTATAAGTTGGCCATTATATTTTTTTTATTCACTTAACCGCAATTTTATCAATTTATTTTTTCCCAATGACACGGGCAATCAACTATTTTTTTTTTTTACACTTACAATGGACTTTTATGTTTTTATGAGTTAAAAGTTTTTTAATCGCCTACAGAGAAATTTCGGGATATCAGCCTCCTGAAAAATGTTAACACTTTCTTAACAAAAAAGTTGCGGGTTTAGTACTTGAGACAATCGAAGACCTGGAAGGATGTATAGTTGGATATTTCATAAGTTTCGATATTATTTTGCTGGCGTTTTTATAATATGGAATAGATGCCAATTCAGGTCTGAACTTCATCATCCATTGGGCGCGATTTATAGTTCTTAATTTATTGACTGTGTTCAGTGATTTCTGCCAGCTGAATAAACAATAAGAAATATATCGATATTACATGACCTATTCAATGTAACAATGAAATGATACTTCGTTTCACCGTTACATATTAAAACATTATTGTCTTACTCTTTTCTTAATCCATAAAAATAATTTTACTTCAAACTGTAATAAATTTATCATTCGATGACATGATATGATTTAAAATATGAAGCTTCTTTTTTCACCCATGAATATTTGAACGTGCACTATTAAGTGATAGGAATTGGACAAATTATCCCCTTTCTAAACTTTATACATACCATATCATTAAATTCCTCAACCCTTTAAATTTTGATACAAATTACATGGCCCAATGAAAAGAGAATTTTCAATATTCTATCATAACTACTGTCGAACAACAAGGAATGGATGTAATTTTTACTTTCCGTTAAGATCAGCGAAGTGAAGCATCACTTGCAGAGGTGAGTGTTTGGGAGAGTGACCAAATCCATCCCCATAGGGTTTCGGACAACACCCCCTAACCCTTGTTTCGGAGCTCCGTGGGTTGGGGACTTGGACACGTTAATCTGTGATGTCCGAAGTCCTTACGTTAGAGTAGCGTGGATGTGGAGAAGAGAGTGTCAGGTCAAATGTCACCTTTTCACCTGACCATGGCTCAAAATTACGAGGCTATTGGTGAAGGAGAAGTATTCCAAATCCGTTAACCTTAAGATACAGTCTGGGGTTACCATTATGTATGTAACAATCTATATGAGACTACTCAGTTGGCAGCCCCTATGAATATTTAAAAGAACTTACAAATGAAATAAACTTTAAAAAATGTTTTCTTTAAGAAATTTCTATGTCTTCGTTATAATTTTGAATTTAAAATTTCATCAATAATTGCTATTCAATAAAATAATTTTACAAAAATATAACTTCAGATATATATATATATATATATATATATATATATATATATATATATATATATATATATATATATATATATATATATATATATATATATATATATATATAATTGGCAAGTTTTAATAAATCTGTACAGTAAGTGCATTTATTGACAAATATTTTAAAAATTACCAAACTTGGTATACAAATCTGATAAAATTTGACGCTTTTATCTGCTAGTTTAATATTTTGTTTTTTAGAGAATAGTGAATGAAAACTGTGTTTGGATTTGTGTGTGAGTGCAATATTTTATGATAACAAAAATGCATAGTATACAAATAATTTCATTTTAAATTCAAATTCGCATTCAAATGGTGTATCAACTTATCAATCCTGCTTCCAAGTTACAAAGCTTTATAATATTCTTATAGTGTGGACTCCTATGGTATTGTTAATTTAGATAAAAAAAAATAAGCTATAAATTGAACTAAATGTCCTGAATGTAGTCTCAACAATCCATCCATGAAAATTTTAATAAAATAAATCTTGTTTTATTTATAAATGTATCGAAAAAAAATTTTTTTTTCCAAAAATCAAGTACCACTTAAAAGCTGTTATCAAGACCAGAATCTTTCTGTAGCTAGAAAAATGAAATCATTTATAACCTAAGAGAAGAAGATAATGAAAAAAAGTAAATAATAAATAAAAAAAAGAACCAAAAAGAACATGAAAGAAAAATGCCAAAAAATAAAGGAACTCCGCTGTAAGTTAGGACAACTTTTAGTCGCTTTATTTCATCGGGTGACAGATTATTTCAGTTCCAGTGACGACAGCTTTATCTATTCCCTTGGTGATACCTGTCCGGTATACGCCCACGGTCCACAGTTAACTGAAACAGCCCAGCAGCTTGAGCGACATTCATACTTGTTCGAGGAGAAAACGGATTTGTGAAAATAATATATAAACCAGGAAAAAGAAAAATATTCTTACATAGACGGGCTACACCAGCAGAGGTGTCTTATTTCAAAAAAACAGAAGGTTTTTGTTTTTATTTTATTATATTTTCGTTTCAGAGTCAGGGCTGGTCTTTTACGAAGCGTTTGTGTGATTTAAAGGACCGAGATCAGATATAAAATCAAAAACCGTGAGATTTCTTTGATAAATCGCCCTTTAAGGAGAACAAGCAGCCCAACGAGAAGTTTTCCGAATTGAATCGGACTTTTATTTCTGTTGTTTTTCTTGTTTTCTTATTTCTGGTAATAGAGAGATCATTTTTCATTCTGTCAAACTCAGTAGAAGTCGTAAAATAGAATCCGAACCTGGTGAATTTCTCAACTGGTATTTAATAAAAGCTGTTTGCACTTGGAAACCGATGCCTTTTACATCCTGAAAAAGACACTTACGTATGCCAAGTGTACCTTATAGAGTTGAATAACTTCAACGTGATACGTACCAATTAGATTACAATGGCATAGAAGAATGGTGCAAAATATTAAGGAATAACTGAATAATGCAGGATGTCTTACAAAATTTCATACTTTACACTTTAAAAAAGTATTTCTATCACTAAAAATAAGTCTAAAATGAATGCTTTTCAGATTGGTCTGTATGAAATGGGTTGATATTTTGGATATTTACTATAAGTTAATATAAAAGTTATTTTCTGTTTTTCTCTTATAATTGCATTAAATAATTCCATTAAGTTTTGATGTTTTGTTTGAAAATTTATGAATCGTTTACTCTCGTATTTTTAAGAAAAATCTTCAATTCTAAAGGCTTATGAAATTGAATTTTTTGATTCATGAAATAGAAAGATTCCATTTCATGAATTCAAACGATTATGTAATAGAATTTTTAAAAATAAAATGATAACATAAAGAAACGAATATTCAAAAATTAACATTTGAATTCTTTTTTACTAATTCTTATCAATAAACCGCAGTTGAATAGAGTTGTTGGTTATGATTTAATTATCATTTTATTAAAGTTATATTATTAACGTTATTAAATAAATATCATTGAGAAAAGAGCTTCAATGATATCGCAAAACTTAACTCACTCGAACAAATTTTAAGCAATTCTTTAAATTTAGGAATAAAGTTTTCTTAATATTTATGTAGCTTTTGTGCAGTAGATTACAGCAAAAATTATTCGAAAAATTATTTAATTTTTAAATTTAAGTTATAATGTACGCAAAAATATTACAGTAATAATACTTTATAAAAATATTACATGTATATTTTATCTGTAAATTTCAGATTTAAATATTTTGAATATTATTGTTTGACTATTTTAATGATAAAATGTATGATGTTTTAATATATTTTAGAAATATTTTCTTTATATTCTATAGTAATAGAAATTGTTCTATTATATCAGTTTGATTCTTTAATACAAGCTTTTTTTAATTTTTATCGTAATATTAGTTTATATTTTTAGAGATGATCTTAAATTTCTGTTTTCAATTATATTTTCCTTTATCTTATAGCATGAAAATATTTAATATTTTTGCAATGATATTTGTGTATATATATTTTTTGAAACGACGATATCATAAAGTTTCATAGTAATATTCTTTTACTTTCCCGGTAAAGAGTATTAGAATAACAATAACAGTTATTTTTGGTAACAGTTACCAGCAAGCAGTAAAACAGAATATTTAGATCAACTCTAATGTATTCCTCATAACGAAATAAAATCATAAATAATCAATACTGATAAATTCAATAAATGTGTTTTCACAGTTACTCTATAATATCTTTAATGCAAGAAAAAACAGTCACAATTCCATTGGAAGTGATTTTCCGAGCAGATTATGATCAAATCTCCTTCAAATTGATCTTCATCAGGTTATTGTTACATAAGCCATTTCAAATAAACCACTTTGCATTCACTTAATAGACATTGTTACAAATTCCTAACAATGGTTTTTCCTCTAAAATGATTTAAAGCGTCATTATGAGCAAAAGTGTATGCGTATCTTTCAGTAATTGGACATGCAATTGTTTCGGTGGTCTTTATGAGGGATGGAGAAACTGATATGGAAGTAAATTTAACCAGTTGTTCTAGTTTTTCTTATGTCGTTAAGATGATATATTCACGATGTAAATATACAGCCAATCTTTACAATTTGTGAGGAACAAACGTTGAGTTGAAACTATGCTTCCTATGCTTGATTATTAAGACATATTGCTGAATTTGGTTGATGTTTTTCTATTTAAAAAGATATTAATATGTGATTTAATAAAAAATAAAATTGTAAATGTATATAAGGTCTATCGGAAAGTTCTATCAGTTTTTGTTTGTATAGTCTTCGACAAGTATGTCCTATTCATTAGGAACATTATTGATTGTTCTTCTTTTATTAAAGAATGTTCACATACTGGCCGAACAAATTAAATAAAATGAGTGTGAGTCCTAACAATTTTAAGTGAGATATGATTGTTTATTGATAGATGATGATAAAGTTCATTTAAGCCACTATATTTTGCATGAATTCCAACAAGGAAGAAATGCAACTCAAGCGTGAGGAAAATTATTGAAAGTGTTTGTGGGGAAGATACAATCTGTGACAGAACATGCATCCGGTGATTTGAAAAACTTCATAAAGGTGGCTTTTGACTTCTCTGGTAAGCTAAGTTCTGGTTGCCAATCTTTGATTGACAATGATACCGCCTAGGTATTGTTAAAGCAAGATTCTTTTTAACAGCACCGGATATTACAGAAAAGCTTGATTCAGCTCAATAAACCGTTTCAGAGTACATTTGAAAACAGAATTGGTGTGGAAATATTCGAAATAAGTACTACATGAATTAAATGAAAAAAACTTGAATGATTGTCATCATATGCACATTTCGCATTGATTGGTGGGGACACTTCTTGGACCATTTGGTTCCAGGGGATGAAAAGTGGACCATCTGTGAAAACATGATGAGGAAAAATTCGTACAGTGTACCTGAAAAATCTCCCAGCTTCACCTCTAAATCGAAGTTGAATCTGGATAAAAGAATGTTTTGTATCCGGTGGACATCCGATTACCAATATATTTGAAACTGTTGAAACCAAGCAATAAGTTACATTTGAAATCGTGATATCAATATTTGACTAATTTAAAAACAGGACTTCTAAAAAAAGAGCCTGATGATATTCAGTAGGAAGGAAATTATACTGTTCATGATAAGGCTACAGTTAATTTCATTTTGGATTCCCATAGGAAAGTTCTTGCATCCATCGTGCTATACATAATTCCCTGATTATCACTTTCTTTTTTGTCCCCACAAAATTTTTGGCTTGGTGAAAAATTCAAACATGATGATATCAGACAAGCATTGATTCAATTTTTGCCTTATGAGATGAAGTTTTTTTGTAAATTTAAATACATGAATTGTCCTCGATCAGAGAATAATGATGGGAATTACGTTACAGTAAAATTTATTTAACTATGAAAAATTATTTTGTTTCGTTCATAAAACGGACAGAACTTTTCGATAGACTTAATAAATAATGGAAATACTAATTATATAAATATACTAATTTAAATAAAAGAAATACTTATACATAAAAGTATTTCAGAAAAATTTTTTATGTAAAAAAGAAAAATTTCATAAAATTTATTTAACACTAAAATACTACATAAAATAAATATCAGTATTTTAATGTTACAAATATTTTAGTCATTTTAGAAAAGGCACTTTAATAAACTTTATTTTTTTAGCAATTTCAGTAGAGAAAAATATGCCTGAATTATTGAACTATATAAAAAATAATTACCTGGCTTTAACGAATAAAAATTAATAATTATAAAAACAGCTCCTACAAAAATATACGTCGATTAAAATAATTTAAAACTTAAAAATTAAAAAAAATAAAAATATTATGAAATTGTTTTGTGATTGAAAACAATAGGAATTATGATGCTATTTTAATTTCCAAATATCAAAAACATTTTTATTTAACAATATATTAAAAATAGAATTTAAATTTAAAGAATGAAAGTTTATTTTTATCTAGTTTTGATGTGAAAAATGACAGCAAGGATCTAGCTAATTGTTTTCTGAAATTACCTATTTCAGAAAGTAAATAGCTGGAAAGTCCTTTATCTAAGTATTTCGATAAATTGATTTTAACTCCATGAAAACAGTAATTATTGTCTCATTTAATTAAACGGCAAAACAAGTGCTATTTGGATGAAAAATACAAGTTTTCTTTTTGCTTCAGCCTGAAAATTTCCCTAAGGGTCTTAAAGTTTCCAACTCCATTTCATGTTTCAGTTGGTACGGTCCCGTTTGCTTCTATGTTTATCCATTGTCATTAAATTCATTATGTTAGAGCTCCATATAAATTTTCTATTATATTTAAATTTATTAACTTCTTAGACAATATATAATATCAAATTATTTTCATTGCAAATTATTCTATTATTCAAATTACGATGTGCACTTTTAAATTGATCTGCTTAAGTTTTTCCGTAAAAAAGTAAATATAATCAGCTTTTAAAAAATTATACTCCTGTACTACAATTGATAGTAATTTTTTATATATATTATTTTGCAAATAGTATGTTACTGCGATGTTTTTAATTGAACCCAAATTTCAGTTCCACTTCCTCTTCTCCATATTTGGTTACCGTAATATTCAGAAAAAACGCCTTTGGCGTTTATGTGTTTGACAGTCAGTCTTTTGGCAGTAAGTTGCTTCTATAAAAATGACGTTTACGTTTTCAAAAAACTAAATGTTTTCTATCATGATTTGCAAAATGTGTAGGCGAAATTTTCTCTGATTTCTATATAAACCTGAGAAAACATCTTCAATAATGAAATCAATTATGAATTAAATATGCAATCAAATATGAGTCAAATCTGAATTGCAAGATGTTGAAATTATATTCCCAAATAACCCAGGTTCGATAGCAACACAAGTATGTCTGTACACAAACAATTCAGTGACATTTGCAGTACCATGGTCTGTTAACTAAGCAATCATGGTTTAAGCTATATTTGATGATTCATCATAGACACAGTAGTGCATTTAACAATGAAATTTGGTCACAAAAAAGGCACGACACCTTATTTTCAGACGATTCCTGATTCTGCTTACAGTACTCGAGATAGCAACTTTGAGAGCGTATATCGATGGTACACATTTGACATTGGTATACTGACCCTTCACCTAAATTAATGTTATAAGATGCCATTGGATACACATTTCAGTTAACTCTAGCTGACAGGATGCTCTTTTGACCAGTGTCCATTACATTTCCATTGTGTGACGCCCTTGGCTCCATTTATTAAATACCTTCAGAGCGTTATGCCTGGGCAGAATAATGTACGGCCATGTGCTTCTGGTAATGTATATGGTAAATGTTAAGTTATGCTCTGGATGGCAAGTTCTTCCCACTTCTTCCTAGTAGACATCTGGTCAATATTTGCGGATATGATATGATTTAATCCTAAAAATATTTTGAACAAACTGAATTAAGATCCTAATCATAAAGGAAGTCAAGATTAATATTAAAATTTCTTAAGGACCGCAACAACTTGCTTTTGGTAAGCATCATTCACGTGTCTGAAAGGTTGTTTGCTCAAGACTTGATGACCGAGAAACCTAAAATGTATTAAGAAGGCTTACGTATGCTAAATTTTTAGAATCTTATGTTCTTCAGCAAGTAGAAGAACAGGATATTATTTCATTGACTAACCTTACCACTAGCTTAGTTGAAAATTGATATTTTTCAAATATATATCCGGTCTTTGTTATAAAATTAGTTACATTGCTTTGCCCTTAACTTTATTGCACATATTTGATTGAAAACTTTTGCCCATATGATGAGATTTATACCCTTTTAATTTCGTTTATCAAAGGCTGTTTTTAACAGTTATTAATATTTAATGGAGAACTTTGGTTCAAAAACTTTGTTACTTTACATGGCTAATTAAAATATAAAAAAAATTGTTTTAAGATTATTGATTCTCTTCCATCTTTTCATGAAATTATAAGTAAAATCATACACTTGAGAAAAAATCTCCCTATTTCTTTATATCAGTATATTTTTATCGACTTTTTTGCCGAATTATTTTGAACATACTGAATATTAAATAATATAAGTCAGTGCAAATTATAAGTATTTATTCTTTTAAGGATTTTATAAAATTGTATTGTATCATTGAAGCAAATTGTTCAATTAAATGAATTTTACTCAGTTTTAAAAATAATAAAATTGATTTCACTTCAATTCATGTAAAAAAACGACATTCATTGAAAATTTAAGCATTATTTAAAAATTTGCTTCAAAATTTCAAATTTACATTTTTATATTAGCAGCTTAAGAAGTTTTCATTCAAAAATTGTTTTTGTAGTACTAAATAATAAAAATTGCTAAATATTATGCTATTTATATATCAAGAAAAAGATAACGGAAGAATTTTTTTTCACTTTATTTAAGTTTTTCTAAGCTATTAAACATAGCAAGTCAGATTAAAAGAAATCTTATATTTGTATGTTAGTCTCTGATAACTTAAAACAATGGTTATGTTTTCGTATAAAAAATTTGATTAAACTGTTTGTAGTTATTTTAAACCTTTGTTAATGCTGATTTGAATTCAATGTAATATTGCTTATGTCACAATGTAATTAATTTAAGCGATATGACATTAATCCGGAACTATATTCGCTTCAAGAATTAATACATACCCATTCTTCTATTTTAAAATTGTCATCTAAGTGTTTGAATTAATTTGTGTAAATATTTTCATCTTGGGTTTTCCCTCATTCTTACGTTTCCATAGAATATTTTTCTAAAAAATGATTCTCTTTAATAATTACTATAATTTACATTTTTTTCGATTTAAAAAAATATTCGTTGAGTGTTTTTATTTACTGCAGATAGCGAATGTCTTTACGGTTTTTCCAACACCCAACCGATAGGGAAAACATTGTAACTCAGATGACAGAAATTCCCATTTCAATTCTCAGGAAATAAAAAGAACAAGCACTCCACTTCTCCCTCGATTCGCGTTTAACTTGCTATGAGTGAGATATCAATTCGTGATACTAAACTGAAACTAAATAAAGCTAATATATTATAAATATTTTCAATTATATAATACTAAAAAACAAATCAATAGTAAATACTATTAAAAAAAATAGATTACGTTATTTTTCTACATTTTAATTTTTCTTGGGAAAGTGTGCTACTAGAAGCCAGGACTAAGGAAACTATTTTCTTAGTCTGCTAATATAAACATTTAATTAATGATTTTCCATATAAAATAACAGTTTTATTTTCATTTATTCTTCAAACTTTTAAGGAAACTTAAATGTATATTAATGTACTTTTTATAAAAGTCTTTTCTTTTTTTTCTTTCAGGCTCTACTTATAGCAGAGGTAAGTACTTCCTTCTTTGTTATTTTTTGTTCACATCAAATAATTTATATATATATTTGTGTGCGTATACATATATACAAAATGATGTATAAAATGATGCATTTTGAAAAAAATCTCTGATATATTTTTCTGAAATACAGATTATGAAATAATATACATAAACTATCTTAAAAAATGAAAATTTTGATTATTTTTTGTTTTAATTAATTTAAAGAAAAACTTCTTTTACCGTGAGGAATTAATTAAACAGATGAAGAGCAAAATCATTTGGCGTTATTATGAAAAATTATTTGTTTCATAAAACTGCAATTATTTTAATTCACGGATTCCGCGAATGTTAAACGTAGTCTAATGAAAATGTGTATTCACTCAAATCTAGTAGTATTGTTTTAAGTAATTTATCATTTGATTTTATTTCATTAAATCTGATGTATACGATTTAATTTAAAATTTTGTATCTTCATCATAATATAATACATTTATTACATATCGGGAATAACAAAGAAATTTTCTTAAAATGCTTTAATTTTATAAAAAAATAATAATAATTTACTTTCAAATAGGTATTACTTGTAAAATTTTTAAGGAAAATATTGATATGCACAAAAAATGCGATAAAGTTATTTTTAATATTATAAATTTTTATTTTTAATACTATAACATCTTTTTTATTTGCACTACTATCTTTTTTTGCATTATTAATTAGTTTAAATATTATAGAAAAACTTAACATAATAATAAATTATGCAAAAAAGATATCAAAATTAGTTTTATAATTAATTTAATACATATTATTCATTATAAAATTAATAAAAAATATAAATTAGTAAAATTAATAATATTGATTCGAAATTAAAATATAAATTATAAGAACAGATTCAGAAAGAAAAAATAATTTTTGTATTTTTCTTAAATTTAGAATCAAAAAACTTTAAAATACAAACGCTAATGGCTTCATGTGACAATTGCCAATTTATAAGAACTGTTTCAAGATACCACTGAGAATATTATTATCATAAAAGCCTTATACAATTTGATCTTATCCCATTTAGACCATGTCTATATCTTGTACATTTTAGCTGAGATAGAGAATTGTAAACTCTAATATTCTCATTTTCATAAGCTAAATGGTAAAATAAAAAATTTGGCAGGAATTATACGACTAATTCTGAATGAGGCAAGGAAATAACAAATTCGTTTTTCAGGAAATTAAACGAAGAATTGCACGCAAAAAGTAAAACAATACTGAGTATTCATGAATTATGAAATCACAATTTATTGGAATTACTTCAGAAAATTTTAAATCAAAACAAACAAAAGATAATCGACTGATATTAAAAAAAAACTTAACTCCATGGCACGACAGCCCATGTGGGCCAAGGCCTACGGTGCCCATAATTGTTTTCGTGACCGAGGGCCCTGGGGTGCGAAGCATATGTCCCAGTTATGTGGTCAGCCTAACGTAAGACCCCCAGTGTATAGTTCCCAAGCATGCTTGGTACTCAGTTAATCGACCCACTGAAGGGATGAAAGGCTGAATCAACCTTACCCAACCCGAGGATCGAAACTCGGACCTGTGTCATGGGAGCGTGAAACGCTGCCACCAAGCCACCGGGCTTCAATCGTCTGATATTACCTCTCAAATATTCATGCTTTTCACTTCGGACTGTTTTTTTTTTAAAGTGATCAACCACCAGAGACATGTAATTGCAATTTTTACTATAAAATAACTTCCACGTCTGTGAGCGTAGATGAATACGTCCCCAACTGGATTGATGAATTTTAGGTGCTGGATTTCATATGGATACCAAACAGCCATTTTTGATGATTGTTTGGTATCCGTCAGTAAATATGCATTTCTACAAGAATTGTTAAGAGGTTCCTATGTGTGTGTGTGGGTGTGGACTATGTTGCTTCCACCTCAAACTACCTAATGCTCTGAGATATTCTCGAGTAAATTGCATGTGATCTTCAATCTTTTACATTTTGCCAATGGATTGCAAGGCAAATATCCACTCAGCTGTGAACAAAACTTTGTCGCAGTCAGACATAGTTTAATTGATATGTTGGCAATACCATTTGTATATTGCTTCTCAGGTCTGGACATAAAAGGGACAGAAACTTGAAGTAAAATCGGATTTACGGGTCACAGTTGAGAGACCTTTTGCTGTTAACGGGTACTGTCTTATCAATGTCCATTTCATTTTATGCATATGCAGAAGTCTATTTTTTTCGATTCAAGTTGGCTACAATAGCAATGCATCGATTTCCCGCGATTGTCATAATCCCTAAGTGGACGCGCTCAGATCTTCGGATTACAATTGGTTTGGTTTGGAGTCGTTCTCATAATCATGAACTCATGAAGTGATGAAAACTTATTAATTAAACATATGGAATTCATTATTGAGCTCCAGTGAGCTCAGTATTTTCACGTCGCTTCCCGTTAAGATTAGAAGAGTGATCATTTGCCGAGGGCAGTGATTGGGAGGATGAACACATTCTCCTTCACTGGATTGTGGGATCTCAGTGAGTTGGGGACGTGTCCACGTTAATATGTGACGTAGGAATTCCTTCCGCTAGTGTGGTGCGGATTGGATAGGGCAGCTCCTGACACCTGGCAGTAGTTCAAAATTTCGAGGTACTTGGCGATGGGCGAGTATTCCAAACCCTTAAGGTTCACTCTTTGGCTTGCATGCGTAAGCCAAAGAGTGAACCTTAGGAGTTTGATTGAACCGAAATAATGAAATATATCAATTCATTATTTCGGTTCAATCAAATTGCATGCTTACGGTCTTTCATCAATCTTTCATTTGTCATCTGGAAAAACTAAAATAGGTTTGTCTTTAAAAAAACAAATTGTATTTAAGTTCTAAACACCTTTTATCCGTACTAATACGTAGTTCTTTTAAAAATGCATAATACTGGCTTCTAAAAGTATTTTTTGCATGATTTTTGACGCAAAACCATTTTTATTTGTTATGTAACATATTAGGTTGTGTGGGGAATAAGTTCGTAGCGTTTTTACCAAAGACTTTTATTTAAACAAAAACAATAATTATATCAATAAATTAATCAATTATATATTCGCCGTTGCTGTTTACAGCCTCTTCCCACCTCTTGACTAATTTGTTGATGCCGTTCCGCAAAAAATCGCCTGGTGTCAAAGAAGTTGTTGAGCCAGTTTTTAAGGACCTCTTTGTTATCGAAGGAAACGCCCTTCAAATGGTTTGACAAGGAACGGAAAAGATGGTAATCGGTCGATGCAAGGTCCGAAGAATACGGCGGATGGTGAAGGACCTTCCATTCGGGCTCTTGGAGTGAGACTTTGACGACTTGTGCAACATGGGGCCTGGCGTTCTCGTGAAGGAGTATGGTTTGACCATGTCGAATAGTTCTTTTCAGTCGAATAGCCTCATTCACGCGGTGTAGCTGGGCAATGTAGTACTCCTTATTGACTGTGGCATTCTTTTCGAGCATTTCCCAGTGCACCATGCCCTCCCAGTACCACCAAACACATATCATGATCTTCTTTGGGAGAAGGTCCGGCATGACTCTAGGCTTTGGCGTATCTCCTGGAGCCACCCACTCCTTTCTTTGCTTCATATTGATGTATAGGCACCATTTCTTTGTCAAACAGCAAACAAATCGTTTTAAAATAAAAGAAATAAAAAAACGTGACGAGCTTATTCACCAATTTAATATTGTAAATTTCCATCTACCTCTACAAGCTAAATTGCAGCCTTTGCAATTTCAAAATTTAATGTTCTCTACCGGGTTAGTTTTTGAAAACGAGACTAATATCTTTTTTTTTGTAATGTATTAGAGAAGAATAAGAAATGTTCATCTTAAAATGCGTTATTATTTTTTATGTATCTTTTATATGTCTACGTTTTCGTATGACACGGCAAAAATATTTCTCAATTTGGAAAAAAATAAATGCACCTGAAAAAAAATTACCAGCCTAAAAATTTAAATTTAATAAGTTAAGAATGTTCCTAAATGGATATTATTTTATATATATTATTTTCTGATTTAGTTTATATATAATATAAGATGTTAACCTGCTTTTACCAGATAAAGAAAAATTAAAGTGTTCAAAAAAGTGAAAATATTTCATTTACTTTATTTCTACCATTTCTAACGGATTATTAATGACTTTTATGTAACTATATTTGTATATTTTGCTTCGAATTGAAATATTTTAAGAAAAAATAAAGCCGTAAAATCCATTATACTTTCTTGAAGATAACAACTAATTAAGACTATCCAGAATTTTCAATCTAAACTTCGGACAACATCTGATATATTAGTTTCCAACCAATTTTTCAAATTTTGCAAATATGTATTAAATACATTTCATTGCGTTATTTCTATATTTTCTCAACTTCTTTTAAATTAGATTTAATTAAAGGAATTTTATTACAAAATGGAATATTTATGGTTTGGTTCACTTACTGAAAGGGTATAGTTTAAATAATTTTTTTTCCTCTAAATAAAAACAGGATTCGCATTCTTTTAAACCAGTATAACTTCTCTAACTATTAACATAGGACAAACTGTTTTACAATTTTTTTAAAAATAAATACACATGATTGTTTAACTATCCGATTTTGGTGACACATAAGCATAATAATCATAAGCATATTCGAAATACAATACGAAAATTTAAAAATATGTATTTATTTATTATTGCAAAATAATGTTATGTATAATATGAATATCGCGTATTAAGTTTTTTCCTGATGTTTCAACAGAGAAAGTTTGAAAAGGAATTATATTCTTATATAATCTTCAAAAGAAACTTGAAAATATCTTAGATAGGAAAACGTTTTTTTGATAATGAACATCTAACGAAGTGCAGGAATATTTTAAATCAATATCAAAAATTATTTGTGGCAGTAAATAAATTAAGATATATTTACTTCTCCATATATGATGTCCTTAATGATTTCTCTGCCCATGAAAATATGCACTGCGTAACTTCATATAATTATATTGCCTAGTATGAATATAATTCCAAACGTTCCTGTAATCTTACAATGTTTTTACTCATAGATTCACAATCATATAATAGTTATTTGAAGTGAACAAAGATAAACAAATAAGCTTTAAATCAAGATGGACTATACATGCAAGAAACATTTGTTCAGTGATAAGACACAAATTCGATAAAAGTGTTCAAGTTTGAACTTGTTCTAACTTGTCACTGTTCACCGAACTTGTATGAGTAACACAAGTTCGATAAAATTGTTCGAGTTTGAACTTGTTCTAACTTGTCACTGTTCAACCGAACTTGTATGAGTAACACAAGTTCGATAAAAGTGTTCGAGTTTGAACTTGTTCTAACTTGTCACTGTTCACCGAACTTGTATGAGTAACACAAGTTTGATCAAAGTGTTCGAGTTTGAACTTGTTCTAACTTGTCACTGTTTACCGAACTTGTATGAGTAACACAAGTTCGATAAAAGTGTTCGAGTTTGAACTTGTTCTAATTTGTCACTGTTCACCGAACTTGTGTGAATAACACAAGTTCGGTGAACAGTGACTAAAGTTAGTTATTTAAAAATTTGATAAATTCTTTATTGTCTTTATACTCGAAGATTTTTGCTCTTTGTTTTTAATTGAGGTATGTTTTTTGCTGCTTCAGGCAAAGTTACTTGTATTCATTTTAAATACTTTTGGTTACCGTATTTGTATTTTAAGAGCTAAAAATATGTAATGAAAGGAATTTATACACATTATCAAATTTAGGCACTTTGCCATTTCGCCGATTCAGGTGATAATGTTACTAAATACTATTATCTAATGAAACAAAGTATCACAAAGTGCTGCTTTTATTTTTAACATTTTACATTATTTTAAATAACGAGAAAAAGTAGTTATGCCTTCAAAATAATATTTTTTAACTATCAATTACTATTTCTGCATCTGTGTTTTGTTAGTTGGGACCGAAAATATTTACACCGCGAAATTTGCACTGGCGAAAAAAATGGTATCATCATGTTATAACAAATATATACGAAATAAGGGCAGATTATTCACGCAGGTAAACGTCTTCATTAAAACAAAGGACAACATTTAATCAATTAATCCTCATTTGTCTTTTGTACATATCTCTCCTTGAGGAAACAAATCCCATATTTAATGCAAGTAAGCGTTGTTAGTCACGATTTTTTCCAAGCATGTTTAAACCGATTTGGATGGCCTATATTAACTGGATTAATTGCCTTTGCGTATGTTAAATGCAAAAGAACAGTTCTTCCCAGTTCAATCACGATTACCCTCTAGCTGTATTTGTTACTGATCCTTGGAAGACCTGGTTAAAATGATCAATCCAGTCTCAAACACGGAATGTAGGAACTTCCTCTTTTTATCCAAGAGTACTTCAGAATAAGCAGACAATTTAAATCACACTCACCTTTGCATTTTGAAGTAGAGGCGCGATTTAAAATTCTGAAGGAAATGAATTAAACTTGCCATAAAAAGTGTTGAAGAGAATTCCTGCAAGAAACTTTTCAATGTTTGCTTTGCACTTAAGGTCGATACTGCTCTTGAGTTGAGTTGTATTTGATTTAGCAGTCGTTTGGTTATACAAATTCCTCAGAAAAGTGGGCATCAACGCGAAGGCGTTTAGGAATTCGAGCAATTTTTATTCGGCTACTGTATTTCTAATGAGATTTATATTTAGGTATATTCTGAAATTGAATTATATGTTTTAAATTTTCCAAACATAAACTTTATTTTCATTAAGCAAAATATTATTGGTTTATATTTGTATTGGTTTATGTGTTAAACTTTAAAACGTCCTTTGATAAAATTGAATTGTCGTTAATAGCATGTGTTAATACAAATGTATTTTAATTTTATTAAACACAAAAAAAAATAATTTTACAATAATAAAATTTTAAAATATCAGAGAAGAGAATATTAATTTAAATGTAGTTAGTATTCAGTAAGAGAAATTAATATCGCTACATTCGAAACAGCGTGGCAATTATTTGATGTTATGTATCAATTTAGTCTCCAAAATAAATTATCTACGAGCTCCGTTTAACAGTTCGTGGGTTTGATTCTCAATTCAGATGGCAGTATTTGTAGTGGTTCTGAATTAATTTTAAGCCGTATGTCATATTTCAAATCCCTTTAGCATTTAGAACAACAAAAAAGCAACAACAAAAAAACAAATTACGTCATCTCTAATCTCAGAGTCAAGATGAATTGCTTTTATCTTTTTGGAGGCATCAAAAGAATTAATTGAGAATTAAAAAATTATTTAACAGTTATTAATTATTATAAGAAAAAAATATCAAAAGTTGTGTAGTATCTCAAAGTGCCAGTTTTATGGAAAAAATATTCATTAATTTTCTCCATTTCAATAATCTTTGATGAAATGAATATTAAAATAATACTATCATCTGACTATTGGAAGCTATATTTAAAAATTGTGTTACTTAAAGTACACATTTTGTTTTCAAAAACGCGTTGTAATTTCTTTAAGCGTAATATATTTATAATTATATAATATATTTGTTATAAAAATTAATAAAATGACTGCGAAATAATCGTTACTTTTTTGTATAACCTCATAAGAACATTAAGTTCAACAAGTTTTGTTATAGAAAAATGATTCTTTTTTTAAAAGAAATAACGTGTGAAAAATCTTCCCTAAATATAGAAGTATAAATGAGAAATTCTATAAAAACTGACTTTCAATGAATTTCATATCAATATATTTATTAATTGTGTTGCATTTAGTAAAATAAGATATTTCATTTTCAACCTTTAACGACAGAATAACAAGCTGAACAGATGAAGAACTAATATTTGTCATTCTGCGCACCAAATATCGCGCAAATAACCTATACATAATTTTTTATGGATAACTTTAGATTTTATAGTATATTTTCATGGAGTAATTATTTATAATTAAAAAATAATATAATTATAGTTAATATATCTATATATAAATAAAATCCTCATTCTGCTTGTCTTTTGAATTTTTATCCGGGGTTAAATTGAAAACCGTTTCATGGAATAGAATAAAATTTATATCAGGATGTAGGTTTCTAAATAACTTAACTGGTTTCTGGATAACTTTCTGGCTTTTTCATCCTGAAATTTGGATTACAGCAATTATGATTAATTCAATCGATAACTGATTTGAACTCCCTGTAAATTTGTTTATGCAGTGGTGCAAGCAATTTAAACCAATCAAAACCCAGCGTTGGAATTCCTCTTATTTCAAGAATAGAAGCACTCCCTTCCATTTGTAAGCTAACAGTAACCACAAGGAATAAAAGAAAATAGATATGGTATCGATTTTCCCTTTCTTTCTACGCTTCCTCAGTGTAATTTTAAAAAATAATAATAACTGATGTTTTTTTCTGATTCTTGAAAAATTATTTTTTTACAGAATTTATTTATAATTTTCTCGCTACGCTGCCGATAGGAAACACTTTTTGAATCGGAAGGAAAAAATTCTAACTTTTAAATGTTTAATTATCTTTTTAATTGAAGGGAATTTTCAAGATTTCAAACATCACTAAATTTAACTTTCATTGGAGTCTTATTTTGAAGATGAAAATAGATTTTCTGGTAAAACCATATGAACAAAGTTAAGTAAATGGAAAATATCTTTATTTTTTCCCATTGGCAATCGTGTTCTTTTTTGTAAGTTACGGCTGTAATTACTTATATTTATCTTGCAAAATGCATGGAAATAAATGTAGTTCAATGTTTTTTTTTTTTTTGCCAAATTTTAACATTTTACATTCTATATTTTTGACTATTTCTTGATAAATCGATTGCCAATTATACTTTTCAGTTAATTAGATTTTCAATAATTCTTTAATTCCCCCCAGTAAAAAATTAAGTCTGCAATATTTTTGCTAATCACATATAATCACAATTTATTTAGGGTTTTTATTATTTTATGTATAAAAATATTCCTTTTATAATTTTCCATGATTTATGTGAGAGTAAACCAATAAGGGCAGCTGATCTAATATGATAAGTGTACATCTGGTGTATTTAAAAGATAAATACACCAGATGTACACTTATCATAAATATAAGAATAAAAGAAAAATTTAAAAGCTAATTCAAAAAATGTATTATAATTGTTTGTATGAAGGAAGGATTCGTTGGACTAATAAGTATTTTTATAACTTTTAGAAGATTTAAGATTCATTTTAACTGAAATATTTATAAATATATTGAAAAAAATTCAATTTTATACAAAAAAACTTTCTTTACATTTTGGATGAAAAATTTAAATTACCGGAAAAGATGTGATAAATGTTCATTTTCGGCAGTTTATACTACAGATAATGTGCTTCAGCTCGGCAATGTTTCATAAAAAAAATTTCTACTGGTCATTTACTGATTTGAGAAATGTTATAATAATATTTTGTAGTTACTAATGACACTTGTACAAGCCAAGCGGTAGCAGTGATTACTCAGAAGTCAAAAGGATGCCTCTTTCGTTTTAATCAGAACACCACAAAGGTGAAAGTACGTCTTTACTATAAGACTCCTCCGAAAGATGGCACCACCATAGAATCTACTCCCTCAATTTTGACTTTGGTCTGGAGTGAGAGGAAATATTTTTCCACATCATTACACCCACCATGGTAACTGCTCAATGACCGACCACAGGATTTTCTATTCCCAGATTTAGCAATCTTTGGTGGCAACGGGAAATTGAAGCCAGCCTTTCTGGAAGGAATGCCAATGGCCTAACCACTAGGCGGTTTCCGCCTGGTTGGTTAGGGGGTCGTTCTTATTATTGGGAGGTAATGAGTTCGAATCCCAGTCGACCATAGATCTCTCATGTCCGCTAAAGACGGCTGGGGTACGTTATAACTGGGCATGGTTGCAAATCCTCCAAGTGAAGTAATACCTTTGGGAGTGGCAAGCCAAGTATTGAAGGTCTTCTGCTTGTTTCCTGCTTCAAAATCACGAAGACTCCCCCCGGCTGCTTCTATGTAACTGGTAGAGCCCAACTCAGGACTAGGGAAGCATGCTGGTGCAACAACGGCCCTCATAATAACATCTACTTTATCTTGGTATAAAGATCATTTTATATTTATTTCAATCTAGCATGGGCGGATGTTATCGGGAAAAGTAACAGCATCAATGCAAAATGTCACTGAAAATAGCGTTCGAGCTTATGGTTACGTATATATTCCCACTGCTTCCAAAATCTTTTTGAATCTATTCTTCAATGAATAACAACCATCATCAAAGTGAAAAAGCGGGCTCTATTCATTTTTAGATAAGTATCAATAATTTACATTTTAACTGAAATGTATTTTATTTATATAAATAAAATCTTCAATCTTTATATCTGCAAACTTTTTAAAGCAAGGTTATATTTAAAATGACCATTCCGACATGAACTGAAACTTATATTAGGTCGTTGGCTTCCAGCTTATTTAAGGTTTCGTTTCAAAATTTTGAGTACACGTTTGTAAATAATTAAAACTCTAATAACTGCTAATCAGAACTCACTTGAAAGTTGGTTCTGCATTGTTTCATTCTGTTTGGGAGCGAATAGTTCTTTTTTTTTCTTTTAACATTATCTGATGGTCCCGTGTCTGCTTCAACTTGAACATTAAGGTCACCTTCTTAATTGCTTTCAATAAGTTTACCACCATTTGCAATTTGAAGATTATTTAAAGCTTCGTTTCAAAATTTTGATAACAATTTTGTAAATAATTAAAACTCTAATAAATGCTAATCAGAACTCGCTTGAAAGTTGGTTCTGCATTGTTTCATTCTGTTTGGGAGCGAATAGTTTTTTTTCTTTTAACACTATCTGATGGTCCCGTGTCTGCTTCAACTTGGACATTAAGGTCACCTTCTTAATTACTTTCAATAAGTTTACCGCCATTTGCAATTTGAAGATTATTTAAAGCTTCGTTTCAAAATTTTGATAACAATTTTGTAAATAATTAAAACTCTAATAAATGTTAATCAGAACTCACTTGAAAGTTGGTTCTGCATTGTTTCATTCTGTTTGGGAGCGAATAGTTTTTTTTCTTTTAACACTATCTGATGGTCCCGTGTCTGCTTCAACTTGAACATTAAGGTCACCTTCTTAATTACTTTCAATAAGTTTACCACCATTTGCAATTTGAAGATTATTTAAAGCTTCGTTTCAAAATTTTGATAACAATTTTGTAAATAATCAAAACTCTAATAAATGCTAATCAGAACTCACTTGAAAGTTGGTTCTGCATTGTTTCATTCTGTTAGGGAGCGAATAGTTTTTTTCTTTTAACACTATCTGATGGTCCCGTGTCTATTTCAACTTGGACATTAAGGTCACCATCTTAATTACTTTCAATAAGTTTATGACCACTTGCAATTTGAAGATTATTTAAAGCTTCGTTTCAAAATTTTGATAACAATTTTGTAAATAATCAAAACTCTAATAAATGCTAATCAGAACTCACTTGAAAGTTGGTTCTGCATTGTTTCATTCTGTTAGGGAGCGAATAGTTTTTTTTTTCTTTTAACACTATCTGATGGTCCCGTGTCTGCTTCAACTTGGACATTAAGGTCACCTTCTTAATTACTTTCAATAAGTTTACCGCCATTTGCAATTTGAAGATTATTTAAAGCTTCGTTTCAAAATTTTGATAACAATTTTGTAAATAATTAAAACTCTAATAAATGCTAATCAGAACTCACTTGAAAGTTGGTTCTGCATTGTTTCATTCTGTTTGGGAGCGAATAGTTTTTTTTTTCTTTTAACACTATCTGATGGTCCCGTGTCTGCTTCAACTTGAACATTAAGGTCACCTTCTTAATTACTTTCAATAAGTTTACCACCATTTGCAATTTGAAGATTATTTAAAGCTTCGTTTCAAAATTTTGATAACAATTTTGTAAATAATTAAAACTCTAATAAATGCTAATCAGAACTCACTTGAAAGTTGGTTCTGCATTGTTTCATTTTGTTTGGGAGCGAATAGTTCTTTTTTTTTCTTTTAAAATCTTCTTTCATATTTAATTACTTGAATCTAATCTACTTGAAGTCCTGGTTTCCTATATCTTCAGCACTACCTTCTGAACATTCAGGAATTTTCAAAAAAATGTTTCTGAATCCCTTAAATGGCATCTCTCTCTCTTTCTCGCATTCTCATCTTTTCCTTCTCTCTCTTACCTTTCCTTTTCTTGAGACTTTCATTTTTCTCATTTTCCATCTTTTCTTCAGTCTAATTTATTTTGCTGCAAGCGAATAGGATAGACTGTATTCGTATAATTGCTGTTCTATTATGTTCTTGATGCTTTGATATTCGCCGATCGGGAACACGATTTGAATACAGGTAAAATTATTCTCTACTTCAACTTGTCTTAACTTTATAGGTGAAAGGAATTTTCAAGTGCTCCAAACCTCATTCTATTTGATTTTAGCTGATTTATGTATGAGAACATATTTTGTTCAGCAAAACACTATTTTGAAAAAATAATATATAATAATAAATTATATTGTATATTGTAATAATAATTATAATAATAGAATTTATTATTTAATTTAGTATTTTTTAAAAAGTAAATGTAGTTATATTTATTATTTATTAAGAAGATAATATATAATAATTATAACTATATTTACTTTTTTTAAAAATAGTAAATTTTGTTATATTTCTAAACTCGCAATTTTCTTCCAAAAGCTAAAACACATTTTGAACCTTTCATTGGTACTGGAACTAGCTGTTGCCATTCTGTCGAATCGAAATCATTTAAAATATTTTCAATGTTTATATTTATTTATCACTTGAGATTAAAAATGAATATTTTGGTAGATTCTTGTGAGTTTTTTGTTTTTTCCTGTACTTACAAAGTAATATAGTTATAAATGTTTTCAAAGCAATTAACTAAAATTTCTAAGTGAGCCAAAAAATTCTTTCACAAAAAACCTATAATTTAAATTTTAATAAGCTTTTTTCTTCAATGAAATATATTATTAACTCAAAGTTTTTTAAATAAATACTCTTTTGTAATGTGTTTCTTTAAATCATTCTTTCATTAAACTAAAAATAAATACTTACTTTCCAGATATTGATTTTTACAGATAAAAAGAGCCATTTTTTTAATTCCCACAAGAGATAATTTCGTTCACGTCGTACATCAAACAATAAAAGTCACGGTTGCAGTTTTGACAGTAGTGCAAACAATTTTACGAGACAACTTTGGAACATGATAAATTCATAACTCTCATCCGAAAAGAGCGGGAGTTCTGAGTTGAATAATAATAATGAGTTAGTTTTTCGATGAAGTAAACATTTAAAACTCCGATGATGGAGAAACAAAAGTCAATTTACAAAAATAAAAGTGACTTGAAAATCACAACACGTTTAGCGATAAAAAGTCAATCTAATCATTCGGAGAAATAGAGAAATAAATATATCAAACGGGGTATAAATAATCTTAAGAATATCATGATATCTTCAGCTATCATGTGATGTTCTATGATGACTAGTGAGAATGTTTCTAGAATTTAAGATAGTTATTTCTCTTGAAAATTTACCGATTTAGACATGATTTTCCAGTTATTTTATTTCAGTATTGAAGTAATCACCTTTAAATGCGACAGACATTTATGATTTCGTGTGGAATGTTTTTTTTAATTATCATGGAAAGGTATAAATTATAATCAAAATTTAGATGATTTGCAATAATTCATGCCTTGTAACTTATTTTTTCGTACATGTTGTTTTCAATCACAAAAATTGATACTGGGAGACTATTTTCTCAAGATTTTATGAGTTTTATTTTTCGCTTAAAGTGAGTATTTCTCATAAAAATGTCATTATAAAACTGATATATTTTTCTTTTTATACGATGAACGGAATGCCTGTTATTATTATTTTTGTATTAGAAAAGTGAATGCGTTTGCTAAGTAAATTCGAATGTTAAAAACATAAATTTGGTACATTAATTGCTTTGATCTCAAAAAATTTAACAATAAATAACTAAATAAAAATAAAAAATCGAAATTTCGCTGCTTTTTTTATTGAACTAAACAACATGGGATAATTGCTCTATTTCTGCGTGAATATCACCCATACATCAGGCAAATCTGCTAAGTTTTCCTGGTTTCCTCCTTTGTGATTTGTGAATATCATCAAGGAGAAATCATTCCAAATTGAGGAAATAAAGATAATTCATACATAAACTTTTTATATTTTAAACAGTTTTAGTCTAAAACTGAAATAATTCAATTTTGTAAATAGTTTATAATTAAACTTGATTATAATAACTTTTGACTTTAATGTATACCCTTTATTAAAAATGATAATAATATTTTTCTGTTGCATTCCTTTCGTATTGGACCAGGCATTTAATTTTTTCACCTTAACTGACAGAATTTATTACTAAATAATTAATATTACGATTTTGACTGCAGATATATATTTACGAATTTTTCAAGAAAATATTATCAAATTGTTATTCAGACACAAATATCGAAAACTTTAATATCTGAAAGTTTCTACTATATTCTAAGATTGATGCTCAGATTTGCGAAAATTTGAATTAATGTTTCATTAAAATAATTTTGAAAATAACCACTCAACTTAATTTGTTGATCATTTAAGCCATGCATATATGAAAAATCGAATATAATTTTAATATAACAATACAAAAAACAAGGATTTCATAATATGTAACTTTAACTAGGAACCTTAAATGATAAAAATAACAATAATAGTAATAATAATTGAGAATTTTATTTAATATTGCTGAATCTAATAACCAGACAGAGGAAATAAATTATCGACATACCTGTTTAGTTTATGCACACATTTGAATGAATTTTAACTATAAAAATTTTTATGAAATGTCTGTGAAACATTGTTTAAATTTTAATTTAACACCTTTTCTTAATGGAAATTGATTCTTTGATTTCACGAATACTTCACTCAGTTCAAAACATCTAAAAATAATAGAAACTGAAAGTTCAATATAAATTTCAGTTTCTTTTATTTTTAAGTGTTTTTTGAAATCCCCATTATTTTTTAAAAGAAAATATTATTTGTCCTGCTTTTATCAGCAACGTTTTTATTATTCTGTATAAATTATGCAAATTTTTTAGAAATAAAAATTAAATCTAGTCTTGAAAATCTAGTAAATCTAGTCTAGTATTCAGCGTGATTAAGGACTCTTTTTTTGATGAAATAATGCATAATTTAGAGAACATAAACATAATCGTTTTTTAAATGTCACTAAAATTTTTACCCGAATGTGTGTATAAAAACTAAATTTTTCAATTTCATTTCGAAAAGAATCTCTCAGAGCATTATATATATATATATATATATATATATATATATATATATATATATATATATATATATATATATATATATATATATATATATATATATATATATATATATATATATATATATATATATATATATATATATATATATATATATATATATATATATATATATATATATATATATATATATATATATATATATATATATATATATATAATATTTATATATATGTATATATATATATATATTTATATATATATATATATATATATATATATATATATATATATATATATATATTTATATATTATATATATATATATTTATATATATATATTTATATATATATTTATATATATATTTATATATATATATATTTATATATATATATATATATATATATATATATATATATATATATATATATATATATATATATATATATATATATATATATATTTATATATATATATATATATATATATATATATATATATATATATATATATATATATATATATATATATATATATATATATATATATATATATATATATATATATATATTATTGCCTTTTCAACTTCATCGCTTTATTTTCTATACATTGCTTTTCTCCTCTTTTTTAAAAGTTTATTTAAATGTTGGTCCATTTCTTTGGTTACGTTTTTGAATCTTATGCAATGAAAGGTCTTATACGTGGATGCATAAATTGCTGTGGTAAAGAAGACCTGAATATCTCATTTGCCGATCCCTTTCCCTATACCTGTACCAACCATTACGAGGGTGTACTCCAGGTTAGTACCGTACATCTCAGGCCGATCGAATCGTGACTGGGCCCCGCATGAACTATGACTTCCCATGGCTGGGACTGCTCACGAATTATTGCGAAAATTGCTTTCTGGAAGGCATCAGAAACAAAAACACCTCTCTTCGTTCTCCAAGAAGAGGATCGGAACGAGGGTGACACGGGGAATTTTTTTTAATAGTGAAGGGGTGGTAAAGATCAGCTATGTTTCGGAGATTTTGTTACGATAAAGAACATTTTTGAAAGATATGATTCTTCTTTTCTCATTCTTTTTTCTAAATTTCCGTTCGTAAATTGATTGTGAATGATGTGGGTGTTATTTGTAATGATATCGTAATGTAAATCAAATATTTTTGGAATGTTTGTTTAATGCATGTAATATTACTTGTAGTTAATTCCTGCGAAGTTCCAGTTCAATAGCCTTCATAAAACTAATTATCAAACTTGTATAATAATTATCATAAGCATCTTTATCAGTCTTTAAAAAAATGAAATTCAAGTACTTATTTCCTAAATAGGACCTTCCTATTTAAATTGTTTTAATATCAGCAGATCATCAATTAGCAGCAGTGAATAATATATCATTTTCACGACCTAATTATTTTAATTCGCATGACAGTACAATCACACAGTATGTATGTTAATCATTCTTGGTATACTTCTTGATGCATTTTCTTTGTGGCGTCAAAATCCTTCAAGATACTTCATGTTATGATGGTATCAGATTATTTGAAATAGTTTTATCTTTGATATACTGCCATGTGACGATACCATCATAACATTCTTGGTATAGTTCTTGATGCATTTTCTTTGTGGCGTCAAAATCCTTCAAGATACTTCATGTTATGATGGTATCAGATTATTTGAAATAGTTTTATCTTTGATATATTGCCTTGAGACGAAAGTTAATTAGTTAATGCTTTAGCTTCTAATTTATCAATTGGTGGATTCAATTCTTTCTTCGGTTGGTGGATATATCAACTTTATCCTTTAGATTCTTGTCTATTTAATTTCCAAACACATAAGAAAACCAAACCTCTGATATATTGATACCAATCAATAGATATATTCATTGAAAGAATGGATGGCAGATCATTGACATGAGACGTTAGAAATAGACCAGTTGTCAGCATACCTATTCCAAAACATTTTCAAGTAATAACTGATAATTACGAGGCCTAATGATGACACCAAATAATTCATTAAAACCATGATTCATCACAGGCAAGCTACCCTATATTACACACTTATTGACATACTACCGTCAAATAAATGATGATTCTAAATTGTTGGCAAATATTCTGATCATTGACTTACCAATATCAAATCTCTGATACTAATTATTAGACGTCTATTTACATTACATCTTGTCAGAGGAATACAGATGCAAATCTTCGATTCAAATCATCAGATAAAATTTGGAAACACCATAATCTATCAATGCTACATCTGGAGATCGCCAAAAATACTAGCAAATGGTATCATTTTAACTCTTATTTTATATTTCATATTTTCTAGAAATATAGTCGTAGATTAGGAATTCATTTTATTTTTATGTAATGCTACATTTTGAAAGTATTAGAATAGATTTTACGAATATTGCCTTTAAACATAAAGATCAGATTATTTTAATAATGCACAAAATTGAATTTTTTAAATAATTTTTTAAGTTATTTCTTTTTTATTATAAGAAATGTTAGCAATTTCATTATACATTCTTTATTGCATCTTTTTTGCATACATAAAAACAAACTTTTCGCTCATCAGGCCCAAAACTTGGTTATAAAATGTTCTTTAACTAAATCATTTAATTGCATCCATACTTCGTTAAATGAGAATGCATATAAAAAATGCTTTTTATAGGACAATCTGCATTTTGTCTTTATCAGATTCAGACCATTATTTTTTATGTTTCTTCGTTCGTCACAGGTTTATCAAAAATAAAATTACATCGGGTGTTATTAACTTTCGCTTTTCAGAAATTCTCTTAAAATAATTTAAATTAAAAAGTGCAAATAGGTAAAAATGATTTTCAATAAATCGTTCAAATGCGTGATGATAAAGAGTGAAATAAATATTTTTTTTCAAGAATCACCGTAATAATTTTTGTTGTTGAATTCAAGATAAATATTGTTTAGTTTTAGTCAAAAATAATCATGAAGCTATAGAGGAATTGCACAATAAAATCTGAAGTGGCATTTTTACTGAAGAAGTTTTTCTTTTCTGCTTATTGTGCAATCAAAGCTGTTCTATGTCAAAGAGATTAGATGCAAATTGTTTTCGTTCATTTATTCGTTGAAAGATTTTTCTTGCAATTGAAAAGAATATTTTACGTTTACTTAAAGTATTTTATAGCGTTATACATTATATTTCTATGAGAATGAGAATTTATTAAGAAATTTAAAATTGAGAGCACACAATACATTTGAAGTTATTCATTAATTATTATTTTTCATTGCTTATTTTTATGAATATCTCTCTTGCATTGTTATTTACTTTATATGTACTTGAGAACATATATATAATACAATAAAAGAGTATATAGTAATCCTAAATTTTTCAACATTTATTACTGATTAACATTAACTAAATTTTTGTTGAGATAATTGTATACTAATTAGTATTTCTTGGTTCCTTTTGCTGAAAGTTAATATGAATGAATTCCTTGAAGAGAAGTTAAATATCAAAATAATGCTGATTTTAGCTTTGTTTTATTTTACTTTTTGAATTAATACTTCTGATTTAAAGACATATTTTTTAAGTTATTCTTTAAAATCAAAGTTTTTGCTAAAATGTATATTTTATTATTTGAGAAATATACTGACTTACAATAAATGCTATTCATTCAAATTTATCAAAAAACTTCTTCAACAAAGCTAACTATTTTGTTTTTAGTAATATGTATATGCAAAACAGTTTTGGCGTAATTTGTCAGAGTTAATAAACTTTTTGTTCATTAATTTATATCTTATTATATCTTTTCTCAGTAGTAATTAACTACATCAAATAAAAATCGAAATTATTTATAAAATTAAGTTCATTTGACATCACAAAATGTTAAATATGCCTAAAAGCATTTTACTATACATAAGTCGAAAATCCTTCTCAAAATACATATTAATATGAATAAAACAAAAACATTTCTGTCTACTAAATAGCTGCTAATATTATAATTTGCAAGGAATTGTTATGATGTGTTATGTCGTAGTCTCATAAACAAGTTATTTGCTTGTTAATATGAATGTTAAAGACATAAAAAAAATCCGTTCGTTATTAGTAAATAACAAAATCGTAACGCACACAAAAAGAGTACAAATGATATTCATGTATTACTTATATAACAATTATCATTTACAATATGGGCTATTAGTAATATTTCTAACTTCGCATAAATTCCTTTATGCAAATGAAATGGAAAGAAAAAAACACATTGTTGCTTTCGTTTAGTGGAAGAAACGGCTTCACGTATGTATGCCATCGACACCGTTTTTCTGAGGATACTTTACTGGAGATGTTTTCCACTATCGGTCACGAATACGCGGTTCATCATTTCAGCGCCTCTGTCACGAGGTTTTGAACAGGGTTGCCAGTTTTCGCTGCTTATCGCTTCCTTGGCAAACAAAAGTATTCGGCTTTTCATTTTATGATGAATGAAATCATTTTTAGTTTCGATTATAAAAATTTTTTTAATTAATACAGCAGCAATATAAATTACAGACAAATTAAATTTAAAATATTTATAAGAATAATAAAAATGTTTAATAAAGGAAAATTATTTAGAAACTAATTTAATCATTTCACTAGTTAATCTATTTATTAATTAAAACACAAAATTCTATTAACAAATTAGCATATACGCCATAAATGTTACCTATTAAAAAATATACGTTTAAATGAGATAAGAATATTTTTTTAACTGCCAAAAACATTGAACAAAAACAAATGTTCTTTTAATATTGGAACTTTAATAAAATTAGTAAACAGAATATCAAGCCTTTTTCTGTACAAAAAATGATAAATAAAATAAAAATAAATAAATAAATAATTAATTTTTTTAGCAAAATAATTAATCAACTGCTTAATTTATTATGAAAAAACTATTTATAATCTAATATTATAATGTTAAAATACAATGAGTTATATTTTATTAAAATAAAAAAGATGCGCATTAAAAATTTCCTTAAATTACTAGAGTGGTCAAAGGAATGTTACGTTTATTACGATTTAAATAATGATTGCTTGCTTTCCTTTCAATATGATGTAAACTATAATAAAGTAATAGTTTTCCCAATAAAAAACAAAAGGCTTTTATTAAATGAATATCAAAAAAATACATCTCTAAGAACGACATATTTAATATAGTTCAATTTAGTTTTTACCAATTATAAAAATTAAAAAAATTACAATGATGTACCATTCAAAGTTATGTAAATTTGATTCAGGTATCGAATAATTACGAAATTACAAATTATATCAAAACTGAATACAAATACACGCATTTACTAAATGGCAATTAGTTTTCTAAAATGATTATATACCATCATTAATTTGATGACGTATATAATTTCTTAATCAGATACTTAATTTTAGTATTTTGACTATCAATTATGTAGACAAAATTCTAGCTTGTTTTTGTTTGTTTTTTAATAGAAAAAACATCCTAAAATTTTTTAATTAAAGACCCATATCGTATTTTAAATGATTAAATACGTTGTCAATGAGTTATAAGTAGTTTATCAATGGGTTACAAACTCATTGACTAAAAACTCGAGTTATGACGCTTATATGATAATCGAGCTCATAGATAATTATCATCATATTATAAACAAGAATCCTATTCATATGCATCCTGTTACACCGACAGAGATTTATGGTTTCGTTCGCAGCTCAGAACCTCTGAGGTCACAGCGTTTGACTTCGTCAAAAGTAAAATATTTATCAGTTTATGAATCGCTATACCTATTCTGTATAAATAAAAATCCTCATTCTATTTATCTGTTGAATTCTTGTCCAAAGCTGAATAGAGCCGGACCGCAGAATAGAGTGAAAGCTATGATGATGCGTTGACCTCTGACTAATTTAAAAGGAAAGCTATGTTTCATTTGGAAATTTTGGGTTTATATTCTTTGTAATTTATTTAAACCATGTAATTAAAACCAATTCGAGCTCCTTGTAAAGTAATTCATCCCGAGATACAATTGATTCGAACGATATAACACCGTTTCGGAACTTTGTTTGCTTCAAGAAGAAAGGTTTTTTCCCCCTCTTTTAATATTGTCACGTTAATTAACTTATGGAGATAGAAAAATATATATATGATATCAAGTCTCCATTTCTCTCTACATTCTCAAGGTGTAAATTTCTTTTAAAAAGTATTTAATTTTTTTGTTCTTAATTTTTGGAAAAGTATTGCACTTGCCTACTGTATTTATTTTTACTCGGTTTCCCTTTTAGTTTTCAAATTATTTCCCTTATCCATCGAGTGACAGACATGAATCTCTTCTTAGAAAAATATAACCATGTAGCCATTGATCATTTATAGATCGTAATACTTCAATTAATTTTAACTTCCAATAGGTTTTCATTATATATTTGTGTGTTTTGTTTTCTCTATAAAGATATATCAACTTTTATAGACCATAATACCGTAGACTAAGGAGGTCCTGGATTTGAATCCCGGTTCGGCCATGGATGTACTTTCTCCCTCTATCTACTCTATTTTTGTCCTTTCCTTGTATGAATGGGTTGTGAATGGTTGCCTACCCTATAAACGGTGGTACCTATGACATGCGTGTACTGAGGAAGTCGGAATCCTCACCTAAATATGGTTCAGTTAGAAATTTGGAGCAGCGCACCCCATAATGCCAGCCTAGCTGGTACACGACGACAACAGTAACAACTATTGATTGGCTCGATATTTCGACTTTACTTATAACATTTTCTTTTTCACCCTAATCTCTAATAGATATTAATTATTCAATTCAATATTTTTTTTACTTTTCTTACCAGAATGCTTATGGGGGTTTTCATTTTCATTTGCCCAGGATACCTAATCTTCTTTTTACTTTCGAGTTTTAGGGAAAATAACCGTAAGGAAAAATACTCAGATAAAAAATATTCTTCCCTTTTAATAGCAAACGATAAATTTAAAATAACTGAACTTCCTCCTAAACCCTTGAACTAAAGAAAATGTAAATTCATTGGAAACAAACACGAGTGAAAAATTATTTCTCTGGTATTTCACTGAAATTTGACTATCAATAATATTTATCTGTACCCACTAATTACTTTTATTATTGTATCTTTATTACTTGTTCTTATAATTAGGTAAATTTATGAGAATTAAAATAATATGAAAATTTGGCTTTGTTTGTTGAATATTTTTGTTGCCATCGTTTATAAACAAATAGTACAGCTTTCGATATTTCGAAATAAAAAAAATTAGGTATCTTCTGTTATTAATTTAACTGTAATATCCATTACGATCTCATCAATATTAAAAGAAGGTATCAGTTGTTCCAATGGATGATTTAGTGATTTTGATAGACTGTTGCTATAATTTACTTTTTTATTCGGAAGAAAACTTCCGTATACAAAATTCTAAAAAAAGAATACTATTACTTAAAAGAAAAAAGAAAGAAAATAAATCGAAAGATTTTTCAGAAAATTTACTGAAATAGGAGATAAACACCCTCACGTGATTTATAATCAATAGATATTGATTGAATCTATTATTCAGCATCAAGTTTTGATGACTGCCATCAGCTGGGGGGGGAGAGGAGGGATCACTATCAGAAAATGGACTGGGATCATCCTGAGAGACCACACACTGGGTGAACGTTTCCTTATCTCGCCTGTTAGGGAATTTCTTGGAGTTCTTTCCTCCTTCGCCTGCAATTTTATGAGCCTCGCATTACGGAAAGAGAAGTAAGAGTTTCTACCTGTGACCATACCGCACACACTTCGTGCATACCTGGGCTCTTCCCAATACCTCTGCACCATCTGTTCTCACCTGGCGTGTCGCTGAACACCCTCTCCGACATTTGGGAGTCAGATAAAGCCAAGACGAGGACTCATTGGAATTCCCTGTGCGCAAAGATAGTTGTGCATTTTTCATCTGGGTAGTCTCGGCACACTATTTTATTCCGGTAAAAACACAACAGACTCAAGTGGGATTGGTTGACGACGGAGATGTTTGACCCTGGGTGGCAAGCACTTTTGTCTCCATTACATTTGAATTGTCTCTGGTGCGAGATTCTCCGCCAGTCCCATAACAGAGCTATTCCTGCAAAAGGAGACACATAAATCTAACGCGAATAACTGTTATTATCCAATGTGAAATCTTCACATTTTGCTATAAAAACGATGGAAATAAAGTAGGAAAAAAGAAGAAAGATTTTATTTAAAACATATTTTATGCAAATATTTACCTCAAATTAGATACATTTAGGTACACGTCGAGACAAATTTTTCACGAATTTATTGCAAAGATTTCGTTGATAACGACTGTTTAAAGCAATTTTCTTTATTTAAAGATAAAATGGGTATTTGCATTTCTTTATAAACAGGAGATTGTACGTAAGGTAGTTTTCGTTTCTGATTAGGTGAATCTGAATGAAGAAGAACCTTGTTGAAAATGGTGTGCGCTAAAGAAAGCTATTTTTGTCTCCCGAATATATTAAAAATTTCTAGCATTTTAGCACTCTCTCAAAATTATTCTCCATTATTCATTCTTTCATTTATTTTTTTGGAATATTAATTATTTGGAATATTAATAAATATAAATAAATAAAATAAACTTTTTAAAATATTAATAAATACATGTGAATTAAAAAAAGACATTTATCAAATGTTAGGAAAATAATTAGATGGTTGTCTAGGATTTGCAATGTAAGAGGTTACAAATTGAGCTATACTGCATAAATTATTTCCTTATGAATATTATTTCTTATATATAATATAATATTATATTCGTATATTATATCAATAATATATAAACATTTTTATTTCTTAAAACAAATAATAATATTTATAAACATATTATTTATAAGAATTATTATATAGCCACGTGTATCTTACATTATATTATTCAGCTGTTGCATGCTTATTTACATATTTAATTCGCATATATGCTACTTGAAAGCAGTTTATTTTAGTATTCTATCCTATAAACTCTTCTCCGAAAATTCATCCACAATAATAAACTTTTGGCTCATAAGATTCCTGAGAATATTTATAATAAGTCTCTAAAATAACACTTGGATTATAATTAAGAAAGACAACTCTTCATACCTGTAGATAGTGTTGTTTGGGATTCAAATACGTAAACATTAAGCATTATTTGAAATTTTATGAAAAAAAAAATAACAGGTAAAAAAATTTCCCCACCCACATATAAACAGGTTTGTTAATGAGAAAACTGCCAACTATAATTTCTACCTCGACACTTAAATATGGATCAAAATTATAAAATGTTTGGTTGTGTCATCAAGTCGACGGAAATACTCAGCCAGAAACAAAACACAATAAAGCCAAAATATCCATTTAAAGCTGTTTTTGCAAAAATACAGAACAAGGAAGTTTCAACAATCTCCCCTTTGAAAGCTCCAGTGGCTCAGTAGCTTTACGCCGCTTCCCGTTAAGATCAGCAAAGTGAAACATCGCATTCCACTGGCAGTGGTTGGGAGGGTGGCCACATTGTCCTTCATTGGGTTGTTGGAGCTCCGTGGGTTGGGGACATATCTACATAAATCTATGACGACCAAAATCCTTCCGCTGGTACGGCGTGGAGTGAAGCCAACTCAGGTGTGATCTCGTCATCTGATCGTGGTTCAAAATTACAAGTCGCTTGGTGATAGGCGAGTATTCCAAATCCGTTAACCTTAAGGTACAATCTGGGGCTCACCTGCACCTCCCTGTATGCAAATCTGAAACCCTTTTGATGACGAATGATTTTTTTATACCAATTCCTTCATATTTCTCTATAATATACAGAATACACCATAATTATATTACAAACGATTCCTCAAAAATCACTTAAAAGTAATAATTTGATCAGAACCCCCAATAAAATCTTCCACAATCCCAATAAAAAAAATCTTTATTAATCTCAAAAAAATTTGATTAGTACCTCCAATTGAAAAATTGTTTTATTACTTTTGTATCATTTTCGTGGGTTGCATCGATTTTGCCAGGTAGTCAAACAGCAGCCGAAGATGGCACTTAATGATTATGGAAAAGCAAAATATTTAATTTTAGTTGCATGGCTCCTCTTACTCTCTGTACTTTTGCATTTGTTGATATTAAAATAGATATTACTCTATCATAATTATACACTCCTAAAAATTAAATAAAACTTTAAATACGAAAAAAATTATCTTATTTTTCTAATAAATAAGGTAATAAATTTTTCTTTTTTCAAGTTTTGGGTTATAATAGCACATCTTTACATCAATTTTCAAGATTTCAACTGAAATTCTTATATTGAAACTCCATTGTTAAAATGTAAAATCCACAAGATTATAAGTTTATATCAAATAAATTAATATAATTTCAATCCATATGTATTTAATTTATAATATGTTTAAATTAATAAAATATTTATAATTTAACATGATCATTAAAATTTATCCAAAGTTTTGTTATTATAAATAGTGGAGTATACTATTTTAAATATCACATTTGGATGTGAATAATTTAAATTTGCTTTTATAATTAAAAGCAATATATCTGGGACTAATAATCAAACTTATATGTTTCTCCAAATTTTTATTCCTGAAATTGTCTTCTATAAATCTGTGCATCTTCGCTATAAAAGAGAGTGAAAAATACTGAAATAATTAACATAAAAAGAAAAGTAAAATATAATTAGTAAAGGAGAAACAAAATAGAATATGCCTTTATTCATAAGAAATATGATTTAGGAATACTTAATTGTGATTTCTTATTAAGCTTTTTTGCCAAAAGGGCAACGTTTGACTATGCTGCTCTTATTATTAATTTTTTTATTAAAGTTTCAATTAAAAAAATAAGTCCACATAATGATCAAAACATTTAGTAAATTTAAAATATTAGATAACATAATAATATATCAGTTTTAAATATATTCACACAAAATCTTGAAGAAATGTTTCTTATTTATGTAAAAGTAAAATTATATCTTCTTAGCGAAATATTTAAATTTTATTTTTTAAACGAAAATAAATCTTAGTCTTAAAATGTCATTGAAAGACAAAGCTGCAGAGTATATTTCTGTATCGTTTGAAGTGAACGAAAGCATCTGGTTTAAAAATAAGGACTGATTTTACAAGCGTGTATTAAATTGCGAATCCCGACAGAATAATAGCTAAGGTACCTGCGTCCCATTCAGGAATACCAAGGTTCGAAACGAAGTCAGGGAACAAATTGTTAGCTTGTTTTTGTTACTTTTGGGCTGCGGTAGCTCTGATGGTTCAGATGTTCTTTCTCGTTATCGGAAAGGTAGTGAGTTCGAATCTCGATGCAATCGAAGATCGTTCGCATTCGCCAATAGCAGCTGGGACACGTTGAATATGCCTTCGTCACAATGTTCTCCATGTGAAATGATACCACTAAGGTGGTAGACCAAGTGGTATCTTCTGCTTTGCCCCCACTTCTAAATTACGAAGATCCACTTTCGGATCCCCCCACTGGGTGCTCATTATACAAAGTGACATCACTTCTGCTTCTTGTAGGTCTAAAAGGTGAATCATCATAGTATACAACATCATACATACATACATAGTGGTGCAGGTGAGCCCCAGACTGTGCCATAAAGTGAACAAATTTGGTATACACGCCAATCATCATGTGCCTCGTCATTTTGAACCATGGTCAGGTACGAAGTCACACCTGAGCTGGCACTCTCCTCTCCACATTACAACAGCATTAAAATTTCAATTATGCGATTCATCTATTATCAATCTGAATCGCTTCCAGAATTTCAGAAAAATAAATTTACAGTTTGGAAAATAATTCGAATGGATTTTATTGCTGGGTGATTCGGATAAATTAAAATTTATAAATGTCGCTTTTTTTTTCTTTCTTTAAATTTACATTTAACTTTCTGGTTGATAATCTGAAACATATTTTATATCTCTGAATACTGCGTAATCACTCTGTCACTTGGATTCATTCTTGCGTAAGATTTTTAAGAACAAAAATTATCTTTCCTTTGTTAAAAATAAATTATATAAGAAATTAGATTTTATTAGACCACTATTGATTAATGAAAAGTAGAACTCCAATTGTTTGAACGCCATCTATCCGAATTGCTTTCAGAATTTCAGAAAAATTAACTTGACTGAAGAAGCGAAGGAAAAATGGGAGAAATCAATAAAAGGAAAAAAAGAGAAGGGAGAAGATGAGAATGAGAGAGTGACATGTCACTTGAAAGATTCGGAAACCTTCTTTTGAAAATTAATGGATACTCAAAAGTTAGTGCTGAAGATACAAGAAAGTGGATGAGGATTTAGACCCTGGATTTCAGATTGCAAATGATGGTAAACTTACTGAAAGTGTCGAGGAAGAAGATGACCTTAATGTCCAATTTGAAGCAGACACGGGAATGGGAATAATTTTCCAACTTTGAGATTATTTTGAAGTGGATGGAACCCGACGTCAGCCCGAGTGTGACCATATGCAAATTCTCACACTCCAGGGGGTGCGCGACTTGGCTACCCGAAAATAAATGAAGACAGTGAAACATCTTACTCTGACCGAGATGTTCAGCAAGCAATGACTTTCATTTACAGCACTGTACATGCATTCATACTGTATTTATGTACAACACTTGTAAGTACCTCAACATGTCTTTTCATTAAACTGATTAAAGCTTCTTTTTCTTTAAAAATTTGTATTTTTTCTCCCATTTTCAACGTACAATAATTAATTAAAATAGACCCTGTATTTGAAGAAATCCAATGAACGGAATTATGACTATCCAAATGAAGTCCTGTTCCAATTGATTCGGAGAATTAGAGTTCTACTATACTGAAAAATACCTTAAAAAGTTTTTGATTTTTGAAAATATAATTTAAATTTTACATAAATTAGTAATGATATTTAATATAACCAATAGTGTATTGTTTTCAATACGACTATATTGGTTAAATTATGTATATTTTAAACTTTTAGAATAAGTCCAAAATTTTAAAAATTGTTCATTTTCTTTCTTTTTTTAAAATTTATATATATATATATATATATATATATATATATATATATATATATATATATATATATATATATATATATATATATATTAAGTATGCAAATATGTTAGGTAACAGAGAGAGAGAGAGCCTATCGCGCTTTCATGTCAAGAAATATGCAAAAAGAACAGTCTAATAAGATACCAGCTTTATGAAATGTTACAAAAGTTGATTGCAAGTGCTGATAGAAGGTGTTTAAAATTTTCGTACAATTTTTTTTCAAGACATACGTGTTTCTGTGACTTCCAGAAAACGAATGGAAGATTCTGACCGCTGGCGTGCTGTGGGGTGCATTGAAGCTGGACAGTCGATCTCAGATGTTGCTCTTTTCTTCAGCGTTCATCATTCTGTAATTTCACGTTTATGGAAATAATTCCAAACCACACAGACAGTTGTCCAAAGGCCCGTAGACGGTATCCCAAGGGTTACAAACCCCGCGGAAGATCGAAATATTGCGATTTTAACCAAGCGTAATCGCAGAGCGACCTCCACACATGTGACATCTATGGTTGCAGCGTTTATTGGTGAGGTGATATCTGCAGCTACTGTAGATTACATATGAGTGGACTGTACGCCCGGATACCTCGAGTTTGTGTTTGTCTATTCGTCCAATCAAGAGGGGCATGATTTAAGTGGTGCCGGGAACATGTAAATTGGATTGCGTCTGACTGGGGCAATGTCATGTTTACTGATGAATCAAGATTTGTTCATGAGCCAGGTGACAAGCGTATGGCGTGAACAAAGAACACGCAATCAGCCCCAAAAACATCACCGACCATCAAGCATCCCGAAGAGGAAGCATTATGGTGTGGGCAGGGATTTCATTAGGATAGCACACCGACCTGCACATCTTTAAACGGGGTTCTGTGACGGCTGTCCGGCATCGAGATGAAGTCCTAGAACCCATTGTGACATTGTATGTTGCAGCAATTGGACCTAGGTTCGTTTTAATGGACGATAACCCACGTCCCCATAGAGCTGACATCGTCGATGATTACTTGGTGAGTGAAGGGATTGCGCATATGGCTTGGCCAGCATATTCGACCGACCTTAATCCCATTGAAAATCTTTGGGATGCTCTCGGCCCTGCTGTATCTTTACGTTTCTCACCTCCAACAACTCTTATTGAGCTGGAAACTGCTCTACAAGAAGAATGGCTATTGCTTAATTCTGCGGTGGTTGACCACCTAATTGAAAGCATGGTCACAAGATGTAAACTTTATATATAGATTGGGGGGATTACACACCCTATTAATGTCCTTTTTCCATTTTATGCTGTTTATTTTCACTTTATACATAATTCTGTTTAAATCTCCAGTATGTCATCATCTGATAACTTACAAAAATTTAATATTGCTTTCATTTCTGTATATAATTATTGATTTTATTTTATGCATAAATATATATGCTACTTTCCTGCCGAATTTTGTGTCAATCAAATCAGTATTTGTTGATTTTTTTTGCATTTTACATCTTCGTGCTTAACTTTTGGATGTGAGCGTGTGTGTGTATATATATATTGGTTTATATATTTGGTATATATTTGTCGATGCCCCTATTGGAGAATGTAGCGAGACATCGAGGAATCCGATTAGAGTCTCCATCGTGGATCGGATCATGCGCAGGAGAGAGCAGAACCTTTTATCTAGAACGCCATCCACAATTAATGAGGTAGTACGTATGTGGACAGGATCACGTTAAAAAGAAAATCTGTTAAATCTGATGTGTACTGTGAGAAACTCCTACCCCCATGCTGATCCATCAAGAATAAAAGATCGGAGCTGCTCCCGGAGGATGTGGTTCTGCTCCATTATAACACGTGTCAACAAGTCTCCTAGGTCACACAGTAGAACCGGCCAGGTTAAAGTGGGAAGAGTCTGAATATCCACCCTACAGACCAGACATGTCCCCCAGCAATTTCTATGTGTGTTTAAATCCTGAAAAAACATCTAAAAGGGAAGAGGTTCAACTGCGAAGACGAACTCAAGAGCGCTTAAAAAGACTGGGTCTCCCAAAGGCCACAGGAATTCTGGGAACAAAGAATTCTTCGGCTCGATAATCAAATCAATGGGATCATTGTTCACAGGCCAATGGTGCACACTTTGAATAAAGTCTTCATCAAATTTTTAGGCTTTTTCCTCTTAATATTCCTTTCCTAAAATCTTAATAATCAGGCATTTCTATATAAATTCTAATTATTTTTTCTCAACAATATTTATAATTCACATATTTTTATAACTAAACTGATTATATAAGTTTGGGAAAAATCTTTACTCTCATATAAAAAGAAATTAATATATCTACTCTTCATAATATTTCAGAAAGTTAAATGTTTTAAAAATAGAAATTCTAAATAATTCAAGAGTAGGAAGTGTTTTTCACATAATACATGAAATCATTGATATAATAAAAATGTTCTACAATGAGTCTTTTTTTCAATAGATATTGTAGCTTTTTTTAATATTGATGGATAGAATAATTCCCAACGCGAATAACTACTTCCGGATAATAGAAAATTTTTGTAATATTATTCACTTAAAAAGATTAAATCATGATATAAATAACAATCCATATTACAGCTTAAAAGTCTCGCAAAACAAACTTTGGTGCTGCCATCTATTGTATTGTTATACATATTTTTTATCTAAATTTAAAAAATGTTAAAAGAAAATTTTAAATATTTCAATAAATTCTACAAAGTTTTTGATATTTTAATAAAAAAACCAGGATAATTATAAGGTTATATTACATTTGCTTAGCTTGTTTATGAAGTTTTAATTACAACCTGTGAAAGGTTTATCTTAAAAACATTAACAATTTTCTTCATTATGAAAATATAAATAAGTATATCATTGCCCCCATAAACTTAGAATGAAAATTATATTTTTAATAACATAAGAATGTAAATTATGTATATTTATTAAATACTCAAAAAACAATTTATTTAAATATAAGGATTTTATTCATACGATATCTCTGATTAATTTTTTATTTATATATAAAAAATTTATTGCGGAGACTGAAATTGAAGACGCACAATTTCTAAATTCTAAATTCATAAAATTTCATTAAAAATATACCTTTAACACATTTTCAATTAAAAATTTCCTGAAAAGTTCTTTAAATCCAGTTTTCTGCTTTTTTTAATATTAATAAATGAATTATATCTGAAAATCTTTATTTTTAAACCCAATTTATATAAAGTATCCTTTTCAAAACTAAAATATTTATTCTCCTTATTTGAAAATATTGAAAATAAGTATAAAAAGACAAACAAGTAACAGCAAAATATAACATAATTACAATTTGACTGACCTAAAATAGTTATACTTGTTTTTCAATATTTTGATAGTAAATCACATTAACTCTTTCCATTGACATATTAATGTTAAATTATTAAATATTTATGTATTATTAATATAAATTTTCTGATTCCAAACTTAAAAGTTCAATTTTGTTTGTAATTTAAACTAGATGGCAGCACTAAGTTATCAACTTCGTAAATACAGCATTTTAAATTCCTGAATTTACTGAAACAGCGTTTCTTTTCCTCTCGCCCGGTTGCCACGAAAAACTAAAAATACACATACAGCAAAAATGTTTATTTTTTAATAGTAAGAAAAAATAAATTTATCTTTATGTTTAACATAGTTTTGATCTAAGTAATCCGAAAGTTTTACTAATATTTTTATCTTTGTTTCTATAAAAAGGCATTTCTATATTATGTTATTATGCTTGATTTTTTTGGCGATTTTTTTTTTTGACGTTGAGTTAGCCGCCAAAATGTGAATAACAAAATGGCAACCTAGAAATTGAATTTGTTAAAACGCTGAAAATACAAGGATTTTCAGAAATGAAATTTTATCGCCAATATTTATCGCCAAACCAAAGGGTATCTGTTTCTACACGTTGGTACTCGGCAGGAAGTGCTTAAATAAACCGAAAGTATTTTTGAGATTCTGAGATTTAAATATTCCCTAAGAATAATATTTTGAAAAATAATTAAAAACATTAATTATTTTAGAATGATGCTCTTTACATTCGCAGAAGACATAAATGATAGTTTTAAATGAAAATACGTCACCAATAAATTATATTATTCCAGAGTAACAAGGTTTTTATTATTATATTATTTTTTCGCTTCAATTAATACCTGATATTCTTGTGTCGAAATTTTCATATAAAAATGTATTATAAGAAATTTATAATAATAAATTAAAACTTAGTAATTTTTTAAGAAATTTTATAAGGATTTCCGATAAAAATTAATTAATTTTTCTTACATCTTTTCTGATAGATTCCACCAAAAATTTGTATTTATGTAAATTAACTTTCAAGAATAATTCTAATAAATGTATATTACTGCAATGTTTAATTTTAAACTCTATTTTTTAATAATATCATTTTGAGAGACTCAGGAAAATTATTTTTTTTAGTCTCCTTTATTTCCATTATAATTTACTATGTCGGAATCTTTTAATTTCCGCAGAAGTTGCTGAATGTATGATTACTAGTTCCCAATTTTCTATTTTCTAAGTAATTTACTGCATTCCGCAGGTATAACCTAAATTGTTTTCTGTTATTTTTGAATACTTTTCACTTTCCTCGTAAATGCATTTAAAATACATCTTAAAATTTTTATTTTACATTTTTGAGTAATCTTCTGCGTTCTAGATTCTTTTTAGTCTTACTTTCGTGTAAAGTTACGTAAGGAACCTATTTAATTTATTTTTAATTATTTCTATCTTTTTTTCCGGATTTTAAGGAAATCGGTAATTAAATTCAATATTTTATTTCAACGCAATCAAAAAGTATTCATAAATTAATTTTCAACTAACTAATTTTTTTAAACACTATTTTTATATATTATTATTTCATTTCAGTTATTTGAATGTTTTCATTTACTTCACAATTTTTTAAATATAAACAAGGGCTTTTTTAATTTTTTAATAATTTTCGCAAATAATAAGCATAATTCTTATTTTAATGGAAAAAATTATATATGTTGATACCATATAAGTAATAAATAGCTATAAAATTATGTGCATTTTGGTGTTGGAGCAGTATGACGTTTTAATTATTTTTTTCAAATATAATTTTGTCATTCATTTGATTAACGAATTTTAATTTGATTTTAAAAGAAAAACGACTTATTTATTAAATATCTCTTTATTTAAAATTGTTTTCTTTACTATCCTATTTTTCTTATTCTTTAATTGGATTCTGTTTGTGGGGTTGGAGATTTGCAACTAAGAAATGAAGATCGTATTTTAATATTGCAAATTATTTCTGAAGATTTCAAACGGAAATATTTTTAACTTTTAAACATAATCAAAGATTTCTTCTTGAATGCATATATTTTTCGATGCATATTTTTATTCTTATTCTGGATAATATGTAAAGATTTCAAAATTTGATTATGTTTAATAATATAATATACTTTATCAACATAATAGTAATACAATAATAATCGAAAAGAAAATTTTTCGAAAATCTTAAAAACTTGCTTGTTTTACAAAACAATAGAGTTCCCAAAAGAGTATTAAATTCATTTTGAGATTATATTTTTCTTTCATACAGAAAAAAGTATTTTTCAACACAATTTAAACTGAATATTTATTGAATAGTTTCATGAGAACAGTCTAAACAGTTTCTTAACTGATAGAAATGACTTCGTATGTGAAGATTATATATATAATATTTTTTATATTTTTAAACAAATAATAATAAAGTAAAAATTCTTTGTTTAAAATATTTGCTAACATAAGTGCTGAGCTTAAAATATTTACTGTTAATAAAATATAATAACTGCATTTAATAATAAAAATATTGTATCCTGTTGTTCTTAGAAATTATTTATTTTAAAATAATTAACATGAGTAACGGTAGGTGTATATCAGTCTGATATTAATGTATTTAATGAAATATATCCACTCAGCTAATAAGTATGGATCTAAACTCTCATTAAATTAATTGAGCTTAAAAATACTTTTTAATTATTATCGTGCAAAAACAACAAAATTATGAATATCATAAAATTTCTTTTGGACGATAATTTTAGATGGGTTGTCATTCGAAAAAATGCGATGTTATTTCGATTAGAATTACTTCAATTAATTATGACGAATAACATAACGCATAATATTATTTGCCGTAATAATTAGAAGCATTCTCAATTGATAGTATTTTTCGAAGCAGTCTCTTTAGACATCTTTAACGAATAATATTATTTTAAATATTATTCAAAATATTTATTGAAATATTATTTTTCGAACATAATTAATAAAAAATTTTTAATTGACATTGATATATTGGTTAGGTAAGTAATTCGAAATATAATGTTTAAAAAAATTCTATCAAACTATATAATTTTTTAAATAAAATTATTTTTAAAATAAAAACGAGTAATTTTCAGTTTTAAATAAAATACAATAAAATATCTCCGTTTATTAAGAAAAATCCTGCCACAACTTTTCTTTTTTAAATTTATTTATTCAAAGATATATTTCATTTATGCATATAAAAAAGTTTTATATTGCTTTTAACTTAAAATGGATATCCCATTAACGCTGACGGCCTTTTTATTACCTAGCTTATAAACTATAAAAACAGCGTAAAAATATTTAAAAAAAACTTCAACTTCAGTAGAAAGGGTCAAGGTAAAAGATGACCTAATAACTATCCGGCTGAGAACTGACCCTCACTAAGTATCACGTACATCTTCTTCTACGTAACCTCCCACTCAATAACACCTCCAATTTTCAGGGTCTTTTTACAAAAAAAGAAGAGGGGGAAAAAAAAAGAATGACCGAACGCTTATAAGAAAGAGCTGACTCAAAGTCCGCTTACCCTTTCTACGGCAATTTTCAGTTTTCCCACCGTCATTATGCAAAATAGGTTGGCGTTGAACAGGCAGTTAAGGACGGATTGTGATTATTACATTAGAACCGCACGAGAAAAAAAGAAGATTAATAAATAATAAAACGTGGAGTGTGTGTCGTTATAATAATGACATAGAGCAATCAGGTCTAAACATTGGCTGCGCGTGCACTGTTATTTGGAATATTTTATTTGCCATTTTGTTTTTAGTGATGGCGGCTTTTTACCCTTTTAGTTAGGTTAATTTTTTTTTCTTTAACCCGTAATAGCAATTTTATTCATTTCTTATTTTTTGTAGCATAATTGTGCTTTTCGAACTGTAATAGAAGTCTAATGAGCATTCTGCTTGAAAAGTAAAACGATAAAGCTCAATAAGATTTTTTTTTTTCCAACAAGATAAATATCGTTTGCTTAAATGGTTTTTATTTTGAATTCAATTAAAAGTTGCAACGTTTCGAGTTTGAAAGTTGAACGTTCAAGATTTTTTTTATAAGTGATAATTATGTTGTTTAAAATAATTAAACGGAATAATTTTTGCATATATTTAATGCTGAAATGTATCTCTTAACAAATGAAAAGTACTGATCCTGTTTGTTTCCTTTCCATTTTAATGAAATAAATAAAAAAAGAGTGATTTATTTTGATAATTAACGCACACACACAGTTAGAAGGATAATATACAATTCAATAGAATTTAAATAAATTTATATAATCATAATTGTTTTAATTATTGACTAATCATAATTTTTTTAATTATGATTGGCTAAATTTTTAATTTAAAGGTTACAGAAATTTCATATTTCTTGCTATTTTAAAAACAAAAATGCATTTAAAAATTTTTTTAATTTGTTTCTTTCGAATCATAACTTGAGCTTATTCCAGTTTCTTAGAGAAGTCAAATATATTGTCTTTTTGAAAATAAATTACATTTCATCTTTTTATTAATCTAAAATGAATTACCTTAAGTGTCATTTTTCATGAATAATTATTTCTTTATTATAGAAGGTGACCTAAGCTCAACGAATATAATTTACACAGATAAATTAGAATTATCAAAATAATATTAAAAGTATTGTTTCATTAAATGCGCAATGATTTTATAGCCTTTTTATTTTTGATATTTCATATCTATTCATATAAACAAAGCAAAATATAAATATTATCTTCTCACATATTTATACTAAAGAAAATACGTAAAATGTAATCTGCATTATTACGAGAGATAAAAATAATAATTTAAAATGCTTAAGAATGTAATTTTTTAATAAAAAAAATTATTTTCTTTGTTTAAGCTTTTCTATTTTCCATACTAAGAATCTGTGAAGGATTTGAAAGAACTAATATTGTTCTCAGTCCTTTCAAATCCTTTACAAATGGTAATATTGTACTTAGAAAACCTCAAATATTTCATAAAAATTTTGGGGACTAATTTATTATTACAGTATGAAAAATACAATCTCGAAACCCAATGCCAAATTTTCAAATACTTGCATTGACCTTTTCATTACAGTTACAAATTTTAGCATGAAAAATAGAAAACTCCCATTGCATTTAGCCAGGGTTGTAAGGAGAGATGAAACGAAATTCATAACAACTGTTTTTTTACAATTTAAGGATATTTTAAGTACAGAGCATCAACCACTATATCCTGGTTGATTAGATCATCATTCTCATCATCGGAAGTTAATGAGTTCGAATCCAGCTTGATCCGTCGTGTTCACTATATACGACTGGGGCATGTTAAATAGGCCGTGGATGCATTGCCCTCATAGTGAAAGCTCCTTCTGAAGGTTCAGGTCAAATAATGGGGTTTATCTGCTGGGTCCCAGCTTCTGAATCACCCCCGGCAGCTTCCATTTGTCTAGTAGAACACCGCTCAAGGCCAGTTGCAGAAAAGTATGTTGATACTTACTTAGTACTTTAGAAATAATGAAAATGGTTATCACGAGATCTAAAGCAAAACAATTAAAGGAATTTTTGAATTTGTTCAGAATTTTCATAAGATTTTCCCGTAATAAAAACAATTTGCAAAAAAATTTAAGATTCGAATTTTTTAACCTTGCCGAAAAGTTAATTCAAATATTTCACTTTGAAGAAAAAAATTCCTAGTTAAAAGTTATAGCACAAATGAAAGATTTTGTGAATGAATTTCCTCAAAGTCTTTCATAAGTAAAAAGGAATATTTTCCGAGTGTCTGCTCTATATGTAATTCATGCTACCTACCACCCAATTGTTTGTATGTATCTCTCTCTCTTTTCTTATCTCTCTCTCTTTCTCTCTCTCTCTCTCTCACCACAGGAGAGGATTATAAGAAAAACTACCCCTAATTATACTATTTAATGTATACGATTTTACTAATTATCCTGTTATGCTATTTAAAGAAACGTCATGAAATTTAGAGAAAATGAGATACTTTGAGGTATGCGCGAAGGTAAGCTCTGACAGTTACAGTTCTTCTTCTTCTTCTTAGATTTAGGTTTGTATGTCATTGGACACCTCTGCTTTTATCAGCATTTTGTACCAATAACTCCAAACCCAATGTTTCCTAGTTCCAGTTGCTCGGGTCACCCTCTTTATTAATAAAGTCCGATAACCCTTTAATGGAGTCTAGGTGTAACTCTTTAGTATGGATGATGCCTAAAGAAGTTAATCTAGAGAGGGCCAGAGCTTATGATCGTAAATGATACGCTTGGCCGTTTCCTCTTGCATGTGACATTTCCTGCAGATAGGGTCTTGCTGAAACAGTCCCAATTTATGAAGGTATTTTCTGAAATAGTAGTGCCCAGTTATGAAGCCTACGATTAAACGTATCTTCTGCCTAGAGCATCTTAGAATTTCAGAGGCAATCCTTGCTGATGATCCACAGATCCTACTTTTAGCGTGGGTTTGACCAGGAGTGTTAAACCAAGCTTCATACATCTTCCGTTTTTCCCATCTAAGAACATTGGTTTTTGCGGTCTTCAAATTGATCCCACAAAAAGGTTCTGCACCAATGGAAGCAAAAGACGATCCTTGTTTAGCAAGTTCATCAGCCCTTTCATTACCTTCGATACATTTGTGCCTTGGCATCCATACAAGGATCACCTTGTTTCTAGTTGCCAGTTCTGTAAGAAGGTTTCTACATTCCAAAATCATTTTAGATTTGATTTTGAAAGAACTGAGCGCTTTTAAAGCGGCTTGACTGTCACTAAAAATGAGAATCCACTTTCCATGGTAGACCTTCCTCATATTTAGTCACAGACAGTGGATAATGGCCAAAACTTTTGCCTGGAAGACCGTAGCGTATCGCTCAAGGCTTACAGATAGGCTGGTTCTTGGTGACACGCCACATTCTCCCAGTCCTGAGAGGCTGTTTTTCAGTGATCCATCTGTGTACCAAATTAGATCTCCTGTTTTAGTTTTGAACATGTTGTTATCCCATTCGTCTCTAGTTGGAAAAACCATTTTAAATGTCCTTTCAAACATGTGTGACTTTTCCATGATGTCCGAGGGCATCAGGAAAGTAGGATCTTGAATTTTCATGGTAATACCCCTGTGCCCTTTGGCAACATGCTGGTCGTTCCATTGGTTTTGTAGCTTCATTCTGTATGCAGTCATTCTGGCAGTGCTGCAGATGAAGATGTCTAAGGGAGTCAGATCCAATGCTCTGGTTGGTGCGGTGGACATTGCTCCTGTGATGCAGAGACAGGCCAGTTAGTTCCAGTTTAGTATCACGAATTGATATCGCGCTCATACCACAGTTAAATGCGAATCGAGGGAGAAGTGGAGTGCTTGTTCTTTTTATTTACTGAGAACTGAAATGAGATTTCCTGTCATCTGAGTTACAATGTTTTCCCTACCGGTTGGGTGTTGGAAAAACCGTAAAGACATTCGCTATCTGCAGTAAATAAAAACACTCAACGAATATTTTTTAAATCGAAAAAAAAATTAAATTATAGTAATTATAGGATGTAACGTGAAATTTGAATAAGGTAAAATAAGGTAAAGGGAAAATATGAATAAGTGGTACAAGTGCCCTGAATTTCTATATTAAACAACGGATAGCGGTAAAACCTCAATAAATTGATGTGTATAATTAATTCTCCAATCAAAACGTGATGATAATCCAGGGGTTCGAGATCGTTCTTATTATCCTTCGTTTACGACAGTGATGCCTTTATATAAGCGAACTATCAGGGTCTAAAACTTTTAGAATGAATATGCAAATTAATATATAAATATCTGTTGTGAAAGTGATCAATGAAAGAATATATTTAGAAATATGCTAATAAAGAGATGTGTTAAAATATAATAAAGGAATTTATAATCTTAATTTTAAAAGTTGGAGACATATACTTTTTATTACATCATAAAGCAGTAATATATTTTACATGATGCAGATATTTTGTGTGCATTTTTTGAATATGTTGTACATAGTACAAAATTGTAGCAATACTTAGCTATTGTTTCTCAAAATATGCACTGAGACTTTCATTTATTGTCGACATTGCTTAAAACCAATTTTAAACACATTCTGTTGGAATTTTTTGGTTTTTCTAATAAACATCATTGTTCCCTTGTTTTTCGGGTCATTGTTTGTCTTACTTTAAAATTATTTAGTCTGGAGCTTTTTGTAGCACAGTATTTTCAAATTTTCTTGAACATTTAAAATAGGATATCTATTAAATAGAACATAATAACTTGGTTTTGCTCATACTCGAGTACATTCTAATTATCTGTAAGAAGGCGCAGAAAAATATACCAAGAAATAAGAAAAATGATGAGTAAGAAAAAAATTTATTAAGTATACAAACTGATAAATAATCCCCCCCTCTAGCCAAGAAGCGTCGCAGAATTCCGGCAAATTGATTATATTAATAATTTAAGATAAAAAAAACTCAAAATGGCTATTACATTAATTTTATTTTTATTCATGGTGAGGAAGGCTGAAGACTGATTTACAAAAAAACATCAGTCGAATAGCATCATCAACAAATGACATGAAATCGATATTCACTTCCTTTGATTATGATTAATATTATGTCTAATACATACTTATTCCAACTCATCACACTCTAGATTCAATAAAATCCCTTTAGACCGAGTCTAAGCTTCATCCATTTACTTGACGATCATCTTGCAACTCGAAAGAACTAGAGAACTGTGGATTTCAAATTAATCCAGGACATTTTAAGCATTTTTCCTTTTCGCTTCAAACCTATGTAGATTTAAGATGAACATAGGCGGAATGTGATTAATTTGGATGGATTCAGAGAGAACGGATATCACTAATTTTCTCATTGACTCTGAAAACTTCAGATGCGCTACTAATCTCTGTCATTTTGGACGATTTTCTTAAGTTCTTTCAATCCTTCATGCTAATGAAGGGGATAATCCAGGATTTTGAGGAGTTAGATCAATACCATTAAAGTAAAGCCTGAACGATATCGAAAACAGTCGCTGTTCCTTATAACGACTTTGAAAACTCAAGAAGGGGAAGCGACGCTAATCTCATTTATTTTGTACACTTCATCTTTCTTGCTCCTTAACTTAATTCCCGTAGTAGTACTTGAGTTTGAACTTAGAACTGAACGGCATCATTAATATTATTATTATTTATAATACAATAGAACTCAAATCATCCGAATCAACTGGGACCGGACACCATTCAGATAATCAAAAATTCGGTTAATTGGATTTTTTCGAAAAAAGGGTTCATTTTAGTTGGAGAAAAACGTCATAGTTTCAAAGAAAAAAAACTTTCAATCTAGTAAATGAAAAAGCAATACATTTATATGATAAATAATTACAAGTGCTGTACAATAATACAGTATGTATGTACAGTGGTGTAAATGAAAGTCATTGCTTGCCTTCGAGACCGAGATCATCCACTTCATAGTGAGAATTTACATGTGCTTACATTTGGGCTGATTCTCCATCTGTGCAATCCCATATGGAAAGCAGTTTCAAAGCCCGCAAATGCTTCACTAGCTGATAGTCCCGTGTCTGCTTCAACTTAGAAAGTAAGGTCCTCTTCTTAATTAACATTTTCACAATAAGTTTACCATTATTTGCCATTTGAATCTACTCCTATTTGAATCTACTCCCATAATATTTACTCCTATATCTTCAGCACCTACCTTCTGAACATCCAGGAATTTTCAAATGAATGTTTCTGGATTCCTCAAGTGACACGTCTCTCTTTCTCATCCTCTCCCTTCTCTAATCTTTCCTTTTCTTGAGTTTTTTCCAGCTTCCCATCTTCAGTCTAATTTATTTTTCTGAAAGTGATTCGGATAATTGGAGTTCTTCTGTAATGAGCAAAAAATATGAAGAAGCCCTTTATATGTAACGTTTACGAACATATTTCATTTAAAACTCTCATTTTCTCATTCATTGTAACTTAGGAGCTCCTGTATTCCCACAGTATTTGTTTCCATATCTCTAGTCATAATAGTATTGAATTTGGATGAAATTACTCTATATGTTTCAGTACAGTGCTAGGTACAAAAATAAATAATAATAATAATAATGAAAACAATAATTTAAAAACACGTCGTACTTCGATCGACCAATCCAGCTCCGTACCGGATTGTTACAACATGTCGTAATAATTTGCCTCTTAGAGACAATGGTTGCTGACTTGAGAACTGAATGAGAAATATTTTGTCTCCACACGAAAAAGATTCATCATATGTGATATGTCCCATGTGCAAAGAGGCCTTGATAGTTGGAATTTGTTTGTAAGAAAGTTAGTATGTGAAACAACCAACTCAATGACAGTTTCAAGTTCTGTTGATTCAAGACTTATGGCAGCTTTCACAAGATTGAAAAGAGTTTGATTTGCTGAACAAGCGAACCAAATACAAGGCGTAGTTCAAAATCAATTGACCAGGATAAGAAGGTGTTGAAGAAGACAATCTTTGAAATTAAGATTTAAATATCAAGAAAAACCTTCGAGATATACATTCAGATATATATCTGTTCCATTAGAACTATTCTGTTACAATTGCAGGCATTGATCAATCAGAGCAAACTAACCTTTCCAAACACGTTAGTGTGTTTGGAAAGGTATACCACCAATTGCTAAGATGTAAGAGAAAAATGATGAAATCACCAAAATTATATGCAACATAAATACTGGTTATATTGTTTGAAAAATCAGCATTTACAATATTTCATATTTGCTGACATAGGTTTGTCTACCGAATATTGTCAAAAGCATTTAGTGTTGATTGTCTGATTTCTGTCACTATAATCATGCAAGAGCGATGCTGTCCTTGTAAGACTCCATATTTTTGCTTAGTTTCGTGGTGCTGAAAGTCACAAAGGAGCATTGTTGCAGTATTCTTGCCAAACATTTCTATCCTAGGCTTAAAATTCCAAGTTCTGGAGAATGTTTTCAATTTCCAAAATTACTACGTCTCTGTTCATATGGTTTGTTATATGAGAAACAGAACACAAGAAGATTAATCTAGAATATTTTGAGCTCTTTATGTCCTAGTTCTAGAGGTCTTTCCTAATGTCCTAGTTCTAGAGGTCCTTCCTAATGTTCTAGAGGTCCTTCCTAATGTTCTAGAGGTCCTTCCTAATGTCCTAGTTCTAGAGGTCTTTCCTAATGTCCTAGTTCTAGAGGTCCATCCTATCCTTCCTAATGTCCTAGAGGAATTTTTTGAACAATAAATGTCTAAGAGGATGTCTTTCTAACATTGAGCAAGTGGTGCTATGCTTCTATGGTGAACATGGATTTCCAGATACTCTCAATTCCCTAATGTCAATTTATTGAGCCTTTGTTATAAGAGTTTTAGAAAAAATAAAGAGTCTGTACGCTGATTTTCCTCCAAAAGTCATTCTACTTGAACTCAATGCCGCCATGATAAACGACTATGAATTCTACTGTACTGTATGCATGATATTTATTTAAAAATCTCTTATTAGAAGCAAGTTAAGGGTTTTCCATTATAAAAATTTCACATTTTTCACAGATAATTTTATTAGTTTCATACTTGAATATATATCCATTTTGATATATATTTTAATTATGGTGATGGTACAAATGACATAAATTTTATACTGTAAGGAAAATAAATCTAATTTTCTACTAACAATTCGCATTTCGACAAAAAAAAGTATACGTATCTATTCAATTCATTTCTATATTTACTTGCTGAAGTTATGTTTTAAGAAATATAGATTATATCTTGGGTTTTAAAAATAAATAGGTTTCATGTTTTTTTCCCTTTAAAATTCAATTTTATTTTTTAGATTGATAAGAAATATATTTCGATCAGGACATCTTTGTTTAATTATTCATTTTTTCTGTGCGACTTTAAATAAAGATTTTACCTATTTGTGATCTCCATTAAGAATTATTTAATATCTTATTGTGCACACACTATTTATAAATAATCAGTGAAAAGCAGGGAAATTGATCCATAAAAAAATTTCTTTTCAACATTTTGCACATGCAGTTTTTTGTTTCAAAGGAAATGATGAGGAAAATAAAATCTTATTTCCACTATTTTGTGACTTTATATTTTCCTGAAGTTCATACTCTGTGTGTTTTAGAATTTTTTTATATCAATTAATTATCTCTTGCTTTAAGTACTAGTGTTTTAACGGTTTAAAATTTATGTTCATACAATCCAGATTATTTTTATCAATCTATTTATATATCGATGATCTTTTTTGTAATATTTTTTAAAGAATTATTTTGAACATTTTTAAAGATATTCTTTCAGAAAAACATAATGAGTTTTTTAGGTTTGATAATATGATGTCTGTATTGGTCTACAGCTGGAAATTTAAAAAAACTCACACTCACACACACAGACCAACAATTCTATTTTAAAGCTATTTTAAAATTTTATTATGAATATTATGGAACTTATATGAGAGATATAATCATTTTTCTGAATTAAAGAACACCTTCAGTGTTAATACAAGCGAATTTTGAATTTTAATTATTTTTTAAAGGAATATAAACAGTAATCTATATATAATGTATATAAAAAAATCAAAAGTTTAATATTTCGATCAGTTTTTATGCTTATGAATTGCACATTTTGAAATTTAATTAAAAATTTCGTGAACCAAAGGCGTAAATTCAAAAGTTACTATGAAATTACTTTTTGCAAATTATTATCCTGTTCTGATTCTATAAAACCACTGAGTATCTCTTGGTTTCACTTTCTTGGTGTACTTTTCTTTAGATACTGCGGAGAGGGCAAAGTTCATCGATTCTAAAAGTCACGTGCATCATCCATATTTGGCAGCTTTTCCCCCTGCCTGATACTGTCTAAATACAAATTGGGTCACCAATATTGTACAATATCACATAAAAGAGATCATTCAAGAAAATTAAGATGGAAAAGAAGATTGTTATGTACGATCACGAAACTCATTTGCATACCTTGTATTCAAGGGGATATTGTCCATAATTTCATGATGATTAAGGTTCCTTTTGGTGTTAGTAATTATTTTTGAAAAAGAAATTTAATATTATTAAACTCAAATATTTTTAATATCAATTAATAGAATTGTTCACACAGTGTTGTTAATTTTATTCAAATACTAATAGTTTGTTGAAGAGTGTAATTTAATAACCACGTAGAGGAATTGTGGAAGGAGAAAATAATTGCCACACACAAAACTAGCTTATTAATTATCTCACCTCATGATTATCTCGTTCTCGATTCCTTCGTTGAATATTGGTGATTAAGGTTCTTTTTGGTGGTAGTGATTATTTTCGAAATAGAAATGTTTCTATTAAAAAGTATTAAACTGTATTTCATTCAAATATTCTTGTTGTTGTTACTAATAACACTTGGACAAGCCAAGCTCGCTATGCCTAATTTAAGTCAATTGGGAGCGTCTTTCGTTTTAATCAGACCACCATAAAAGTGAAAGTACGACTTTGCTCAACACACATGTCATAGGCACCCATTTATAGGGTAGGCAACCAATCACACCTCATTCATACAAAGAAAGGACAAAGACAGGATAGATAGAAAGAGAAAGTACATCCATGCCCGAACTGGGATTCGAACCCAGAATTTCCTTATACGCAGTCAGGCATGCTGACCACTTGTCAAATATTCTTAATATAAGTAAACAGAAATAGTGCTGTTATTTTTGTTCATATACTAATATTTTATTGAAGAGTCTAATTAAATAAGAACGTATGGGTTACAGGGAGAATATTAATTGTCTAAAAAAGCTTATTAATTATCTGAGCTCACGATCATCTCGTTTGCAATCCTTTCGGTAAATATTGATTAACTAATTCAAAATTTCCATTGTTTCCAAACGATGTTTAGCTTTGATTAATCTATTCAGATTTCCTTACTTAATGAAATGATTCAGCTTATTATTTATTTATTTATTTTGTTTTTTTAATATTTGGATTTCTCTGAATATATTAACATTATTTGATGGTATTCTTTATTTGATGATTTTAATATTTGGATTTATGACTATATCTTTATCTGAAGAGGTGTTTCAATCTTAATATTTCAATTTGCTAATATATTTACAGCATTTGAGAAAGTATTTCATTTTTGATGTTCGAATTTGTGAATATGTTCTTATTATTCGATAATATGTTTATTTAATTCTTTTTTATATTTACTTCTTAATCAATTTTACAAAATTTGATCGCATTTCAAATTTCCATTGAATTTTTAGATAAAACTCTTGAGTCAAAATTACACCCCAAATAGAGATGTTGGTAATAATTAGCAGCTTCGAAACTCTAAAATCGGAATCAACTCCATCATAAATTGATTTTCTTCATTAGAATCAATTATTATTTGCAAGTGAATCAGACTATTTTTCAGTTCTTATTCTGAATGAGCAAATTGTATAAATCAAAAATGGTTTATTTTCCCATATATAGGATTGGGAAAGTAAATTTTTCTATAACTGAAAATATATGGTTGTGTTAAATATTGTTTTAATCAGTTATACTTTGAATAAATACATTTCTTTATTTTATATGCAATTTAATTAATTTTTATTTACTTTTGGCAAGTGACATTCTAAAATTAGGTACGTACTTATTTTTTATACATCGATTTGGCTTTGTATTTTTTATACTTTTAAAAAGTCAGAAAAAAAGTTCTTAAAATAATGCGTTCGAGCTATGGAATGAACTAGTAAAAATGTTATAGTAAAAAATCAAGGAAGATTCTCAGAAACGATCGGAAGAAATACAATAACGATCAAATCACTTGCTTGTTTTCCGCGGTACGAACTCGGATTCCAACCACCGATTGAAAAAAGTAAGAGCTACCGTTACACTAAAAGCATTGCTCGGCGGCCAGACATACAATCTTAAAATATATCCATAAATGAAAACCACAAAATTTATAAAATTTGTTAACAAAGAGATTTGTGCTGTGTTGATGGTTACAGCTCGTTAATAAATTATTTCAAAAGTAAAGATCTTATTCTTAAATAATATATTTAATTGCGCAGTGCAAGATATGAAAATATAGGTCAAATAATGAAAAAATGCCACTTTTCCAACTGGAAAATAAATGTTTCGGCCTACTCTAGTGTACGTGTCAATGGTAGCACGAGCAGAACGGGGATGAGCATGCGCACACGCACATTTAATTTTCTCGGGGGTGCGTGACGGATAAAAGCATCCTTAATTGAACTTTTAAGCGAACTTTAATTATCAATATCTTCTCCAGTTTTCTCCATTAGATAAAAGTGAGCGCTAAAAATCATTCACTTTTTTTGGCGGGATTATATATTTTTTTTCGTGATCTCGCAAGAGAGGAGAGAGCAAAATAAAACGGGGAAAAAAAAACAATAATTAATCCCTCTTCAGCAACCCTGCTGGTCGGTGAAGCTGAAGACTCAAGGCACTCCTATTCCATATTCATGGTCGAATCTCTCTCTCTCGAACCTGTTTTTGTGTGTGTGTCCTTTCAGCCCTCTCCCCCCCACCAGAAGGTAGGGGCACCCCCCACCTCGACATAGCTCAACGGAGGAAGCAGCGGCGGTGATCGGTACCTTTTTGCACAACTTCCCCATCCCTTGGCCCACCTTCCTCGGGTTATGATGAGATTCTCTCGCAGGGGCCGTCCTCAAAAGACGTCACTAGGATTTTAACCTCTGATGCTTGTTTTCGCTCGTGGGGAGGAAGAAGGGTTTCGTCTTGGTCATTCGTTGCTTCTCGTCAGCGCCCGAGAGATCTCGCGTTATAGAAACATTTCGAAGGATTTAAAAATATTTAGATGTAATAGATCGGAATCAGCTGTCTGTTGATAACAGCATCTCATGGCGAAAATATTGTTTCTTGCAAACAAGAAGTTCATGTTTGTGCTCTTTATATGTGACAGTTAAGTCATGTGTATGCTTTTAAGGACAAAAAAACTGTAAAATAATCTGGTGTAATTCCATGATCCCCTGTTTATATTATATATATATATATGTGTGTATGTGTGTGTGTGTGTGTGATATATATATATATATATATATATATATATATATATATATATATATATATATATATATATATATATATATATATATATATATAATAATCAAAAAGATCTCTGATAATAAGTAACCACCTAGAAAGAGATTTAAACTTAAAATATCCATTTGTACGTGGGAAGTGAAATATTAATTATATATCTAATTAAAGACCATATAGGACAAGGATAATTAGCTTGCAGAAAAATGTTACTCAATATTATTAGATCAGCACTTATCTATTTTTATAATTTATTATGACAGAGCTTCTGTCAAAATGAAAGGTTCCACGTTCGATTCTGAACACATTCGTATAAGACTCATTATTCTTTCGAAACTTTTGTCTTCCGGGAAGATCTATCATCTCAAAGAGGAAGCTGTATTCACAAAGCTAGAAAAACTTCCTAACACAATCACAGAAAATGTGATTGCAAAAACAGAAATACGATAACCATTTCTAATTATTCAATAATGACTGGGTTTCAACTTGGGACCTTCCATTTTGAAAGCTTTCTTAGTATTTTACTTCACACACTTGATACACACGTTTTGGTTGCAGTAGGAGTTTGAGGGTTTCCTTTTCTGCTTTCAATAAGAATTTAGAGTAAAATTCGTATTGAATGCAACAATAAGTATCACATCAGTCTTTACATTGTTTGGCTATCTATAACACAACGATTTTAAAAATAATTTACCTAAATATCATCTTTATCATAATTATTATCACAATATTAAATTCAGCATTCTTGAAGAACATAATATTTCTCTTTAACATTTTGTAACGAATTTTTAGAGATGTTATTTTTAGCATGTAAAATAATGAAAGTAAAATGAAGCAAAATAACAATCCATCAACTTGCAATTTTTTTGTATTGAAAATCAGTAAAAGTCTTTTAAAACTATTTCCTTTAAATGATTAAATTAAATTTAGCCAAAGTTTTTCTTGATTCTATGATTTTTTTAAAAAAATTTGTTTTAATGTTTGAGATTTTCAAAACTTACGTTTGAGATAAAATTAAATATTTAGTTCAAGTAAAAACACTAAAACTAAACTGATTGGCAAAACAGCCTATGTGGAGGTCAAGACTGTAGAGCCCATATCTATTTTCATGACCAAGGACCCTGGGGTACGAAGCATATGTCCTGGTTAGGCTGTCAGCCTAATTAGAAACCACTGATGCTTCTTCAATAGCAATCTTGGTTTTATCGACCCATTGAATGAATGAGAGCCTAAGCTGACCTTGGCCAGCCCGAGAATCTTATCTCGACCTGCACCTTGAAAGCATGAAGCGCCCCCAGACTTCATAAAAAACTTACAGGCTGGTAAATATATTTCGGCTTAAGATGTTCCAAAAAATAATCCAATTTGTATCAGTCAGTGTGAAAAATACGTTGTATACTACATACATACAGGTGGGACCATCGGTGGCTGGTTCGCGCATCGTTCTCACTGCGAATTCGTATCCTGACTTGACTGTAAATTCGTCCTGTTCACTATAGCTGATTGGGGCTTGTTAAATAGGTCGTGGTCGAAAAGTCCGGCAAGACATTTTTCGCTTTGATGTAATACTTAACTTAAGGTGACCTCTCTCTCTCTCTCTCTCTATTACCTCCTTCTAAATTATTCCCACCTCGATTATTTCCATATAACTGGTACAGCTACAAGGAAATTTGCTGGTGGAAGAAATATGTGTATGTGTGTGCATTACTTTATCTTGCTTTCACTAAAGACATAAAACATATTGTGAGTGATAATACGATTTTCAAGTAAACTTAAAAATAATGAAAAATAATTGCAATAAACAGCCTTTTTCTCCGAAAGACTATTTTTTTCCACAAGTGTCAAAAACAATTACGGCCAAAATATTTTGAAATTAATATCACAAAAATTTGCAAAGATAATAGACTGTGTTCAATACACAGACCAATATTTATCTTGGTCGTTGGTTCAATATTGCATTCATATATGAAATGCTTGCGGCAAATTTACAATCAGAAAATCCTTTTATGTCGAAGAATGTTTTCTTTTAAGAAATTTCAAAATAATAAGATACCATTTTATATATGAATTCTTATCTCCAAATGAATGTCAAAAAATGTTCAAAGATAAAGGATGATATTTAGTATCCCATTAACTATTTAAATACATGCTATTACAATTAAGGCGATCAACCATATGCTATGCGTTTTTTAAAATTTCCGTTTATGATGCATTAATTATAAATATCATGTTCTAAACTACTGATTATGTTAATTTATATTTTTTAAATTAACACTTCATTATTTTGGTTGACGAATTTTACCTCAATATATCAGAAAATGTCTTTACTTTATAATTATGTAGATCTAAGCATCTAAACAAAAATACCAAAAAACAGAAAAGTTTTTTGTTTTTCATCAAAAATATTATGTGAATATATAATTAATGGTAAGTAACTCCAAAATTCACAAATAAAAAAATACATGTATCAAAAAATAAATTTCCTGGTATCCATTAAAAAATCTATGATATCATAATATCATATATTTCATGTAATTATATTTATATGTAATAATCTTAAGTGCGCATACACCAGTTAAATATAATTTCAGTTTTTAAAATTTTCAGTACATATATATATATATATATATATATATATATATATATATATATATATATATATATATATATAGTGGTATAGAAAATCTTATCTCATAAATTCGTATATAATTGTAAAGATTTGGTTATAACGCTAACATAATGTATAACATAAACATTATGTAAAGCAACACAATAAACACAAACATAAACAATGTAATTTTTCTAACAATAATTTTAGTAAAATATAAAATAAGTAAATAAATAAATAAATAAAATTAAAAATAAATTCTGTGGGTTGTGAATTACGTAATTTTTCTTAAATAGAGCTTCACTTATTCCATATTATATTTTATTTGTCAATATGAAAAAGACAAACGGATTTTTTTTCAAAATGTATCATTGTTAACTAAACTACTATTCAAAAGCTTTAAATAATATATTTATGTAATCAAAATATTAATAAAAAATTAATATCATAAAATTTTTTTTAATTATTTAATAATCAGGTTTATTAAAATTTTGATGTAAAAGAAAATTTCTAAATTTTTTGATGAAATCCAAACCTTTTAAATTATTATTTTTTATTCAAATTTGTGATGTAGAAGAATTAATAAATTAATATAGAAAATTAAATATATAAATAGTAAACATCTATAGAGCTTATCAATATGATGTTCTTTTAGATTCATAGATGATAAAACAAAATCAATTATGTACCGATTGGACATCAGCAGTTCTAAATCAAGAATTCGCACAAAAAGAGAAAAAACACCATCTTCCCAAATCTTGGCGTAACTACAAATGCTTTAATTTAATAATTATTTCTCTAAAAAAATAATAAAGATATAACTTCTAATGTTTCTTTATACATTAAAATATTTTATGCTACAGAACTAAATGCCGATCTTAGAATATTTAATTACTTCGATTGTATATATCAAGCTTTTTGAGAACATTAATTTGAATGATGAATATTAATGCCATACTTTAGAATATAAAATAAGCTCAGTGTCACAGACAGCCTATGTGGGCCATGGCCTATAGTACCCACACTCTATTTTCTTGACGAAGAGGCCCTGGGGTACGAAGCTTATATTCCGATTAGATAGTCAGCTTAATGTGAAATTCCCAGTGTTTAGTTCCAAAGCATTCTTGGTACTCAGTTTATCGACACAGAACGGATCAAAGACTGAGTCGATCTTGCCTGTCCGAGGATCGAACTTCGAACTTGGGAGCGTGAAATGCTACCACTAAGCCACCGGGGTTCATGCATTAGAATATGATCTCCATTATTTGCCTAAATTCATGGACATGGAATGAATGCAATTATCTAACTGATTTGAACAGATTCTTCTTTCCATTGACATTAGTTTTGTTATTTTATCAATTAAGATTTCTTTTTAATTTTCTATCAATTATTTGCTAATCCTTTTAACTTTCTATTCATTAATGTCTTTTGCTTATGAAAAAACGTGGAAACACAAGCATTTGACAAGCTTTATTTGCCTGCGAGGTTTAAAAAAATGAATTGAAATACATTAATTGCAAAAGAAAATTTTTTACGAATAAGTATAAGATACCAGTTATAAAATACCGTTTAGCATTTTTATTAAATAATTTAGATTCTATTTTAAAGATGTAACCATTACATGAATTGCTGAAATACGTACATTATATACCAGAATCTTTCTCGGCTTTTAATCTCTAACTAATTTTATTGTATTCGCTAAATTAGATGTTAATTTGATCATTATGCCGGATTTTTGTAGAGTTGATATGATAAAGGAGAAAAATATTACAAAAAATATTGATAACAGGAATATTTTTTTACCTCTAACAATTTTTGATTTATGGCTTTATGGATACGTTATGCACACGAGACTTAACTCAATCCGAACTTATTATTAAAAGTCAATTCAAAAGTCCCTTCAAAAATACCTAACCATTCAACGATTTAGAAATTAAACTTTGTAAAAAAATTGATTTTATAATAATTATTAATAATGCTGGTTAGTTTGAGAAATTGAAAAATGGCGTAGTTAAAAAATATACTTACATTGTGTCTGTGAAATGAAACAAATCACATTTTCATTTCAAAAATAGTTTCTATAGTTGGGTGGTTATTTGAATGTGATATAATTACTTGAATTTTTACTCCAATTTTATGAACTATCTGCAATGAATTATAAATATTTTTAGAGCAAGTTTTCGACTTGTTTCAGTTATGTCGGGAAATCTTGACCAATGTTTTTGAAACAAAAGAAATATTCCAATATTTCTTTTGAAGTGTTATTAAATTCCTAAAGTGCATCAAAATGGTGATAACCATTAAAACAATTTTAACAACATCAATCGTTAAAAAATGGAGGAATTTTTAATTTATATATATTTTTATTAGTTCTATTTTCATTTCTTTCGTAAGCCACACGTAGACTTAATGTAATATATACATTAAGTCTATACATGTAATGTGAACACTTTTGAATAAAGCTCTTACCTAAATGAACAAAGCAACTCTAGAAAATAACATTAATACCGTGAAGTTATGCATGAAGATGATTAATGAAGTCCTGATGAAGGTGAATTTAGATCACAACATGCTTATCGTGTGTGCAATCAACGTGGATTAAAACAAGAAAACATCTGCTGCCAGTTTCAATTTTCCTCTTCGCCGACATTGCAACTGTTTTGAAAGAGAGTCCACCCTCCTATTTGGCATGCTTAGGGGATCTCATGTATACTCGAATGACCCTAGTATCAACAAGTGAAAAACCGTATGATAATGTTTTGCAATAAGACATACCTGTAATTTTAATGTAAGGCCAAGAATCACAGCAACGTGATAGCCTCGAACCCATCGTTATTAATCTCTTCTTTCCAAATACTGTATCATCCATTGTGCAAATCCTTCATATCATGACAGGTTTGCCATTTTGGCATTCGTTACCGTTAAAAGCACAAAACAAACAAGGTTGATTGAAGTTGTTGCGTTAGTGTGCTGCCATGTACCTAACCTGAGTTGGGTTCTATCAGTTTAGGAAAAGCTGGCTGGAAATCTTCGTAATTCAGAAGTCGGGACCAAGCAGAAGATTCCCAAATACATGACCTGTCATCCGCAGAGATATCATTTTACTTGGAGAACATTGCTATCACGACACATATTTTAACGTGTCTCAACCACCTTTTTGATTGGAATAATGTATGACAATGGTACTTATATAGTGGACCATCTAGTGAGTCCACTATAGTACCCCAACTGCTGCCATGACACCCTTTATACGGAAAAAGCTGAAGATGTGGCCAGGGCAGTGCTCCATGCCTTTAGTCCCATATGAATTGTCTTTTTTACTTTTTCTTTTTTTTTTCTATTTGCATTTGTCACACGACAACAACAACAACCATCTAGTGAATATGCCATAGTTGCCTCAAAAGTGGGTGGGTTTAGGTAATTTAGAACAAGAAACCAAATAGAAGACCCGTAGATTTGGGGTGCCATCTCCAGAGGTATTATTTCATATGGAGGACATTGCGACCACGTGGTTTTATACATGCCCCAGCCAACATTTTACCTATAATCTAGGATATATAAAATGTGTTCATACTGTGCAGTATTATCTTTTGCTCTATGTGCTTCTAATCATGCTATGATTTGCTACCCTTCTTCGATGATTGTGCGTGGATTTTAGAAATCCATTCTCAATACTGCATTTTCCATAATTGCAATAAAAGAATTATTTTGTTTTATTTTTTTAACAGTTTATTTAACATTTTTTGAAAATGTAAGAATAATATATTTTAAAAAATTGAAAAATGGTTAATTATATTTCATTACAATCTAAAAATTTTTTATAAAATTAAACTTTTTTAAAAAAAAAAAAAAAAGAAAAGAAAAATTAGTCATTAAACATTTTAACAACATAATTTGCCTTAAATAATAAAAAATTAAAAGCGAATACAAACCAGCAATTATTTTTTTAAATGTCTTGTTTGTTGTAAAATATATTTTCTTTTGTTATTAAACACCTATTATTTTTAATACAAATAGTATTTGTTTAGTAAATTTTAAGTCATACCAAAATTATAAAATCTAATAATAAAATGCTTAACAAGGTTAGATTACATGTTTACTTTTGTAAGAGAATTAATTATGTACATGAAAGTCTAAATATATAAACACACACACAAGTTCTTTAAAAACCTTTTAGCTAGTCTATATTATTAAGAAAAAGGTATAAGTCATACATGAACCATTATAAATATGTTGGTATAATATATTATAAAATTTTATAATATTTAAAAATAAATAAATGCGTTGAACATACTTTTATTTCCATTATAATTTTCATTATGCATATAATATACTGCCAAGTATTTTTATAATATTTCTTTGGTTAGAATGAAAGAATCATTTTATTTTTTTATGTAAATCCCTCAAATGGTAAGCAATTTATTTAAAAAATTTACTAAAGAAATTTTATTGATGGAATTTTCAGTGCATATAATATTATGAAATATCTTTTTTATTGTGTACAGAATTTTGAATGTTAAACGAAATTACGATTTCAAATGTAATTTACTTTAAAACAAATGCTGAAAGTTTTTCAAGAGACCTTTAACTTTTAACTTGTTTACTAATTGAGATTGTATTTATTATTAAATTACCTTTCGTAAACAACATTTTATAACTAACCGAACTGCCACATTTTCGTCATTCAAAATGCATACTTATTCATTGATTATCCATATATGAATTGGCTACCAATTTGATTTAAAACGATATCGATAGTGATGTAAAACGATTCATTTCAGCTGGTAGTTTAATTAAATATATATTTTTTAGTTCTTACATTTAGGTTTTCCCTTACAGTAAGTTAAGCGGAAATGGATTTAGTTATCGTCTGCGACTGTTCTTTCAAAAGTTCAATCATTCATCATGAGGACACCTCTATCTCAACTGGTCCCATTCTTTCTGAAGTTCTATCATTCGTCATGAGGACATCTATCCCTGCTTGTTAGGTCTGGGTATGAATCCCTGAATGGCTATTCATTAGGATTGGTTTGACATTCATTGTAAAATGATGACCGTAGCAACTTCGGAGTGCAAGTTCTTTCATAGTTTGGCGTCAGAAGTGCAGTGCAGACTTCTGGCGACAGCGGTCAGATTATAGATTTCTGATTGGAATCGATATATTGTTGTGCGCTTTTAGAAAATGGTGCCAATAGTTTGCCTCCGTCTGATAGATCTCCATAGATAGTCTAGATAATTATTACTGACACCCAATAAAACCCCTAGTTAATGTCAGTACACAAAAGTACCAGCACAAAGAATACAATTATCTCAAACTTGTGGGGAAATCCACACTGATATTTCAGTTTCTAACTGAAATATCAGTGTGGATTTCCCCTTTTAAAGTGTCTCTTATCCCTACGTTTTTTTTAAAAATGCATTTAATAATAATTACTTTTAAAGCATATAGTTGTTTTCAAGTTAAAAAAGAGTATGGAGAATTTTGAATGATAAATGATTAATATTTGTTTGAAATATGATAACCCCCCTTTTTTAACATCACAAAGGAAATTTTGAGTATTTGCTTAGAAAAGGCACAAATAAATGATTCATTTTTGTAACGAAAAAATTAATTTTATGAATATTCATGTATATTAATATATTCTTGTGTGGAAATCGTTGATGAATTCATATAAAAAGAGTGTGACAAAAAATACCATCGGTAATATTTTTCACACACTTCTTCAATATAATATTATTTTTTTTACATATTTTATCACAAAAATTAATTTTAAAACTTAATTTCAAAAATTAACTCTTTCATGAAGAGAGTTAGATATCTGTTAACAGCTTTAATCAAAATAAAAATATTGAATTTAATCCAGATGTAATATAAATGGGTTAAAAGTTTTCGCAGTGAAAATTTTTAATATCGAAAGATTAATATTTTTCTGCGGTTCATTACAGAATATTTCAAAATAATTTTCAGGTATATTTGTTATCCACCACATTTTGTTATCTAAAAATAAAAGAAATTTTTAAATTAAAAATAGAAGCACAAAAATACTATAACTAGATAAACTAAAAAAGTTTAAAACCAAAGTAGTTTTAGGTGTAGTATATTGAAAGGAATACTTATAAAAATTTTGATGAGATTTTCATTTGTTATCTGTTATATTTATTATTAACAGAATGAAGTCAAAGTAACATATATTTATGGTGAACATATAGAAAAATAACTGCGACATTCCGATCAAACTAAAAGATATAATAACGTTTTCACATCAATAATCCAGATTTAAAAAACGTTCAATACTGAGAGGTCTCTATCAAATCATGCAAATGTCTGAAAAACTAAAAAAATTTTGTTTTTATTATAAAAATTGCTTTTTTGTTATCAGTATCAATCTAATTTAACTGGGGACTGATATATAATAAAATATGAGACAGTAAAAGTTAGAATTCATATCTAGCTTGCCTGAAAAAGTTAAGTTCGTTTAAATAGATTCCGAATAAACGAGACTCTTCTAAACATAAATTGATTTTTTAATGGGTGGTTTTTAAAGAAAATAAATTTCTGAAATACAAAAAAAATTTGAAACAACGATTATTTTCAAATGCAAAACATTAATTAATTTGTTTGTCACACAAAGCTAATTAATTAGACTGAGACCTATAGTTCACAGTGGATTTCGAACCACTACCAGTATCCAAACCAAAGGTACAAATTTGGCACCAAGAATTTTTAAGAAAAATGTAAGAGTGGCAACCATTCAGTTGCCAGCTCGAGGAAAGTTATTATTTGGAACATTTAAATAAATGTGGCCGTGGTGATTTAGTTGGTTTAGGCCATCGCTCTCGTTATCGAAACGCAGTGAATTCAATTCCGGCCCAAGAGAAGATCTGTCGTGTTCGCTAATGGTGACTGGAGTAAACTAAATATGTCTGGGTCGCAATGTCTTCTGTGTGAAATGATACATCTGGTGGTTATCAGGATGCGTCTAGGGGTCTTCTGCTCGGTCTTTGCTTCTGAATTGCGAAGACCCATCCACTTTCGGAGAACAAAGTGGTCAGTCCACTGTGTTCCCCATTAGATAAGCTACCATCACTTAATCTTTGCAAAGCAGAAAAGGGAGAAGCCGGGTTTTATAATAATAGTATTTAGCCACATAAATAATGAAAACTATAAATGCTTGCAATTTCTAAGATAACATTAATAAGAAATATTTACTAACGAATAATTTTAAGCAAGAATTCTGTTATTGTATTTATATAAATTTAATGGTTTGATTTTCGATGAATCACACAATATCTAAATGACTAAAAACATTCAGAGAAAAATCAGTTCGTATTTTGTATGATATTTTTTGTTAATAAAAAAAGCATCAATCTGGATTAATCCAATTAACTTCAAATAACTTAATGAACATTAGTATCAAGCTTTTACTTTATTAAATATAAACACAAAGATCTTAAATTCTGTTTATGAATTTTTATACTATAAAAATTTTTGTTAGGAATTTATGCTGCACTATTTTTCCACCATACACACACAGTAATACTGAATTTGTTGATGAATTTAATTAATGAATTTATCAATTATTATTTTTAATTTGCCACTGCTTTTAACCAATGATAAATTAAGCGTATAATCAGTTTAGATTTACTACAATAACAAAATATAATACCATTAGTTAGTGCAGATATGGGTATAAAAATCTCATATATGAATAAAATATTTTCTTTTTATTTTCTAAGCTATATTGTTCATTAAATAAACATATTCTGACATTTGAATGATTTTTAACGGCTAGGAATTCATTTATAATGCAGGATAAATGAACTCATTTTCATTTAAAATTATTTTACTGCATGTAAGACATTTTGATTGTAATCTTATTTTAAATTTGAAATGTTCCATTTTAATTGGAAATAGGATAATTCATTTAAAAATATAGTTATAGCATTTTTCACTCGGTTAAAAATAATTATAATAATATATGTGAATTTTTCTTAAGTAAGAAAGCGATTATATAAAATTGGTAGAGTGTAAAACACTTTCATGAGTAAAATCGTTTGCTTATATTTTGAAATACGCAAATAGAACGTTTCAACCAAATTTAAACATTCTAATAATTTTAAATTTTGCTTAGAAATTTCTTTAAAAGTAATTGTAAAAAAAGAATACAAGTAAGCAAATGAAGTAAGCTAAGATAAAATAGTTACATCTAGTGTTAAGTGCAGTTTTTTTACTGTGAACGTTAGCATGCGGATTACAGCGACACCTATTATAAAAATAATTGCTATACTTAAAAACAAAATTCGATTTTTATTAACCCTTCAAAATAAATGGCGTTTTTCTCTGCTTTATTTCATTCCTTATCTAAATGTTCAACTAAAGAAACTGCTCCTAAATGGAGGCTTTCTTTTCAAAGCATATTGCATTTAAAAATAAAAGCTTCATTTTTTTATCAATGAAATAGAAGTTTTAGATTCTTCCCAAATGTATTGATTTATTTCCTGTTATATGCTCACGATCCCTTTCATTCCTTTCTTTTTCCGAGAAAATCTCAATTGCCCAGCTCTAAAGTGGAGATTTTTTTGTTTTGTTTATTTATATCTTCTTCTCGCCATGTCCCCCCTTCCACAATATCCTCCAAGAACACTAAACGCTTATTACATGTTCACTCCTCTGAAATGTTGCCACAAAAGAAGAGAAATCCGGTTTTCCCATAATTCCATGTTTCCATCATTTATGAATGAGTAGAGAAGGTATTTTTTTAGCCTCGTGCACTATCCGAGTCAAAGTTTTTACGGCTCCCTCAGGCAAGCCTTTCTCCTCCCCCCTTTCCATCTTCCTTCACTCCATGATTGCTGCTAAGAAATCGTGATCCCTTCACTACACCTTAAGAAGCCTTTTCAATCATTAAAATGCTTTGAGGTATTAATTGAATTTATATCTCTCTTTTTCACTGGATGTATATTACTTTATTTTTAATTTGAAAAAAAGGTGATGAATTTTTGTTTTGTTTTTTCATCAGTTGGCGACTAATTTAATACAGGATGCCTTTGAAAAGGTCCTTATTGGCTATTCGTGGTTTATTTAAACGATTTCATTAAGACATAAAGACTTTTTTATTTTCATTTAAAAAATTTAGAAAAATAACTAGAAATTTTTTTATATAAGTGGTTGAAATACTTTTCTTAGATACACACAAAACTGAATTCTTTCGTGGATATTTTGCATCATACTTTTCTAATATTCTATTTTTTACTTTTTTCAAATTTTTAAGAAATTCTTAAAATGGAAAAACAGAATTCATGCAAATTTTTTGGAAAAGCAATCAATAAAGTTGTCAGCAAAAGATAAATTTCAAACGTAAAAAAAGCCCTTAAAATTATTTTAACGAGTTGGGGAGATTTTACAACACTTTAAATATTTTTTTTCTTATTTAAATACCCAATGTTGAAGAACCACAACAGGTGGTGTCAATTTCTCAATAAGTTGATCTGGATTCAAATCTATGGTGACAAACATTATTTGGAAAACTGAATTTGCCTATGGTTATATCTTTCACCATCATGTCTTTATTTTAAAATTTAAATAAATTTATATTTATTTTTTTCTCATAGTTGAAATAAAATAAAATAAATAAAAGCATATTTATAAACAAAAGTAAGCTCTAATAAATAAATGTGTAACGTAACAACTACTTTATCAGATTTAGAATAGTATTTAGTTGTAATCAAATGGCAACAGTAATAGGAAACAGGTAGTCTAAAGCTCACCCCAAGTGGTGACCGGGGTACCCCAACGGTGATCATGTGGTAACCATGGGGTAAGAATAGTCCCGCTGTATCCCAATGCATGTCGTAAAGGTGACTAAAATAGGGTTGGGCGTAGGGTTAACTGCCCTATCCCATAAAAAAATTCTTGTTACGAAACCTAAAAATGCTAAAACCGGCTTGAAGGCATTAAGAACTATCTATGGGCCTGTACAGGAACAGGGATGCTGGCAAACCAGATATAATTTTGAATTGTATAGGCTGTATAACCAGCCCCAGATTACCCAGGTTATCAGAAGCAACCGGCTAAGATGGCTTGGTCATGTTTGGAGAAGGCGGAAAAACAACCCCACTAGAATATCAACGTTTAAGAACCCCAAAGGATCCCGTGCCCGAGGAAGACCACCAACAAGATGGCCCCTTGACACTAAAAATGACCTCAAGATACTGAAAGTTAGGAACTGGAAAAGTGTCGCTCTGGACAGACTGGGCTGGAAAAACGTTCTGTAGAGGCAGCTAAGACCTGTTATAGGTTGTGACGATTTTAAAGTAGAAGAAGTCTAAAGCTCCAGCTATAATGAATCTTCTGAATTTATTAAAAAAAAGTATTGTGTTCTGTTTGTTTTTGTAATTATCCTTGTGTTGTGCTCTGTTCTTTTGTGAATGTTTTAATTAATAATTTCCATATCAAATCGGTGTTGTTTTATTCCAAGAACTTTTACAAAATTTCGGCCCAACACTGAGCATCAAAATGTTATAACCATCCTTGGAATAAAATAACGCCGGCTTGTTCTGAAAGTCATTTAATTTAGACATTCACAGTAACAGAGCACAACACGGGGATAGTTACAAAAACATACAATAAGAGAAAACTGATATGAAAATGATAAAATTTCCCTTCAGAGCAAGTGTTGTTAATAATGATTGATAATGAAGAATAATCTCATTTAATTGCGAACGTCAAAATTTTATGGAATCATAGCTATTACATTGAAGTTGTATATTAAAAATAAATGTCTTCAACTGGTACTCATTTGACGCTATCTCCTAAATAAATGGTCATGGTTTTTTCCATTTAGTAGTTGTGAATACACTAATTAAATTCTCAACCAGGAAATATATTAACAAGAAAACAACATTGCTATCATTAAGATTAGCATTATTTAGCAGAATTGTTGATATCCTCATAAAGGAGTGCATAATACCTAAAAAATAAATAGTTTTTGGTTTGTTACCACATTAAAAAATAAATTACGGAAATAATAAAAGAAATGGAATTTGTATTACATATTTCAATGTTTATTCAAAAATTTTTGCTAGAGAAATGATGACTTTTTGAGAGAAATGAGAAAAATATCCGAGAAATAAAGCTTAGCAATTTTTATAAAAGGAAATATTATCTCATAAAGTAATTTACTCACGAGTAATATGCAACTACTTTTTCTTTTAGAAATTCTATCATCACTAAACAACTTTATATATATATATATATAAAGTTGTTTAGTGATGATAGAAAATATAAACCTCTTTTCTTGACTTTTTTGTCTCTCAAATAAATTTTAAAATGTATTAAAAATTAGAGATGAATCATAAATATTATTGAATCCAATAATTGTAATAATTCAAATAATTAAAAATTTAAGAAGTAAGCCATTTCTTTTTTATTGCCAGATTAAGAAGGGAAAATAGGGATATTTCATACCTCATAACTATATTATCTTTGGTTCTCTAAAACAACATAGAAACTGTTTCCTCATAACAAAATCATAACTCAAAAATAAAATTATTAATTCTTTCGATAATGACTTATAAAATAATCTTAATCGAAATACACTGTCATCGATCACAAATAAAAAATATACTGTAAAACTTTTTGGAAACAATAATTACTCAGAAATGGTTATTGTTATGTTATTAAGAGGCTATTTTAAGGTTTTTTTATATTTTTTTATTCTTTTTTTATCCTACGTCGGGACAGCGGCCTTATCGGCCATGAGTCCTCTGTCAGCCAAATAAAAATTAGTCTTATTGTGGAAGTTGTCGGGTAAACAGTTCAAAAGAGAAAGCGCAGGACAACTCACTATTTTAATGTAAAAAAATATACTTTTTTTATACAAATTTTGTTATATTACAACAGTATTAAAATATTTTTTAATACTGTTGTAAATTTTAAAACAAAATGTAATCTAAAAACACACTCTATGTATGAATAAAATTTAATTTCTTTAGATTTATTTTAATGTTTATAAAATTTAACATAAAACAATTCACTGATTTACTTTTTTACTATTTCTATTTTTTCAGCAGTTAAGTTATCAATTAAATACGTACTAAATATTTAGAAAGTATGTTTATTAAACTTTTTCTTGTTTAAACAGAAAATTAGTATTTCGAAATGTTAAGTAATTTAATCCTTGAAAAAATTAATAAAAGTTTTAGAGCTAATCATGGTGTGAACAAAAACGCAATGTCAATGATGGATCGTAATCAGCTATATTCTCGAAATAATAAAATTATGCATCGGTAAAATATAGAAAATTAATTTTTATACATGATAATTAAAAAGTGAGTTTAAAGAATTTAATATAGGATTGCAATTTTTTTTTGTATTTATCTTTGTAGATAAAATTTTCAAGCCCAGAAATTGTTTTATCTATCTGCATTTTTAACCTATCTTGTAGAGTTTACTGATGTACACAAATTTAATAATAAAAATGTTTTTTAAACTCGTTTTGGGAAAACTGTTTTGATTTATTTCAGTATGATAAAATTGATAACAATTCGGTTGTAAGTAATAGATCTGATTAACAAAATTAGCTCAAATTGCGTATTATGTAATGAATATTGACTACGTACTGAAAATGATATATTTTGCTTGACAAGAATTCACAATATAAGTATTGAAATGCCTTTTTTTAAAGTTTTTTATAAATTTACAATTAATACTAAGGTTACTGTAAAAATTGTAATAAGTAAATACATTTACAACTAATTTTTTAATAGTAGTTATTAATTAGATAAAAAACATGCTGGAATATGCAAAATTCTCATCGTTTTACACTTTTTAACTATATTTCTTTCTAGAACTTACCCCCTTCATATTCAAGTATTTATGAAACCAAATATTTCATTTATACGAGACATCAGATACAGTTAAACCTCGTTTTAACAAATATGTTGAATTCTTTTCTAGTTTTTCGATAGTAAATATTTCAGTTAGTTAAAATTCAGATAACATTTACATTTAGATCGAATATTTAGAGAGAGAGAGAGAATGATGAATTATATTATTACAAGAGCAATTAATTATCAAATGTATATCCCATCACTGCAACAAAATTAGAAGATTTTGGTTTTTTAAAATATTCTTTCTCAAACTATTACCATTATAAACTAAAGTATAGTTATTATTTACTAATTAAAATGTATTGTTTTCAAATTAATCCGAAAAAATATTTAAACCAATTCTTCTAAGTTTTATAAATTGCAAACATATAAAAAAATTTTTTTTCTTTATAGACAATACCTAATAAAATATTAAAATATTACTTTTAAATGAGTTTAGTAATATATTTTATTTTTTATTATAATCAAAACGTTGTTTCTTATTTTCGATTATAATTTTAAGAGTAATTTTTTTTTAAAATTTTAATCAAACTTTATATTTTTCGATAATTTTCTTTAGATTGTGCCTGCTCATAGCATTCCGCGTCAATTCATCATGAATTAAGTTTCTAAATCAAGCATCGCTTCTGTATGGCTGATTTAGGAATGTTGTGATTAGGGCTATTATTAGGCATACTCTTTCCATTCGACTTGTATTGCCTACAAAAATCGACTTCTTAAAGCCCTCTGAAATCAGATAGCATAATCAAGGTCTTTTTTCTTACTGAGAGGGTCAGTTTGAGGCATGCTAATTAAAAGCCCATTCAGGTAGGCTGCAGCTCATTCGAATGCGACTGCTCTGTTTCTCTCATGGCACATCCCAGTGCTGTTTCTCCAAGGCATCCTCCGGTGGTACGTTGCCGAGTTCAGCAAAGATGGAGCGGCTTTTGATTGACAGGCGGAATTTCCCCCTGGGCGCACTTTCATGTCTTGCCTTTCATTCGGACCAAGGAATATGTTAAACTTATTTCTCCTCTTTTTTTCATCTCTCTCTCTCTCTCATTTGTTTGATTTCATTTATTTTTTTATATCCACTTTGGCTTGGTGCTTCAGGTGATTTTCAACAACAAGAGTTGAACGCTTCTCACTCCTCAAATGACCCTGCCATTTCGGATGAGTTTGGAATTTTACCCAGCCCTCCTTAAGCAAGAGAAGCTTGGACTTGGAATTTTCTTTTCGATCCCGCAGTCGACAGGACACCATAACAATGGATGACATCTCGATTTTGTGTGTATTTGCATTCTGAGAATAGTAAAAGATGCCTGTACTCTTAACAGTTACGCAATGTGTTTTTGGTAAAATATTCATCCCAATAGAAAGCCTGAAACATTACCTCATAAGCTTGAATCATTGTAAACTTATCAAATATCAAGCAGTAGAAACCCAAATCGCTGTAGGCTTCTACACCTCATAAAAGGATGTGTAAAACACTTGGGAAAATAGCTTTGGAAGTATTTAGTTGAACCTACTTATACTTAACTGATTTGCCTCGGAGTTTTCCCTAATTATTTTTATTTAATAGTATTTTTTTAAATGATCACAGCTTTTTTTAATAGTATGAGCAAATATTTATCACATTTCTTCAATGGTTTTCTACTGTAACGATCTTTAATAAATTAATCTGGGAACAAAATTTACTGTACAAATTGCGTATAATCTTCTGATAATTTGGTTTTTTATTACGAAGGAAAGATTAGAAATATAATGTCATTTTACAACATTCTTTTGAAAGCATTTTCACTGGAATAGAAATCATGCTTATTTGCTTTTCACGCTATTGACGAAACAGCATAGATCGCAAATGAGTGTCTTTTTTAAACTGTGGAAGAGTACTGTATTAAAACGAATAAATATTCTTCTAACACTATACAATGAACTCTCTTTTAATCGAACTAAAGTTCCAATAATAATATAATAATGATTTCTGCTAGAGGGAATAAAAATTGCGCTTGAATCTTGTTTGGACACACACACCAACGCCAAGAATGAAATGCGGAGCCAAATCAGCAGATTATGACGTCAAGCTGAATTCCTTAATACAAGAAATTTAAAGTGCATATTCATTGGTCTTTAATATGATGATTTTCTAGGTACAATTTTATTGGTTGCGATTCTATAGCAACTACTACTACGTAACATTTTTAAAAGCAATCCGCAGACGAAAGTTTTTTCCATCAAAATATATTAAAATGATAATTTTAATGAAAAAAAACTTTCTGAAAATTAAATTTTTTTTTAAAATTTAAATAAATAGTTTTCTTATATATTTCTAGACCAAGTGTTTTAAAAATAATAAATTAATTTGAATTAAGAGATATTCGAAAGAATTTACTTTTAAAAATGCAAACGATTTTCATTTTAAGCGATTGAATAAAATGAAAATTAATACAATGTTTATATTTTATCGTTTGGTTTTAAAATATAAAAACATTTGTGTTCTTTTTAAACGAATATCTTTTTTATCTGCTGTTTTATACTGAATGATAGTCCAGTATTATGAGCCCATACACAGGTGAATTTTTCAAGTTATTGAATGCTAAAAGTAAGAAAGATATGATCAAATGGTGGGTGAAAGTTAATTTAATTTCTGAATCGGCTATGAGTGCTCAAGATGCGGTGAATTATAACACAATTGTTAGGTTCATAAGTATCTGAAACTGAATGTAGGGATGTCAAGAAAAAGAAATAAAGTAAGTACTTTTATTATTTAACTAATTATTCCTAAATTATTTAAAAAAAGTTAGAAAACTTAAGTTTTTTGTATTTGTGACTTTAAAATAAGCTTCAGAGAAAATAAAAATAATTCAAAACTAAATTTAGAAATGTTATTCTCGTTAGTTATTTAGCTTTATTGCCCGATTTTTAACCCTTTTCCGGATTAAGATTTTTTAAGCTATTTTCCCCCACTCCCCAATTAAATAAAGATGATGATATTGAAAAATACGATATTGTTCACATTATTGATATAGTTGTATTGCATGATCAATTGGAACGAAATATTTTAAAAAAATTGTATAGATTATTTTTTAAGACATGTATAAACGTCATTGTTTTTCTCGTTTTACTTTATATTTTATAATATAAATGCTCATTAATTGCATAAAATAATCCTTTTAGCATTTTGCATTTATGTGACAAACCGTAAAAAGAAAAATTCGAAATCGCGATATTCGAGATTATATAAAATCATACAATTGTGTAAATAATACGAAATATTCGGAAATACGATATTTATAATTCAAAATTAATTGAAATCGCATAAAAATGCAAATAAAAACGAATTATAATTCTTAATCACGATGTTCGAATTTATAAAATCCAAAAAATATATTAATAAAATTATATATATGAAATCACAATTTTCAAATTAAATAATCACGAGATATTGCGCATTTTGGTTGGCGAGAAAATGCTTATCGCCATTTTTCCAGCTTTCACCAAGCGGTGGGCCGAAATCGGACTTCACTCTAGAAATTTCTTCTAGAAAATATTCTGCTGTGAATTTTTAGCAAGTCTGTTAATAAAATTTTGTTTACGTAAAGAATATTATTGATCCATTCTTATTTCTCTTAAAAATATAATTTGAAAAAGGAAATAAGTATAGAAAATGAATTAAAATCGCAACAAGCGATTAAATTACAATCTAAGAAGTGAACTTAGAACACATACTTTTAGAAACTGAACGTGACGATTCAATTTGTTACTCGGATCACACGTGACTGCTATGTTCTGAAAGCATTAAATACAATTGCAGGAAGGACTAAAACGAGGAGTGAACAAATCGATTAACTGTAACCAATGAAATATATAAAGCGCGTTTCTTACAAAGAGATATTTGTATCCTCATCGTCTTAAATTAAACTAACTAGAAAAAAATGCGAAAGAAACTCATAAATTTAATCAAAGAGATAGGTGGCTGAAAAATGGATAGAAAATGATCATAATTTCAAAAGATCGCAGTCCATAAAGATAAAAAGTAAAATGTTCTATTCTTTGAGATTCTTGTACAAGGATTCCGCCTGCTCGGAATAGAAAATAAGGGAGATCCTTCTTTGCTGGGGACGATTCTTTACCTTGTGGAACACACCTTGCATCTCAATTCGGCTGTATTATACAACTGGAGAGTGGATTACATCACGATGAAATTTATTTCATAGCTTCTGCTGTCAGTTGTTTGCGAAATATGGAGGTGGAAAAATGAACCATTAACTATAGGAGACAAGCGATAGCGATAACATTAACTGGAAGTTTGTGATGTGCGGCTCAAGCACTTTACCGCAATGTAACTATGGCGTCTCGTGTACTGTCAAATCTTGAGAAAGTAACTCCAACTGAGATTTATCATTTTTGTTCCTTTTTGAGTTAAAGGAATTTTTTTTGAATCTAAGTTAGATTTACAAAGGTTTTGCCGGATTAAAGTCGAATGATTTGCAAAATTTGAACGCTAACCTTTTAATGACTGTATTTTTCTCTTTTAAAAAAGGGGCAAAAATACTTATCGCTAGAAATTTTAAATAAAAAATTTTCAAATAGGTTTTTGAGATAAGGAGTACGAAATAAATTTACAGTTTATTTTATCGGTTGCATCATTTTCTTTTCTTTTTTTTTTTTGTAAAAGATACTGTTGATTAGTTTAAAAGTGATTTTAATGTTAAAAGAAGGAAAAAAAGTATCGATAGAAATTATAAACAAAAAATTTCCAAATATATTTGAAATAATGTGTGGCAAAATAACAAATTATATTTACTATCGTTTTTATCACTTTTATGTTTGCCAAATAATACTTTGATTGATTAGTAAACATTTTTAATGATTTATTAATTATAATGAGGCCCAACACCCAAATTTGTGTTTGCGTATGTTCGAATAACTGAATGAAAAAATTTAATATAAGGAAATACAAAGGATTGATTTTCAGTAAAATATTAAAATGAGAATTAATCAATTAAGTAAATATATAAAATAAGAAAATCTATAAGTGTAAATGTAAAATAAATAAAATTTATACTTAAATGGAAAAGAAATTTTTCTTAAAAGGAAACCAGTAAGAAAAAGAATAATATAGAAAACAAGATAAAAGGATAAAGGAAAATACAAATAACTTATTCACAATAATTTTAATCAATATAAAAAGAGAATAACTTTGCAAAATATGAAATAGAATTTTGAAAAAGAAATATAAGTTTAATGGACGACAAAAAACAGGAAAGTAAAAATATAATAAATTGGAACAAATATGAATAAATTAAAACAAATTATAGTAAATTAAATGAAAAATGAAGCAAATATAACTTCTATCCTTAATTAGTTAATCTATAAGAAATTACTAATTGAAAAAAATTATATTTTTATATTTCATTAAATAAATGTAAACAAGTATGTGAAAAGCTAAATGAAAAATTCAAGTTGCAATATGAAAAAATATAATTGCTAATAGAGAAAAAATAATTATTCAGAATATCATCTAGAGGAAAACAAAAAAAATTATCGAGCACAAAATACAAAAATTAAAGAACAAAAAAAAAAAAAAGGAAAAAAAGCTGAAAGTAAGAAATTATTATTTAATTAACAATTCAGGAATTTTTAAAGAATATAGAATGTGTGTAAAAGAACTGGCTGTGTAAAACTGGACTTTCCCCAATAACAGCTCTTAAATCAATTTCTCATAAGATTTTTGTCTGAAGATCTTAATTGAGAGGAAGGAAAAATAATACATATACATAAAAATCATTTTCATTAAATATAATATACATCTAAAATAAAAATGCATCTAAATAAAATATACATAAAAAAGGAAAATTAACATTCAAGAGCTATTTTTTAAGGATTTTTTAAAGTATATATTAATAAGAGCAACAAGTGCATAGCAAATCTACTTTGAGTAATTGATTATAATTAATGAAGTCAGTACTATTGAAGCTAACTATATAATATATTTTGATTTCTCTAAGATAATATTAAAGAAGATCTAATTCTTATTTCTAGATGTATTTGAATTCATTAATGAACTCAATGACTTTAAATTTAAAAACATTGAGTTTATCGAAACGTGTAAAGAAAGTGAAAAAGTATTAAGTTATAATAAAGTTAATGATTAATATTGGAAACATATGTCTTAATTTTATTAATTTTAAAATGGTTCGGTAAATTTTAACACAACTAGCTATCTTTGAATGAAAAGTTCTGAGAAAAACCTTTGGTGTTTTGTAAATGAAAATGAAGTTTGGAGATATCGACGTAATTTTGAAATGTACGAATTATTTAAGAATGTTGATATCGTCAAATTCATTAAGATAAGTCATATGAAATTTGTAGACTACGTATGCAGAATGGACCCCTTACAATTAACATTCAAAATTTTTATTCATAAACCTTTGAGAACTAATAAAAAGGGTAAGCTCAGTTGGAAACAAACTGTGTAGAGTGAAATTTTAAGATCCTAAGAATAACTAAGTGGTGATCAATTGTAAAAGATTATCAGAGTGGAAGAAAGTTCTTGGGGAGGTTTTGACTCATCAGGGGCTGTCGTGTCAATAGAAAAAAAAGAAGGAAGATTTCAACAAAAGTAAATTAATAATATTATCTACATGGAAACCAATTAAAGTGCACATCGTTTGCATAGTTTAAAGTAGATTAATATTAGTAATATGCATATCCCAGTCATAAAAAATGTTGAACAACAGCGGAAAATATTTCAGCTGTTAGTAAAATGCAGAAAGGGAGAAAATTATCCAAATTCTTAAAAGCATGGTGATTGGTTAATATGAAAAGGATAAAAGTGTTTTCCGTCATCTAGTAAGTAATCATCATGCTCAAGGTAATATTTTAAAATTTTAATGTGACACTATAGTGAACGTATAACATGCATCGTGAAATGGCACTATCCAAAATCAGCGTCGTGCTGAAAATAGCACGTCATGAACTAAGAAACTGTAACTGAAAACCAAAAAACTGAAAAGATGCATCCGGATAAATGGACGTACAACTTTGACTAATTGACTCAAATGAACTGAACGATTACGAACAGTGTCTCCTCAGTAACAATTACGCGAATGTAGCTTCGCATGACTTTTCACAACAAATCCTGGTTGATGTACCTATGCTGAATGCTTTTCAGCAGCAACAAAAGTTGGAATTTGCATTCCAATAATGCAAATGGAGGTCCATTGAGCGGCGAAAAGTAGCGTTTCTGTAGTAATCATAATTTGTACTTTATCGGATGCTTTCGTGTTCGATATGGAACACCATAAATGTTGTAACCATTCCTGCATGAGTTCAAACTGAAAGAAGGAGAATTATGTGATCTGAAATAATATTTTCGTAGCCTTTTCATCATGGTTTGCATTCATCTATATATAAGCCATGATGGATTGTCAGAAGAACTGGTCTGCCTTAGTGAATTATGACCAAGCTTACATGTGGCCTTTTTCCTCAGTAAGATCGGGATTTAGCAGAAAAAAAGTAAGACGTGTCATACAACTCACGGTGCAAGCACGTAATTCTAAGAGAAACACCATGTGTTTAAACAGTCACCTAGCTGACAAACTTCTCGAACTTAAATTGTTTCATACAATTGACACAATAGAAAATCTGTGGGTCCTCTACGACTAAATGTAGCCACCTTTTATCTCAACGGCGTGGTACTGGAGTCGGTATGGCAATATATTTTTTAACGCAACTTCTAGAACTTCACGTGCGTTGACTGCTTTCCACAAGTCTAATAACGGTTCATACTATAGAAACCTTGATTGGCTGATTTGCTTAAACTTTATAGCTAATATTTTTGATTGGTTGGAGTTATAGTTACAATGAAGAGTTCAAGATAAGAAAAGAAGAAACGAAAGGTACTATTATAGAAAACTGAAATTCGAGTAAGAAATTCTACAAAACTTTTTTCACAATTCAGAGAATGATTTCGTACAATGAAATACATCTTTAATCAATGTTCAAGATTATTTTTCTGACACACACTCATTTTGGTTGTAATTATAGTTATAATAAACGTTTAAATATTCCTCAGCCTGTAGGCAAGGTCGACGCAGATTTTCATTCCTTCACTGGGTCGATAGAACTGAGTACCCAGCATGCTTGGGAACTAAACACTGGGGGTTTCGCGTTAGGCTCACAATATAAGCGGGACAAATGCTTTGCAATCCAGGGCCCTCGATCATGAAAACAGATATGAGCACTTTAGGACTTGCCTGCTATATGGACTGTCGTGGCCCTGAGGTCACTTTAAACAGTCGAATATGAGAATTGTCTTTATTTTAATTAAATATTTTATTTTAAACAATAAATTATTTAAATTATTATAGCTATATTCTCTTACACATTACTTTTTTTAATGATTGTATTACTTTGAAAAATAAATATTCTAAAATAGCAATGAAAATAGCAGCAGTCATCACAGAAAATTCAAGCAGTTTAGAATTCTTAAAAGGTTATGTTCAATAGACTAACATTTTCATAACATTACCACTAAATGTAGTCCCTAATTGTGTAAAAATAGAAAAAAATGAGTAATTTTTTGTGAAAATTATTATTTTAATTTTCCATACTTAACAAATTAATTACATTCAAAATTGAATCTTAAGTGAATGGAATTAGTTTTATTTATATTCTCTTTTCATTCCCTTTATAATTTATAATAAATTATTCTTAATTCAATACAGTTTAAAAATTGAATTCAACTTAAGGAAAGAAAAATTTTTTTAATCTTTCTTTAAAACCAATTCTTTTGTCAGTCTCTATTTTAAATTGTATAAAAACAAAACATCAAATCCGAAGATTTAAATTTCCTGTTTGATGTTTCTTTCATTCTATCTTGAATACTGCATTTTATTTTGAATTTCAGGACAAATGATTTTTCTTTTCCAATTTTCTCTTTCCATTAAACGCAAATCCAGTTTTTTTAATTTCAAGATTTTCATATTTTTGAACAAAAAAATGGAGTTTGAAAGAAATTATGTTATGAAAACCTGACATTTGAGTAAAGATTTTACACGACTTTCATTTGTCTGTTAATGATTACAGTCGAATAGAAAAATATATCTAGAACCATTGTTCATGTAAATGCAAATTCATCCAAAAAAAAAAAAAATAGACTCAAGTAAATACGATTTTACTTTATTAATTTTCAAACAAGCAAAAGAATGAATAATGAATAATATGTCATGTTTTACAAAAAACATAGTTTTTTTTTAAATAATCATAAAATCTAGATATGATTTTAGTTGTGATAAAGAAATTATAGGTTAGCATAAAAAATTATTATTTCTTGATGAATAACAGAACAAATTCAAAAACTGCTTACCAAGTTTCCTTCAAAATACCTGTGCATATTTAATAATTTTATCACATTCTGTAGTTATTATTTAGTCCATTCTACTGAACATATTTATTAATGATTAAATCCAATATAAATATAATTCAGTGACAACATAGCGTAAGTTTCGTTGATTCAATTGTCGAAAATTTCTTTCTAGATTCATTTTTTATCGTTTTCAAGACCAAAATTGATTCCCTCTCGCTTTTACAAAATAAGTAAAAAATCAATTAATCAAAATTAGTATTTTATTTCGATCATGAGTTGCAACTGGAAAGAAAAATTAAAAATATTTTTTATTCATGTTCTTTTTCAATTTAGTTTAAAAAAATTATAAATTCCGATTAAAATTCTCTCAAATTCGCTATTCCTTTCATAATTTAAAAAAATTAAAATTGTCTTTAAATTTTTTCAAACTAAAGTATTTTTTACAATTAGGAGAAAAAATTGATCAATATCCATTCATTGCTAGCAATTCAAAGTCCAACTAAAGATGTATAGTCATTAAACAGATTGACGGATTTCCTTTTATATTCATCGAAACATAAATTTGAGGTATAATACTTGATTTTTCAAATAGAAATTTCTGCACAGATTTAAATTAACATCATTTATTGATTACAGACTTAGATTATGTGTACAAGATGAACTTGTACACAGTATTTTAAAGTTTATAAACTGTTGAAAACTGTATATATCAAAGGTTAAATTTTACCAAAGACGGACATTTTGTCATGCTAAAGAAATTATAGTAGATTTCAAATATAGAAGCTTAAGATGAAGAATATGGAATTTGAGATGTTCAAATTTTACCATAAATTTGAATAATAAATGACATTGCGACAAGGCTCCAGTCTTTGTTTTAAATACCAAAATCAAGCCAAGTAATTTGAATTGTGGTGTTTGTTCTAGTAACAAGATCTTTTTACTTCAAATTGAAGTTTAGTATGCTATGAATTAGAAATATTTAAGGTAGAGTTTTGTATGTTATTCTCTGGAGACATTCCAGTAAGTCAAATTTGGTGCCTTTTTCTCCGGCTCCTCCTGTTGAAAATAGACTGTGTACTGTTTCCAGGGCAACTGACAGGCGCAGACAAATTCGCGCGAACTTTTCTCGTGGTAAACAGTATTGTGCGCACAATAAATATTTTTAGCGTATAATAAACCTTCTTTGCTTATGTAATAAGGAAAGTGCCATTTAAGTATTGATCTCGTCATTTGATTGTGCTCTATTAAATAATTTTCTTCGGTCTCACAATAGTAGATCTTCAATCCCACTAATGTAATATTATATGTTCTCTAATATATAGATAGATATTGAGAAGAATTAACTATAAAAAAATTTCAGATTTTATATAGTTTTAATAATACTTGTTAATGGAATTTCCATGAAAAAATGTCTGTTATTTTAATATTATCAGTATTTCAGTTATTCTTGAAAAATACATCAAAGTTATTTTATAAAAATTAATTGCTATTTTGTTTTGCATAATTATTTTTCATTCTACCATTTCCTGATCTAATTCCTCTTAAATGGCTAAAATTTTCCATAGCATTTTGCTTAAAATTTGATATGGCACAGAAATATTTATTATTAATTTATCACTCTGACAAGTTAGTAATTTTTAAGTATATTGAACATTTTATGTAAAATATATGAAAAAAATTATCAAAATCTTTACATTATACTAAATAGGCACAGTTATAATCATATCTTTAATTAATGGCAAATTTGATAACCTCCTTAATTTAATTTTCTGCTCTCAGTTAGTAATTTTTTAACTTTATTTGAACAGAAACTGGAGCTTTTGTAATAATTTTCGTAAGATGAAACTTTTTATTACATTAAAAATTAACTTATTATTAAATGAAATAAAAATTCATTCTTCTGTCTTAGTTTAAAACATACTGAAATTATTTTTGGTAAGTAATGAGGTATAAAATTTTATCCATCTTATTCTAGGAAAATATAAAGTGCAAGAAGAAATAAATTAAGGAGCTTATTTTCCCAAGGATGCAAATAATTATCAATATTAAAAAATTTTGAATTTTCTATTATATTTAATCATAAAATTTGTCACTTTTTATTAGTAAATATTTTTAATTTTTACTAATAAAAAGTGTTTTATTTGAAAAACTCGAGTGATTTTAATTTTAAATTTATAAAATTAATATATTATCAAACTAGAATAACTTGTGTATATAAACAATATTAATTCGAAAAAGCAATGTGACAACTAACGAAAAGAGATAATATATCGGCCATAAAAGATCTGCGCTAGAGGATACTGATAGAATAAATGCAACTAAATATATTGTTTTATATAAAAATCACAAAATTATAATAAACCCACATAAATTTAAAAGGAATGAATACGAAATAAAGAGATTATAAAGAAAAGGATTAGAAATGTTATAAGTTGCATCAAAAATTTTATTATTTTTAAAAATTAATTATTGTGATAATAAAATAGATTTATAAAAATCAACAATAATAACACTAAAACGAAATGGAACATAATGATAAGGAGATGCACCAATAGTATTAGAATCATTGAAAATTAATATGGGATATGATAATATGTGCATAAACATTATTAATTAAAAAGTGATGACTACGAAATTAACTTAAACATTATAATCATTATAATAATGTCATCATTAGCCGGGTCAATGGTTTTAATGTCGCAAAAAATTAATTAATATGGACAGTACAATTATGTGTACGATAATCATTAATTAAAAATGAATACAAACTAAAAAGGAATATTATAATGTTTAGATCAAGTGACGTTAGGAGTTTCATTAATTGCATCAGTATTTCTGAAAATTAATTTTAAGGAAATTAATAATTATGTGTATAAACATTATCAATTGATAAGTAATGGCTACTAAATTAAATGCAATATTATGATAGTACGAACCATCACAATGGTTTTGGTGTCATTGAAAATTAGTTAATATGGACAACACAATTATATGCATGAGCAAAAAAGCAAGTTATTATTTATTTATTAATCATCAATTTAGCAAAAAATGATGATTAATAAATAAATGTTTTTTATTATAATGAGAGCTAGTAGCATCATAGTTTTCATCAACAATATCAACATCCCTTATAATTATTTAAAAGGTATTAATCAATAATTAGAGACGTTGATATTGTTGGTAAGGATTATTGAATTTGACATCGCTTAGGGACCAAAGAGCTTGAACTATTGTAAGGCGTTTTAATATTCATCACATAAATTGGACATTTCATAGATAATGGGTAGCATTCACATATCTCAAGAAAAAAACTCCTTGGCATCCGCCCCGACAGATATGAAAGCAGAAACTCAACCTCCACTCCCACTGTTCAACAATAACTGGGTTCCAATTTGTGACCAATTTGTTTTGTTTTAAAGATCGCCGTCCAATCACAAGGCAATGGTGAAAAGCATTTTACACCCACAGAGTAAACTGCTTTCCAGGAAGACTTTTCTTAGAGAATGGGCCATATTCACATATAGCAAGAAAGAAACCCGGAAAATACCCAAGCATCTATACTGACAAAAGAGCATGCAGATGGTAAGTGTGTAATATCCCTCTCACATTGTTTAACAGAGGCTGGGATTGAATCTGGAAACTTATGCACCGAAGAAGCCTAGAAGTCATGGTCAGCCACTTGGACCCCTAAGCATTTTTGAGTTCTTACCACTACTGGGCATGGTGAACCCTAATTACTAATAATTGAAAAGTGATGACTTCAAAATTATGTGAAGCATTATAAGTATTATAATAGTTAAAAACAGTGAAATCATTAATTCCAACAGTGCGTATGCGGGTTTTATGAGTGTCACTGAAAAAATAATATGCACAATAACATTATAGGCATGAAAATTAATTATTAATTAACAAAATATATAATCGTCTTCAATCATTAATTAACAAAATGAAGACTATTATATAATATACAATATTATAATGATAATAACAAGTCTCATCATGATTTTCTAGTAGTATCAACTTTCAACAAAATCTAATTACTTAGAAATTATGTATAAACATTATTAAATAGACAGTTATTATAAAATAAAGAGAGTTTATAGTCATTGTAATAGTGAGAATCATCTAATAATTTTAATGTGACTGAAAATGAATATGTGAATAACAATTATATTCATGAGCATTAACGGTTAAATATAAGAAGTATCTTTACGTAATGAGGAATATTATAAAAGTGATAATTTGAGATATCATGAATTACATGAAAGATATCAACAATATTATTATTTAATTTATGTGTTCTAATTAATTATATGCTTAAATGTTATCAGTTATTAAGTGATGACTGTGATATGAAAAGGAACGTTATGTGATAAGAACAAATGATGCCATGAAATATATATGACACGAAATATTAATACTAGGAACATTAAAGTATATTGTTAAGTATCGAAATGTCAATGATGTGCTGACACCATTCATAGTATAGTTTACCAGCTGAAGCCTATTCTAAGACATTTTTAATAATTTTGATTTATACTATACTTTTATAATTTATTACAATAATAATTTACATGCCCATAATATCACAAGCAATGAGTTTAAAATGAATAAAGCATTATGATAATGGGAAAAAGTGGAATCATATAAATAATATTGAGTTAAGATAATAAATTTCACCTAATGAGAACCCTAATTTTGTTCCCACCCTTCGCTTGCAATTAAATTTTTTAAAAATGCTTCCATGTGAATTAAAATTTTATTTTGGGTGTTTTTTCAAAAGTGGTTTTTAATCAATTTCACAATTTAGAGAATTTTCTTTCACAACAGGTGCTACTTAACGATGTAATAGTATTTGTTAATTCTCAAATTTGGAATCAAAAATAAAATTTAATTAATCCAGAAGACCAGAATCTCTTAATAAATTCTTTTGTTACAATGATTAGAATTCTTTTTTTTACAGTGAAATTGCTACAAAAGGTCATAGATGCGCACACAAATATTTAAACGCTTGTTTGGAAATATTCGGAGAAGCTAGAATAGGTTACATTCTCCCTTGTCGACGCCTAATAAAATTGCTGGATTTAGAAAGGCATATTTCCAGTCAATTTTTAAGATGCTGGAGACTTTCTCGAATTTTAGCAATTTTTCTATCAAAAGCAGAAAATTTTTTCATTCCATACGATAAAAAAGAAATTCTGCTCCATCGCCAAAAATATGCTTCCTCCTGATTTCTCATGGGGGTTCAGCAAAAAGTGTCAAATTCTTCATATAAGCTTTTAGCGTAATTCAAAGCCTCATTCAAAAAAGAATTCCTTTTATTTCTTTACTAATACCATCTAAAAACACTTAATTTTTGATATCACTCATATACGGGAAGATCTTTAGACTGCTAATAACTTTCGACGTCTTCACGTTTGCAGAAAAATGTGAACTTGATAGGCTGCTAACAAAATGAATATCTAAAACTTCATTGTGAAGTAGTAGTAATATCAGTATTTATGCAATAATAAGTCACAAATTGTTAGCTAAAAATCAATTTATGTTATCTGACACCCTTTTCCGTGTTTAAATAAATAAATTTGATGTGGAAAAGGAAGCTTAACTTTCATTATGAATTTTCAGTAAAAATGGTATAAACCAAAAATTCTAAATTCAAATTTGTGTTAATAATAAAAAAAAATTATGTATTATCTGATATCTTGTCTTTTGAGGGTACAAAATCATTATACTGATTTAATAAGAAAAATGGAGAGAGAGAGAGAGAGAGAGCGTGACATTTAATAAATATATATACCGTAATACCTGTATTGTGTTCCTGATTTCATTATTATCAGCTTTATGAAACAAGAATTTGTACGCTATATTATGATTACGATATTAGTAATCTTTACTGGTAGAAGAAAAATAATTTTGTTGAGTACGATGTAATTCTAGTAGAATTTTTTAAAATTTATATAGAATCTCATGAAATTTCATTCAAAAACAAAAGTTACTACTGCTATTTATTAAATAATGTTCATTTAAGAATAAACCATGTAAAAAGGTAGAAAAATGTAAAAGAAAATGTAATTATTCACCAATACATTGAAAATATTAATTCCACTCGCATATAAATTTTTTTTACACAATACAAATTTTTTTTTAACCAAGAACAAAAAGAATTTAAATTTTTATGTTAAAATTAAAAAATATTATAATATGGTTGGTTTGTTGCTCAACGGTCACTTTTTTTACATAAGATCTAATCTGAAATGGACTTCAGATTTAAAATAAATTCCGGACCACTAAACCAATCGAGCCCAAGGGGGATCCGAAAACACGAATTGTTAAACCGAAGGCAAGACCATTAACCATTAGGTTACCAGATCGGTGGCTGAATATCGAAAAAGTGTATCCAACTATTTTTTATTCAAAAGATTTAAAACTAGTCAAATTAATTTCTACAAAGGTACACATTTACAATAAATAGAAAAGAATAGAAAAATCTATATTTTTATTTATTTATTTGTTTTAGAGTCATAATTTATTTTTTGTTAAAAAATACGTTTGAACAAGAAATTATCAAATATTTTACAACTAAGAATAGTACATAGATATTTGTATTTTATAAATATCTATGCACTATGCCTAGTAGTAAAATATTAAAAATCATCAATATAATTTAAAAAACAAAAACAGAAAATCGCTTACTTATTGAGCTGTAATTCTTAAGAACTTTGCACTTTTAATTTGGATATGCTTTGCTATTGCATATAAAAACGTGGAAAACTCTATTTATAAAATTTGTGAATTATAAATAATGAAATAAGTTCAAATTTTTAAAAAAAAAAGTTTTTAATAATTTTTTAATAATTCTTTCAAAAAATAAGTTTTCTGTAGGAATGATTAAATATTCTAATATAATAAAAAGTTAGTTAATTATTTTAGTCATTTTAAGGAACTCTTTATGTAAATAAATATACCAGAAAATAATTCAATATCACAATCTTCTTTCTTGTTATCTTTAGAAGCTTTTTCCTATCACTATCTTCACGAGAAAAATTCTCTAACTGTTATATCTATCCACTACAGGTGAACATTTAACACTTCACATATTTCATTCACTCGTTTTCATTCATCTTTTAAAGATTTGTTGATGAAGATTTCTTAAAACTTGTAAAGTTTATTAAGAAGAAGTCTGTGGATGAGACAGTTTTCATCATAAATGAAAATGAAATAAAATAGAAGTTTCAGTCTTTTAGCCTATGTCTGTTAGAAAAAAACTGCTTTTTAATAAATAGAAAGGAAGTTCGAGCATAGATATCAAGTTTTTGTGACTATCGGCTGTTAAGTTTGGTTAGATGACACAACGAATTGGTTAATACTTGCTATATCATGTATACTTTATTTCAAATAATTTTCTGTAAATTTTCCACAAAAATGAATAATATATGAGAAGATTTATTCAAAATTAAATATTAACAATAAAATAAAGTTATAAAAGATATATTTCAAGTGAAAGGTAATGTAATCTTTTGTGCAACCCCTTGGTTATGTGCTACCCAGAGCAACAGCCCCCCCCCCACAGAACATTGTTTACTATTAAAATAATGCATTTACTCACATGGAAAGAAACTAAAATGTATTAAAAGCGAATAATCTTAAGGATATGAGACAATATAATGCTGAAAAAATTAAACTATTACTTAATCTTACTGTCTTATACCCCTGTATATACATGAATACTATTTTATGTTCAGAGATGCACTCGCAGAAGGAATATGCATAATTTTTAAGATATATTTCTATTTTCATTGGATTTTGATTTTAGTATGTGAAAATATAAAATTTGTTTTCAAGATAAATAAAAAAAGTTTAATAAATATTAAGAAAAAGTAGTTAGAATAACATTATAATTCTTGCAAGAGTTATTTATTTTTCAAACTGCTTATAGAAAAGTTGAAAATTTGGAAAGATTGATGAGATTATTTTATCAATGGTGAGAAATGGAGATGCAAAATAAATAGGGGGAAATCCTTATACGCTCTGGTTGGAGCATGTTTGTTTACTCCTCTTACTTTTTCTAGTAAAAAAAAAAATAACAAGCAACAAGTGGTCCTGAGAAACCTTTCCCACCCTCGGAAGTGGACTTCGGTGGTATCTTCCATACCTGCTTTCTCTCTTGCCTAGTTGTTTGCAAAAAAACCTCCAGAAGCCTTTTTCTCTCTCTCTTTCTTGCTAGCAAATCCCGTTCTTCCTCCCCTTCCCCTCTTCAGTACTTTTCTACCCCCGGGTAGTTTCTACCCACCCTACACCGAGAAGTTTCAGAGGAAAAGAAGGGGGAAGTAACAGAAAAGGGGACTGTAGAACAGGTTGGTCCAATGAGCGCCAACCTCACATTCAACCGTCGAACGATAGAAAACTTTCATCCCTCGGCTTATTCAAAGAAGATACTCACTCAGGTGGAGCTGCAGTAGTCAGAGTGTGTTGCAGACGATAAATGTGTGGAAAGACATGCTGTTTGAGAATGTTTGATCAAGAAGGAAAGTGATACTAGAACTTTTATTTATATTCCTATTCTGATGATTATTTGTTGTTTACTCCAGAAATTCTTACTTTTCTTTTTGACAAGATCGAACCAGTTGATTTGTGGTAGACCGTTAGGATTCTAGCTTGAAAAAAACTCACTTCAAGCAAAAAATCTCCGACCTTGTGTCTTGTTTATAATTTGCTTACGAACAGTTGCAAACAAGGATTGATTTTATTCCTTTCAATACTGATTTCGTAATTTTAATGTGATGGCCGATTTTGTGCTGTTCAAATATAGAACTGGAGATATTTTTCGTACAAATGGATACCCTAACCAGAAAGGGAGTATGAGATCGTACTGATGGACATTACTACTTTGATGCCAAAATACCATGTCTCACTCTCTGCATCCATTACACCAACCTGAGTTAGTTCGGCGCAATATTGTCAGTGGTACCACGATAGACAATCGAAGACTTTTGTTGTATTGCTCGCTACATTGCTCATGGATACGTAGAGATTGACGTGAGAAGAACACGATCGGCTTGAATGGAATAAGCTAATCTTCCACGGACAAAACTGCTTCATGCTCAATTCCTTACACGTTGCCACATTTACTTAGAAATTACACAATTAACATACTCTTAGCGAACAAAAACAAACTTTTGAAGAGTTTTGCCAAATAAATAACTACTGAACCGTGCCATATATTCAGTGTTGATTTTTTTAAGAAAAATAATTTGAATCGTACGTTAATTTTTGGAATATTTTGCAATTATTAAAAAAAAAAACTGTTTTGCTCAATTGTTTTTTTATATAAGTAGTCGGTTTGAAAAGGACAAAGTTTAATCTTTGATTGCTAAGTTGTGTATATAAGGTGCCATTATTTTAGTAGTGAATGAGCAGATTTTTCTTAAAAGTGTCTTGAATAAGTTATTGAAAAAAAAGCTGGGGTCTACCAGGTCATGAGGCCTCGGTAGTAGATATACATTGAACTTGTCGTTAGGATATGGCGACTCTCGGCCTTTCAAAGGTCTTCATACTGGACAAATATTTCACGGAACTGCAGAAGTTTTGGGAAACGGAAAGAAAACTACATGGTAAATATATTTTTATGAGCACTTTTATTTGTTGTCATTTGTATAGAATATGGAATACAAACATGGGCTCTCTAGATAAATTTTACGTTATAATTTGATAATAAGAAACTGAATATGTTATAATATAATAATATTTTTTTAATATTTATATTTTTAAATATTTCTTTCCTAAGGCTGCAAATGAGAAAATAATTTCTCTAGTTACGTAAAAGCTTATAAGAAAACAATTGGCAGTTTTGTACAAAATCTTTTCTGAAAGTAAATAGAAATTAAAAAAAAAATAGTTGTTTAAAATGAATAAGTTCTAATTTAAAATAAGTGATGGCTTTTTGAGAAGAGTTTTTCATAACTTTTATACCACATATTCTTACATTTGACTGTGTGTGTGAGTATATATATATACATTCGTTTAATCATAAAATTAAGAAAAAATTAAAAGTCTAAGGGATTTTTTTAAAAAAAATTTAAAGAAGATTTCAAAGATGGCTTTTGAATAAGAATATATATATATATATATAAATTCTTCATCATTTTGAAATCAATATATTTCCTTTTGAGGGATATTATTCAAAATTAATTAAAAACTTAATTAAATCTATAAAAGTTACACTTATTTATGAATTTTTCTGATATGGATTTAAATATAATACATATACATATGTGTACCACTACTTCTTAATTTTTATATGCTCCACTTTTACATGAAAATTCGAAACATAATTAAATTAAATATTTTAAAATAATAATTTTTTTATAGTTTACACATGAAAGTATTATAAATGGAGCATCTAAATTTATACAAGATGATTTTTTTACGAAAAAGCATAAGTTATTGACTAATATTAAATATTTTCGATTTTGCTTATTATAATAGTTTAATTAAAAACCCTAAACAAATTGACCATCGCGTTTAATAATTCAAAATTAGCTTGATAACAAAAGCTCACAAGAAAAAATAAAAGCTCATTCTTTTCCTAACGCTTTTTTATATATCAAATGCATTAAAGTTATTCTTGAATAATCTTCATTTAGGCGACAAATTCTATAAGCTATTCAGTAATTTTTCTTTTACACTAAACTTAATGAGAGAGTAAAATACAGCAATAACACGCCATTGTCAAGAGAATATTTTTGAAAAGATAGTTTTACCAAAACTTGCTTAACCATGCGGTCAATAATTAAGTTAGTTTTGAAGTAAATTATCTCTCGCATGGTTAAGCCGCCTATTCAAATATATCTGCTATATTATTCAACTGTCTTACGAAAATGCCCTGCAGGAATTTAAAGAATAAGGTAAGAGAGATTTATAAGTCGATGAAAATTAATGCAAATTATGTGTGAGAAAAATAATTGTGCATTTATATATAATATAACAGGAATAATATATACTGATGACAAAATCGTTTTATTTTCATATTATTCACTTATAGTGAAGAAAAATAACTGGAAGAATTTATAATAAACATGATATTTCATTTTCGTAGCTTTAGGCAAACCGATTTTAATCGATTGATATTCAAATAACGGTAGTTTTGAGTATAATTATTAACATTTATACCGAAATATAAAGATTATTTTGGGGATATTTTTCCGGACTTTTTTTTTGAAGTCACCTTTACTAATATATATTGAAAAATGTATATGCAGCCTCTCTCTATTTTTTATACATTATTACCACGTGACAGTTATCAATTTTTCATATTTCCTATGATTAAAAATAATAATTCAGTGCGAAAAAATTTTATATATTCTTAAATTAAACATTGAGTTTTAGATTTTAATTATTTTCTTTATAACATCTTTAATATATTTCTCATAACTTTGGTCTCTATTTGTTTTTACGTATAAGTATTTTAAAAACGATATTTTTGTATTTAAATCTAATGCTGCTTAATTCTGTATTTTATCTATCGTTTGAATTATGTGTGGGTGATTTTCTCTGGAAATTTTGACTAATATTTAAAAGGCTTTCATAAAAATTACGGAGTTTTCCTTTGCAGCCTTTCGTGGACATTCAGGGGATAGATGCCTGATTTTTGATGGTTACGAATGAGTTAGGAAATGATAGTTAAGAAAGCCTGATTTTCGATAGTTAGGTTTGAAATAAAAAGAAATGAGTCTTAGCTTAGTTTTTCCTATGTTGAAATCCGTCCACTTTTATAAAAATGTTTGTTTTTATCTCAGGGATATGATTGTGTTGTTAAATAACAATCAAGAATAGTAGTTAATTTACAAAAATTATTTTGTAAACTAGTTTTTGAATTTTTGTAATATCTATTCTATATAAGTGTTACAGTTATGTGTCTTATTATTACTTTAATAAACTAAAATATTAAAAAATATGTTTCGAATCTTAAATGGTTATCGTGTTAGATACGGTTTAATATTAAAATTTCACAATCCAAATTAGAATTTTGAAAGGTTCTCGAATTTTGCTAATTTCTGGAACCGAGTAATACTAAAAAAAATTTGCAACAATAAAATGTAAAACAATGTACTTTTAACATCTTAACTTTTTTATTTAATTAAAAATTTAACAGTCTTTAATTTGAAAAGGAATCTAATAACAATGATTTCAAAAGTTTTGCAAAATTCATTATGGGTTTAAATAGATGAATAGTAATAAATAATAAAATATATTTAAAAGTTTCTTTTGTTTTTAAAGAAATTAATTTAGCTCGCTTAAGCATGAAAATTTTTAGTATGACAATTTAATGCCTGAGTAATTTTCCTTTTGTGATTCAGGAATAGTCATAACAAATTCTTGTTTTGGAGAATTTTTGAGAAAGTTTGTCTACAAATGTTCTCCGTGATGATGGTATGAAACTAATGATTTTATTTAGTTTCACAATTTTATTTTTCTTCTGTTTAAACACTAATAAGACTATTTTCATTAAAATTTAACTTTAAATATTTAAAAGAGAAGTCAAACTATTTAGGATTAATAAAACAACTTCAGGTATCTCATGTCTTTTGCAGGATAGATGAATTTGTGCTTATAATTTCAAATTATTTTTATGGAAAGAAATGATTTTGCTTAACTAATTTAGAGTACTTAATGATAAACATATAAAATTGTTTAATATATTAAACCCAGAATAAACTTGTGAGTAAATTCAGATTACTTTATTTGAGAAGAAAAAAAGTTGAGAGAAAATATCAGCTTTTATCTCATTAATTCTTTTAGATATCGAAAATTATTAATGTTCTTTTACCGACTTCAGCCATACTGATTTCTTAGTCATAATTTTTATTTTTTATAATACCTTAATTATAATTTTTTATTTATTAATATTATTAGTAAAAATTTAAAATAACTTATTTTAAATATTACATTCGAATAACCTTTTTGAATTGTAATTTATGAAATTTATGACAGGTTTTCTTTATTTTCAATGGGAATTTATTCCAATACACTAAGAAAGAAATAATCGTAATATGTTATTCTATTTTTCATAGAACAAAAAATAAAATATTTGATTTTATTACTTTATAATAATCGTTACTTGCAAAGAAAAATTGTTGCGATCTTCATTATTTTATAATGCAAAAATCTCAAAGGTAAATATTTGACATAAATTTCTAATTGATAAATATTAGTAAAAATAAAAGAATATAACAAGTAAAAATAAAAGAATCGCTTATAACAGAATTTTAATATTTCATTACAATTCTTTATAAATTTTAAAAGTTTCTTTTAAATTTTATAGTGAAAATAAAACTATTTTTTTTCACTATAAAATTTAAAATTTGTTGTAAATTTTGCAGCGAGAAAAGTAGTTTAATTAGAATCAATAAATAAATTGATATTAATAATAATTAAATAGTTAAAGTAAAATAAATGTTAATAATAAATATGCTTCAGATAGCAAATTTAAAAACTTTTCAGGAATACATATTTTAAACGAATTAGTTTGCAATATTAATGAAATATTTTTTCAGCTGCCATGCCAGTATTTAACCCGCCTATTATTTATTTTCGTAGCAATGCATTTCTTTCTTAATAAAAATATTTTTAACAAATTTTTACTAGCGCAAAATGAGTTTTTAATTATAACTTCTTAAATTAACTTACATAATAAAAACGTGTATTGTGAAATTGCTTCCCAAGAAATTATTTTATGCATATATATTTCAGCACAAAAATTGCTGATAAGTATTGAAAATTAAAAATTCATCTTTATTCTAATTGAACATTAATCATTAATTAATCTAAAAAAAGGATAGTAGAAAAATTAACAAAGAGAAAGTTAGCAGAATTGAACAATAAAAACAATTCCTCTGTAGAAAAATATAGAGAAAGAAAAATGTATGTCGCGTAATTAGGGGTTTCATTAAAAAAATCCTTGGAAGAATTTTAATTTTAATACTTTTTAAAAATATTAAACATATTTTTATTATCACCACTTATTAATAAAAATTTAATAAAGGATAAAACATTTTACATTCTCATCATTATCTTTTCCTGTACTCCTGTAAATATATTTTTTTGTAGCAACATTGCAGTGGTCACTTGTTATACTGGTATTGAAACACAAAAACATACACTAGAATATTTTGCAATTGTTGGTACTTGTTTATAATGTGCTACAGAAACATATATTACTAACAATTAATTTTAGAACCTTTTATCATAGTTAAATATTAGACTTATTCTTATTCTGAATTATATTTAAAAGACAAGCATAGAGCGAACCTCCCCCCCTTGTCTACCTTATTAAGTCTGAAAAATTCGCGAGACACTACAATGAACACCTACAAGACACCGAATAAAATTTACCATATTTCTAGAAACATATCTAAAACTGAAATTAAATTATTGAAATAATTAATGAAAATAAAGGAGAGTTTTAAGGTATATCTTGACTTCTTATAAGTTTTCAAAGTCTTATTTGGTGTTACTTGATCATAGGCTATTTCAGTGATTTTAGGAACCAAAAGATAAATGAAAAAAAAATTAATAAATAAATGCGTATGATAAGGAAAAATGCTTCGAAAATAATACATTTCATATATTTTCAATCTCTTTTCAAAATAAATTATAAATTCCGTCTAATGCGATAAAAATTATGGTAATTAGGGAAATGATTAATTTCGTAATATTAGGAACATTTCTTAAGTTATTTTTGATGGGTATTCAATTCATTTTTTGTTTTATTATTTTAGTATTGGCATTATTTTGAATGAATATGAAATTTTTTTGACCATTAATTTCTAATTTAGCAAAAATCTATGATAAGACTATAAAAAATTTCAATTGCACCTCATGAAATTATAAATAAAAATATTCATTTCTGGTGTGGAAAAAATCTGTCAATGGTACATCGAATAAGTGAAAAAGTTAACATTGCATGTGCGTGGCCATGGTAACCGCGATTGCTGTCGGAAGGTAGTGGTTTCGAATCCCAACCCAATCGAAAATCCGTTGTGTTTGATAATAGCGGCTGGGTCACGTTAAACTATGAAGTAGTCGCTATTTCCACCATGTGAAATGATACTTCTAGGTGGTCAAATCTAGGGATCTTTTGCTTCTTCCCAATTTCTAAATTACGAAGACCCACCCATTTCGTTCTCGCTGTATAAAATGCCATCTTTTCTGCACACTGCAGTGTTAAAAAGGTGAAATATTCAACTAGCCGGGTGTTATGGGGAAAGAAAACTCTTCATGTGCACCATTCCTTTTGATAAAACTTTAAATATTTAAAGGAATAAATTAAAAAGCTAAAAGAATAATTGAAAAAAATTCCAAAATGGATTATAACACTCATGCTTGTTTTAATTATAGTTAAAAATTTTATTTTTAATATTATTTCTGCTCGTTTATTATATGGTAATAAATTAAAATATGATTTCAAATATTTTTAACATGGAAAATCCCTGGGTATACGATTTTATAGCTTTTGAATTTATTTCAAATTATCAGTATTGGATATTAAAAATAAAGATTTTAAATAAAAATCTGAAATTTTGAAAATGGAATATACGTTTTTAAACATACAAAAATGTTGATTGTATTGAGCAAACTTACTTTAAGGTTTTGAGTCACCTATTATAACTAGAGCTGATGGTTGAATAAGGAAACTTCCAAAGTATTATTACTGTCAAACATTGTATGTAGGATAAATACTTATTCATTGAATAAATTGAGTTAAATCAATCATATATGTGCTAGCCAGTTTTTAATAAAATCATGCTCATCTTTAGAGAAATTTTTTTTAATATTTCGTTTTTAAAGGAAAATTCAATTTCTTAATAACTTTGGTAACCAGTTAAGCAAAATCATTGACTCAAAATTAGATAAATTTTCATTGTGTAGTTTGTTATATTAATCGTATGAAAATCTTGCCTTATATTTTTATTTGATAAGTATTAATAAAAATAATTTGAAAAATATTCTCATTACAGAAGATATTTTAAAAGATCATGGAAGCTCTTACTTTAAACTGAGTATTTTTCCTATTTTCCACAAAAGCTTATTAAATTTATTGTTTTACATATAGAAAGATATGTGAAATAGTTATAAACAAGTTTCTGTATTAATTGCTGATTATGATTCTTAATTCAACTAAAATACGTGTATATTCCATAAATGTGTTAAGGAAACTTAAAATTTTCCGATTATTAAGATTCTTTACCAATCAGGCCGTGGTGATCTGATTTCTCCGGGCGTTTGTTATCGGAAGGTGGTCAGTTCGAATCTCGACTCAATCAAAGATCCATTTTGCTCGCGTATGTAGCTCATAAAACATACGCAAACAAAATGGTGGTTGTAGCTCATAAAACATGTAATCGCAATGTTCTCAATGTGAAATAATACTCTGGGGGTAGCAAGCCAAGTATGTTGGTTTTTGGCTTGATGCCTGTTTCTAAATTGTGAAGACCCACCCACTTTCTGGGTACAAGATTGCATATTCACAGCGAGCCCATCTAAGTGCCATCGCAATCTCCTTTTGCAATTCTTAAAAAGGTTGAAAAAGGCGGAAATATCCTAACAATCCGGCATTTTAAAATTGAATACTGTCATCTTCAAAAAGAGACGATTGACTCAATATCATCTCATGATAATTCAAGATTCCTTATTATACAACAACCAAGAAATAGTCAGACACTTCAATCAAAATTAACTCACAAACTTTCTTATTCATACACATGTCATTCTGTGGTGGCAAGTATAAGATTTTTGGCCATTTCTTTTATTGCAACTTTGTGTGGTCATTCTTTCTGGTGTGAATCAGAAGTCAAATAAAAGGTCACGATGATATTGAATTGAAAAGAAATCCAAGTTAAATTTGATTAAAAAAATTACTAATAAATTCTCTGTTTGAAAGATCGATTGGGTTAGTATAATCTCTAAATTCCTTCCATTTTATAAAATTATGAGATATACTTTTTTTGTTTCTATATGGCTTGAAGAAAAGGCAGCTTCTTATACTCCAAGTGGGACAGGTTTAGAATGCCAGTGGAATTTTTAAAAATGAAGTTAAGGTGGAAGTCGAGAATTCAGAGGGTTGTTTGTGCTTTTCCTGCTGCGTCTATACAACAGACCTCTAAATTACCTCGGGTGTGAGATTTAAACGATCCAACTATTGACATGCAAATAAAGTATAGATGACATTTAAGGGAAAAACCACTTCGGAAGCATCGATGCGCAAATATTAAAGAGAAAAAAATTCACGTAACGGTCACGCTCCTGTCTCGAAAACTAATGCAGTTGGGGGAATGAGTACTTCAAATACACAAATGAATACAGCAAAGATAAATGCCAATGCTTGGTATCGCATCTTCCTTATCTGCTGAGTAACGAGAATAAGGGGGCTAAGGAGTCTTCAGGGGTGGAAACAGAAGCGCCAGGTATAAAGATTGGGCAAGGGGCGGTAGGGGAGAATGAGATAAAAAATGGAGGTGGCCACACCTCCCGATGTTTGCCAAGGTCACGTGAACGATTTTACGGTACAGGGAGCCCAGATTTTGCGTGATGATTACTGGTGGAATGATTGTTCTAATGATTTCGCAACGTTTCCCGCTGAAAAAAATAGTTTAAGAACGTCAGATGGGAAATCATGTACACCCGTGTGTTAAAATTACCGCCCGAGTGTTGTATTCCCTTCACTAATGACCTGATAAACTCCCAAATGCTTAATCATGCTAATTAGAATAAATATTTAGTTGAGAAAATTGGTTCAGTTACATATCTTCTCCAGTCCCAGGTTAAAGTCATGCCCGTGAAATAGAAGTTGTTTTTCCATTTTTTCTCTTCGTGTGTTTAATTTGATCTTTTCTTCCTATTCTTAAATGCGTTTTTCTGAGACGGATGAAAGTTGTTTTCTTTAATTAAAAATAAAAGAAATTCTTGAAAGGAAAATAAAAACACGGGAAACTTTTTCTATATGCTTGAAATGTATACATTTTCAAAACATAGATTCTTGTTTCAAATGAACTTATTTAAAATTTTAGAAATTATAAATATGCTGTTCTCAGTTCAAACCATTTATTAATAGCTTCATAAATTTAATAAGTTAATTAAAATTATCGAGTTAGTTAAGTCTATACAGAATCAGTTGTAAGCAATAAATTTTTCCTTATAACTAGTTCTGATAATAATCTTATGTACTGTATAAATCTTATATGTTAACAAGAAGGATAAAAATTACCTCAGTAAATTAAACATTAATTCAAAAATTTTACGATTTTCACATTCATGGAATCTTTTTTTTCTCTATATTTATTTGAACGCCTTTAATGTAAGTGAGAATGGTAAACTCCCAACTGCTTAATCATGTTCAACTGCTTTATCAGTTAAAATAATGTTCTCCACTCAAATAAAAATAACTTAAATCATATTCTTTAATTTTATACGAAGGAATGGCAATACTTTATTAGTCTTATAAATGACATATATTTTTTTTTCATCGAACTACTTCTAATATTCATAATACGACAGTTAAATTTCATTTTTTAAAATACTTTTACTAAAGAAAAAGCAAATATTATCTTTATGTTTTAACTTTATGATAATATAGCAATCGAGTCATATTACGAAAACAACTTCAAAATTGTTCTCGAACAGAAATCAAAAGTCTGAATGAAATATTCAAAAAATTTCAGAGTTTTTTTGCATGGAAATATATCTTTTGGAAGAAATACTAGAATTGTTTCATACGTTGCTTATTTTATTTGCAATTCTTAATTAAGTTTATGCCATAGAATCTCATAAAATACCATTAAAATTTTATCACATTAGATTAAACAAATTAAACATTATTGGAAATTTAATTTAAGTCTGTAAGCCACTTATTGTATAAAAATTTTGTTTTGTTATTTTGGCGAACAAATTTGAGAAAACTTTCTTTAGAAAACTATATCCTTTTGTTACCAGAAGACAGTGGGTTCGATCCTAGTAGGCAGTAGGAATCATTATGTTGACAAGGTTTGTTTCTATGACATAGAAAATATTCTTCGAATCAAAGAACAAACATTAATTAGTGAGAAAGTTGGTGTTTGGAGAATTGAATCCCACTTGAAGCATTCCAAATAATTAATGAGGAACGAGGGAAAGTTACTCTTTAATGGGCTCTCAGATTTCCATAAGTTACACGTAAGTAACTCAACAAGAGACTGATGTTTTTGGAATTGGTGCTTAGAAGTATTCATGGTTTCTGCATTTGTGACAAGTTAATAAATCAATGAGATATCTGCGCAGAAGATGGGCAGTAAGCTGGATGGCTAAAATACTTCAAAATTACCCTTAACTGTTATAAATATGCCGTATATTTTGTTTTACAGTAATTTTCGACACGTAAAACGGTACTATAATTCATTAATATGTATTTAATTTATTATGTTCAAAACACAATAACAAGCAAACTTCATTTAAAATAGACAATAAAAAACTGATGCCTTTTCCAAAATGTCCAGAACTTTGGAAGTTGGTTATTATTGACAGAGATTAATAGATATTTGTGAGGCAAAATGTTAGTTCAATTCATTTTTAATTTCTTGACAGTATGCATTTAAGTTTTCTTTTTCAATGTATTGCTGTCAATGTGCTGTAAATAAAGGCTTTGTCAAATATTCTGTAAACAAAATAATGAACTTGCTTTGTCAATAATACAGAATTAAAAAACCAATATAGAATTATATTGTGTATGTTGTATGGTAGGGATATAAAATTTTTTCTGCTAGTTTTCTTTGTTTCATTACGCACCGACATGGTTTCTGCATTTGTGACAAAAAAGGGTGAATATACAAATTTTTTATATATTCACCCTTTTTTGAATTGTAATACTTTGCTTCAGTTGCTTGCATGATGTTATTAAATTTTTAAAATATAAAATTTATTTTATAATTTAGTAACAATTTATTAAATTGTTCAATAATAAATTTAAATTTCTTTATATAATAATAGATAACAAATAAAAATCTTAAACATTCGGTAGGTGTCGCCAAATTAAAAGTTCTTTTGAGTGCAATCTCAAAAAGCATTATTATTTATCGTACTTTAAAAATGACTCAATGGAAAGAACATTAATCAATACCTATTCAACTTAATATTTCCTTAAATTGTATTTAATGTATACCGATTTCAGTTTTGTCGATGTAACATATGACTTAATAAATTCTAATCCTAATATTTGAAAGTTATCATAAAGTTTTTTGAATACAAATCTATGATTTTTGGAAACTGATCTATGAATAGCACGTGTCAAAGCTTTCTAACAATTTATATTTATCTCTCATTTTCAGTGGCTTTATTTGGAATTTAATGGGCAATATAGCGTACCTTTTTTCAATGGGAAAAATAGGTTCAATAAAAGCAATGGCTTGACTATTGTTATTCAGACTTTCCATCGTTGTGTTAAACAGAAGAAAACTGGTTTGCTGATTTTACGTGTGGCATCAGAAAACGTGAACATTTCTGAAAAGCTTTAGCCATCCAAATTCGACAGCTATTCCAAAATATCAAAAAGTTCACAAAATAGTTTTGGGCTATTGTCATTTGAAGTAGATTGAGATAGTTGGTAACTTAAATATTTTATAAGGCAATGTAATTGATTTAAAATTTGTGGTTCTGGGAAACTCTTTTGCCGTGATATATGTGTTTAAAACATGAAATAACACATCAGTGGTTGAAAAAGCTGCTTGGATTATAGGAAAATAAGTAGGAATATTAACGGAATAGAAGGAAAGTGTTCCTAACTTATGTAACAATGATGGCTTACGTAACATCTTAAAATCTAAATTAATCAAAAAAATACTACAATAATATTATATAAAGTGAACATCAGATTTGAGCTTACCTATGGATCCGAGATTTGGATGTTTACTAAATCCCAGACAAAATAGCTAGCTATCTTTGAACGAAAAGATATGAGAAAAATCTTTTGTGCTGTGAATAAAAATGAATTTTGAGGACGTCGACATATTTTGAATTGTACAAGTTATTTAAGGATATAGATATCATCAAATTAATTAAGATAAGTCGTATGAAGTTCGGCAATTACATATGCAAACTGGACCCTTATCATTAACATTTAAAATGTTCACTCATAAGCCTTTAGGAACTAGAAAAAGGGGTAGTCCCACGTTGAGATGGATGGACTATGTAAAAAGAGATTTTAATATCCTAAAAATAATTAATTGGAGATTAATTGTAGGAAATAAATCACACTGGAAGAAAGTTCTGGGGAAGGATTTGACTCATCAGGGGCAGTTGTGTCAACAGAAGAAGAAAATGTGGCAATGAATTAACACGGATCCCTTACTTTAATCCATAATCAAATAAACATTCAAATTAGAGGACAGAAAGCGGCAGAAGTAGACATAATGAACTAAAATGCCAAATGTCAATGATTTCTCTTCCTTTATTTATTTATTTTTCGAGTGGATACTGTATTACTTGACCAATTACTTTGATATTAAATGCGCTATTAATAGTGAATATTACATACCGTTATTAGTAATCTTGAAAAAAAAGTGTTTTTCTTAAATAAAACTTAAAGAGAAATTCTGAACTTTGTTTCAAAAGTTGACAACAACGGTAAAATTTTACGGTTTGCATCTCATATTTTCCAGATCAGGTCCCCAGCAATAGGTATTTGTTTTCAAAACCTAAAAAGAATATTACTGAGAATAAATTTGGCTATAAAGAAGTGATTATAGAAATTAGAACCATTTTATTTTGAGGTCTAAAATAAATTTTTCTACAAAAGAAATCATGGAAATGTTAAAACGTCTTCAAAATGAAGGCAATCATTCTTTAACACCATTATGTCGATGACTAATGTCGACTTTTGCTTTAATTGTGTGTATTATTACTTTCTTATTGGGTGGCATATTACTTTCACAATAAGGGCAATATGTGTCTGAAAGGTAAATTATTCATTCATAAATTTAATCAAATCAAAGATTCTGAGAAAAATTGGCACAATTCGTCAATAAAGATAACCCTAAAAATTAACAGATGAATAATAATGTGGGTATTATAGGAAATCACTCGGAGTAAGAGAATTTAATGAAAAGTTTCTTGTGTATTCAGATCTAGTTCCCCATGTTTAACGAAATCAAATTGCCCTTTGCTCAGTTAAATATACCTTTATCCTTCTTTAAATGATGAAGCTATGTAATGTATTTTATATTGTTACAATATTAATTTCAACCCAAAGTAAAGTATTTTACAATACAACTTACAAAAAGGTGACTGAATTTACTGTAAATTTTTATACAATTATTATAATATTCACAATCAAGCAGAACTCATATCTTCGATACTTCAGGTAAATTTAAGACACATTTTATTATAATGAACATAGGTTGCGCAATTATGTTCGTTAACAAAGAAGTGCTCACCTATTAAGCTTATTAATTAAAAAAGTTTATCATTAAAAACAGCTTATTATAATATATGTATCAGAAAAAACATATATATAATAAGAAATGTGCTAGTTTATTTTATATATATAGGTAAGCTGTGTTTTAAACACACACACACACCACACACACACATATATATATATATATTCGATCCTTCTCCTACATGAGTTATTGTTATTGATGAAGTACGTTATTAGTAATAAAATATGTTATCTTATTAGTGATAATGTATGATTATTAAGTATATGTTGTATCCATAAATATTCCCCTATCTTTTAATTTAATATGTAATTACATATATATAATTATGTTCAAACTTAATATATTTAGAAAGTTTATTTGAATGACAAAAGTTCTTAATTGTGGCTTAAGCATCTCCTTAGAAAATTCTAAGAATAGGGATTTTTGGAGACACTGCCGCCTCAACTAGAGACTACTTATGGAAGGCCTCACACCATCTTGGAGGAAAAGAAGTCCAGCATGGAGGGAATTTCGAGGCTGCTGGGAGGGGTGCAGCACAGGGGCGACGCCCGGGGCGCGGGCCCCATTTTAATTGGAGGGTTAATAGAGCACTCCATCACACTGGCTTCAGTGATCATTACAGGCTTGTTATGTTGGCCGGTCACGGATACAGTGAATGAATAAGGATTCAATAAATACTACATTCCGCAAGGACTGTCTCCCTGCCGGACAAGATCGATAGATGGAATTTTTCCCCCTTTCCACCAAATTACATCCATTTGAATAACATGGAGACTTGGCGACTTAAAGACTTGTTTTCCCGTCTTCTCATCCCTCGAAGGAAAAAAAGCAGGGAACAGTATCTCGTCCAAAATAGTACTTGCGGTTTCTATGAAACTATCGAACAATCCCTTTCGCCAAAAGTATAAGTACGGAATTTATTGTCCTCACGATCTTCAACTACCTGAAAGAGCTATAATCGGCATTTCTTAAACACGCATTGCTTTTAAACATAGATTTAAAATGTTAATTGAAAAAGCTCGAGTTTCAAGATATAATATTATAAAGAATGAATAAATAAATGATAGAATCCGTTTCCTAGCTTTACATATGATTGATGATAAATTTATCTTTTTTTTTCTTTATGGGACATTGATTGGTTTATATAATTAAAACACACCTTTATTCTCAATTTTAAGAATATAAATTAAAATGATTTTATTTTACTTATTTTATTTTTTGTTTGACAGTGAGTGTTTGGAATAGGGCTGTGAGATATTGCATTACGTTTATGCATTATTTATTTAGTAAAGCATGTGACATAATTTTTCATTTAATAAAAATCATAGATTATGTTATTTTATACTAATGCGAATGTGATGAATGTTACATAATCCTAATGGAAAAAATTTTTTTTCTAATGCCCGGCTGCTAATGGGATATTTCATCCAGTCCAGCATTACAAGGAGTGAAAGTGATGTCAACTTATTCAGTGGGGCACCTGGTGGGTGTGCCATCGTTGCTCCTAGATGGGTCTTCATAATTTAGAAGCAAGTACCAAGCAGAAGACCCCCGAATTTTCACACATTGCCACTTCCACAAATATCATATCGCGTGGAGGACATTGCGACCAAGACTTATTTTATTTGCCCATTCACATTTAGTGAACACGATGGATCTTCGGTAGGGTCAGGACGACAATGAGAGCGAATGCCCTAATTAATCAGGCCAACGCAACCTCTGGTTTAATAACAATGCGAAATTGTAATATTTAATGTTAAAAATATAAGTGTTACAAACAGTATAAAAGGAAAATATCTAGCTTTATCTTAAAATAAAGGAATCAAGATATTCTTCCAAATATTATGTATTTTATCTATATATTTGGAATATTATATTCCTCTCTACTCTTTGTGTGTATGCAAATATATATATATATATATATATATATATATATATATATATATATATATATATATATATATATATATATATATATATATATATATATATATATATATATCCTTACGTAATTAATTGTAATTTACCTTATTGTTGAAATATTTATCTTAACAATTTGATAGAAAATGGTTCATAAAAGTATTTATTAATTACCATAAAACTAGTTACAGAAAAATTTACATAACTCAAAATATATTAGTACATTTTAATAAAAAAAATATTTATCCAATAAACTATATACATAATTTAAAATCATATAAATCTTCTAACTGTCTACAGACTAGACAATTTATTTACAAAAATTTATGCTATAATGATTCATTTTAAGTGTTTATGAAGCAAATTTCATTTATTCATGGTAATTTGCAATCAAGACAGTCAAATAATAACCTGATTACCTCAATAGACTTAACAACCTATAATACAACTTTGAAAATTTTTATTTTTAACTAAATAACAATGAACACACATTTTCTGGTTCCTTTGAATAGTTTAAAAATAGAAAAAAAAATCATCGTTTAATCTAAATCACCATACAAAATGCACCTGAACAGAATCCTTTATGCAAATACTCTTCACTCCGTTCGTTTGGAATTATATAGTAGTGCTTTCTCCTCCCTTTAGATGGGGTGTTGGAGGACATCCGGTCGGTCACTCCCTAACTGAAAACGATACCGGATGTTCTGGTGGTCAAGTCGGGTCACGAATCCTTCCTGGGGAACGGCGGGCAGCATTCTCCAAAACCGCAAGATTTTCTTTGGTACTTCCAGACTGCGAGACGTCTAAAATTTTCTTCTTCAGCATCTTGAAAGCGAGATAAAATTTAAATTTGGAAAACGCTGATCGAATTAAGAACTCAAAAACGATAATGTTAGTAGCTATTTTAATAGGTTTTACTAAACTGAATTTTCGTATTATTTTTTAATCACCTGATTTACCAAAGATTCTCTCTTCTTTTGTTTAGTACAAAACTAATTATAATTACAACAATACCTTAAATGATTTTTACTTGATAAATTTAAAAGTTTTAGTATTCACAATCAAAAGGGAAATTTATTCACTACCAAGGAATATTTTTTCAAAGTCCCCTATATTTATCATTCAGACGTCTGTTTTATTAAATTTCATCATTTTTTTATTTTTAATTTATAAAATTTATTTATCACTAAATCGTTTGCTCTATTAAAATTTAAATTTTAAATTAAGTAAGTTTGGGTTAGTAAGTTTTTCCTTTTTTTTCTTTTGAAATAAGAAAAAAACGAGAAAGGTTTTATTTTCTTCTTTTTTATCATATATTTATTGCTTAATGGTCCGTTTAATTTAATTTTAATCGTCAAGATAATTTAATGTTAATTGTTTTTATTTTTCATTCATCAAAGTTTTTTTTTCTGCTTTGTAATCTGTTTTATTTCATTTCAGCATATTATTTATCTATTTTTTTAAGTATTTGTTTTATCAAACTGTATTTTTTATTGTTTAAGCATTTGCGTTTGTTTATCAAAATTTCCCATTTACTATCTAATCGCTTACTTCATTAAATTTTAGTATTTACTAAGTATTTATTACATCTGTTTTATTAAGTTTATATTTATTTGGGTGTGTGATCCACAGTCTTTTATTAGTCATCTATTTCTCGAATTCTTTATAGAAACTTTTTATTTTCTAATTTTCATCAAATATTTGGATTTATTCTTTTGGAAATTATATTTAACTTTTTACTTAATTTGCTTCATTTTCAAAATATCATTTTCATCGTAAAATGAAATGTATAAAATCTTTGTAAATTATAATTTACTTGCCTTTGTATTTACCATAAAAATACAACATATTCTACAAGCAAAAAAATTAAATACAACATAATTAACTTAGAATATACAGTAAATATATAAACATGGTTCAAATGAAAAAAACTCTTAATCATTCAGGAAATAAACAGCTATAATAACAATTAAAAATTATAAAAAATTAAATCTAATATTTCTTTTATTTTTGCAATGGGATAGGTAGTATTATGTGTGAATTCGTGAATTCATCAAATAATTCAAAACTTTTTAATTACTATAGATGTATTGGTTATTTTTATTACTACTAATGAGAATAAGTGTGCGTTTGAACTCTTTTCTTCAATTTTCATTTTTTTTTTGAAATTTTGAATCCATTTAGAATTTTTATCATCAACAATTCATTCTATGTTTGAGAAACATACTACTTCATTTTGACATCGTTGTTTCATTTAATGATTTTCTTAAAATTATTTTTACACAGAATTAAAATTAATTTCTCCATCATATATCGTATGAATTGACTGCTTATGAAATTTCCTTTTTTATCTGAAGTTCTTTTAAAAAATTTGGTTTCTCATTATTTATTACCGTACCTATCATAAGTAAATTTACAAGTATATTATTAGATAATATGTCAAAAAATGTTAAAATAGATGCGCCATGTTATTTTCATTTTTTCTCCATTCTAAATTAATTTTTCGTAGATTTATTTTCAATTTTAAATTACATAAATCAAAATTTCAATTTTTTCAATTTTAAATTACAAATCAAAAGAATAAACATCCTGCTTCAAATCAAAAGCGTAAATAACCTATTTATCACATGAACGTCAAAAATTACAGTTATAAATTCTAGTAAATTATTGTTGATATAGAAATCTAAAAATAACTGTTATTTGCAACATAAGTTGTACCTATTTATAATTTAAGTTAAAGATCTAAAATAAGCATTTCAATAATTTCAAAATTAAAAACAACCACAAGTTTCATTCTTCAATAAAATTGATATTTTAAAGCATTTTTTAATGATGAGATGGAAAAAAATCTGTCCAGCGGTTTTGCTAAGCATAATTATTAATAACTTCCGTATTAGCATCAGTTTTTAATTTTTAAAATTTATTTAATTATAGTTAAAGACATTAATTCCAATGAAAAATCTTTTTTCATTATAATTCTAATTAAATAAGTATTTTTGCTTTTCAATTTTATAACCACATTAAGAGCCAAATTAGAATACATAAAAAACTTATTTTAATTTTTAAAAGCCTTTAAAATTACATTTTGTTTTAAAGTCTATTTTTTACACATTGAATTTAATGAAGATTTAGAAACAAATGAAGCTTATTTTTATTTATTACCATTAAAAAATTACTAAAATTTTATTATTATTCAATTTATATATGTTATCATTTATTCAATAGTTGGGTTCTTTCAGTTAAATGGGAAGCTGATGAGTGGGAATTTTCATAATTTAGTAGCAGGGTCTTTCAATAAGACTTCCCAACACTTGACTTGCCATTCCCATGAGTGTAATCTCAGTTGGAGGACATTGCGACCACGATCTATTTAACGTATCTCAACTGCCTTAGTGGACATTGCAGATCTTCGGTTAAACTAGGGTTCAAACTCTCTACCTTTAGACAATAAGAAAGATGCCTTAACCACCTAGTCACTGGTTCTTAAGACTAGGTGGTATTGTCGTTTACCAATTAGATGGAGACAGCTGGGTGGGAATCTTCCTGATTTAGAAGTAGGGATCAAGCATAAGACCCCCGAATGCTTGACTTGCAACCCACAGAAGTTACTTGGAGGACATTACGATCAAGATATATTTTAATGTACACCAACAGTCCTTATATAATGAATAAAACTGATCGTAGATTAATACGGGACTCGAATTTACCACCTTTCCATAAAGAGAAGACGCCCTAACTAACCAGGCAATCGCTGCCAGATTGGTCATGGTCCCTCGGAATGGCAGGTAAGTCATTCAAGTCCAGCGACTCATGAACATTGATATATGGATGATGAGTTTCCACTTTCTGTATTTATATTTGGCATGAGGTATATATTTGAGAATCATTCGGGTTTCCACTGTTGCAATACTTGAAAATAACTCACTGTCAAAAAACATTTTCTTTGAAATGGCAGTGGATATGTAAATTTCATGTAAGAATACTGTCGTCAGGTTACTGTTGCAGATATACTGTTACCTGATTAGGTAGATAAACTGTTACCTGTTACGTGGGGTTTTAATTGCTTTTACTTAAGATGTTATTGCTAAATATTACGACCCTTCCTTTTTTATTTCTAGAAATGCAACAATTTTTCCTTCATACAGCCAAACATTTTTTAAAAATAATAATTTCACAATAGAAAAAAACTTAAAATAATGTATTTATTTGTAAGTAAATTTAAATAACTATATCATCAATAATCATAAATTTTTATAGCAATATATTTTTTTAAATAAAATTATATATTATTATCGATGAGTATTTGTGTTACACTTATATTTAAAAAAATTAATGCTTCATTTGCCAAATTGAATAACTCTATAAAACAAGAAGTTCAAAAAAAAAGTAATAAATTATAATTTTTTAAGATTAATGTTTTTATATCATTTACATATGACTTTTGTGGTCTTAATTCTTAGAATAAATGTGAAATCTGCGCTGAATATTTGCAGTTATATATACTATGCATAGCTTTGTTTTAAATTAAAAGTGGAGTTAATCGATTTTGCAAATGAAACATCCAAATAATGATAACTTAATAGTTCTGAATGCTACACTTTCGCATATTGTGAGCCTAATGTGGAAAAAAATTCTGCTATCGTACTGCTAAAAATCAGTACGCAGAGTTACTTTAATTTATTCGAATTATGCAATTAATTGCATCTTCCAAGAAGCTATCATCATTCGTCTCTGTCTTCTTTGATTATATTGATGCGTGTAAAGTTGTTTACGAATGCAGTTTTCATTCCCCCCTTCCTCCAGAGAATCCAGGTTGTGTCCACCCCTTAATAAATAATACATAGTAATCTAGTTGCATGAATGTGAAAGAGTCCCTCTTAAGTTTCGGAGTGATATTGTCTTGCGCGTGACCTTTGATGCCCTTGACGACATTCAATTAATGTGGCTTTCTGAATGCTTTTAACTGCCATCGTTTTCATGAATAGGTCATTAACTCGCGATGAAATTTTATCGTTAGCATATAATTGCAATTAATGGCTTCGCTTGATACATTATGAAGAGATAAATTATTAATTTTATATGTAGGCCACTAGAACCCTGGTTTGGTTTTGTTTGCAAATTTGTAATTTTAAAAAATATTTTTGGCAGAGAAATGCTTTTCCTAGTTGATGGCACTAGCAAAGTTTTGCAAGTCAGCAAGGTAAGAACTTTTAAGACTCAAAAAACATTTTATTTCACTAATTTTTATAAGGAGACAGATATTGGATTTATTTCATGGTTTTGATAATCATGGTAAATATTATAATTACCATTCTGGTTGTTAGAAAAACATTTTTTTAAACCTATACCCATCTTCGGTGCATCTGTCATTAGTTGATAATAAAGTGATGTCCCAATAAAGTGATGATGATGCATAAAAAGAATTAAAATTAGTATCCGTAAAATTGTCTTCATGAAACTTTTAAAAAAATGGAGCAATGCATGAGGTGGTCACCATCATATCCACCTGTTGCCCCAGTGGGCAACAAGCCGAATCCTTAACTCCAATAAGATGTAAATGCTTCTGCAAATAGTATTATGTCCAGTAAGCAAACGAAAACAAGCAACTTCAACTTATCGAGGCAAGAAACTGGATTCTACTACTTTTGAGCAAGGCGCCCCACTTCTTACTTACAGTGTTAACAAAGCTTATAAAAGTTATCACTTTATTTCCATGCTAAGCGACTCAGGTGTTCCAAGCGGTAACCTATATATATAACTATTAATTTAAGTCAAGGATAATTCTTTTTAATATCTAAAGTCAATTTTGCCTTTTTGATAGTATATAAATAGATTTTCTAACTGAACGTAGGACCCATATTAATTTAATTCGGAATTACGGACTATCCTATCTATCATTTACCTAAAATTGTATATCGTCAAATGTTGCAAATTTCAATTTTTTTTCAAAATGTGATGAAAATAAAAAAAAGAGTTAGTTAATATCTTGATTGAAATAAACTAAAAATTTTATTTTTAAATCATATTCCAATTTTTTATAGCATATTTAAAATTTACATATAAAAAAATAAAAATATAAAATATGAGTTTAAATATAATAAATAATATGAAACGTTTTCAAGATGCGGTAGTATATTTGGCGACATATTGTTTTATTTTGGGAATGGTCGACCAGGTAATGTGAGTATCACTTATTTAACTCAGCAGCAAGTTACTGCTGAAATTCTGTATTTAACTGGAAAGTACTTATGTTGCTGTAAATATTATATACTGGCGTCTTCTTCACCTTTTGATAATAAAGACAAGATTTTTTCATTTCACAATGCATTAATATATTGTAAGATATAACAAATATAATAATACTTCCCGCTATTGGATATTAGAAACATAGTTGATTACTACTGTGCAATTAATCCTTGATCTTTTATAAAAAGCAATTATACTATCAAAGTCTTGGTATATAATCTAGTATATGTTCAACATGGTCATTTAATTGTTAGACACAGAAATTATGATACAAGTTTTCCAACACCTATCAATATGATTTATCTGAGATTAAAAATTATAATGCCGTTGTCTCAAAATATGTTTTGAAGTGTATTCAATAAGTATTTGACTACGAATAGCATAGTTCAAATAAAAGGATAAACATTAATAAAAAAGATCCATTTGCCAAAATAGTTCTAAAATTACTTTAACCAGTCGATCATAATGAGATTTTCTTGGTTTAATGTCTTTGAAAGTTAGGAAATAAGAAACTTCGTTTTCCAATCAAAAAAAGTTTTTGAAATTCACTATCACTGTATAATGGCTGTATACAAAATTAAAATATTGCTCTTCAATATTTTAATCATTTCTAAAATATATTGACGAGAGTTCCTACCATTTGTTGAATATATGTTAAATTGCTAATAAGTGTTCTTGAACCTAGAAACACATTTTCACATTCATCCTCATCTGCTACTTACGTGAAATTTTAGAAAAGCAAAATTCTCTGTTGGCCACATTATTACTTTAAGTCTTGTTATTTATTGTATATATATTAATTATTGTCTACATGTCATCTACTGCTATCTTCATTAAGTTGAGTACATCTACTCAATACTATATATAACTTCAATCCTATTATATTATACAACCATCTTCACAATAAAGACTAGTAAGTAGAACTGCGCATTTTTACTCAGCGCTTAATGAAGGTGACTTTCACTTCCATGGATTTACCTTCAAAAGGAAAGATATTAAATAACTTCCAACTTCTCGAAATCAATAAATAAGCATCGCAAGTACTGTCATTTGTATTATGCAGTCACAAAAAATAATGTTAAATGAGGGAACATATTTTACCGCCCGGCATTAATAAAGAGAGAAGCGGAGATTAAGTAACTTGACAATCACCCCCTAAATACAGATAAAGAGAAGAGGAATCTGGGGGGTGAGGGTAAAATAAGATAATGAAAAAAACTTGCGCGTCCACTTTACTTAGATCTGTCGGTTATATTTTCATCCTCAAAGACCTATAAAAGAAGATTCTGAACAAGAAAATAGAAATTGGTTTTTTTAGAAGTTAGTTCTTTCATTTATTGCGGAACGGTTGTTGGATGGAAAAAAAAGAGAGAGAAGGATAGAAGGTATTTTCTTATAGTGCATCAGGGAAAGTGAGTTTCATTTAATGTTACGTTTGTTTGTTTTTGACAGTAAATGATGAGTGTAAAAGCTGTGCTAAGTACTATTGACTTTTTAGCTGTAACGGCGCCGCATCCGGGAGTTCCACGCCTCCCATCGCACACCTTTCGAATCATAAAGAACAAGGGAAACTTCGTACATTGTTAATACATTGCTTAAATGAGAGTGATGTATTTCATTGTGTTAAAGTATCCAAAAACAGATATAGTTAAAAAAATACATTTGGCAGTCATCATCTGACTTTCTTCACGTTAATAGTCGAAATCAGATCAACTTTTCCAAGGCGAATTTTTGCAACCAGTACACAACCTAACATTGAATCGTATTTAAAGATAAAAATATTACAAAACGTTAGAGAAAAACATGAAAGCCTGTTTCACTCAATTTTTTAATACTATTTTACTAATTATTTTGTTATTCAGAATTTTTCGAACCATTTATTTATTAGCACCAATACTTTTGATTATAACTCTCATGCTTTGACATTATACATAAGGGATATTAGATTAAAGTGTCTTGGAAATTCAATAGATTTAAGAATTATAGGGTAAATTTCATCAAAATAATAAAATTGCTTTAAAAAAATTTATTATCAGGGATAACTTAGAATGATTGAAATGTAATGTCGTTAGCATACATTTGATGGAAGTAAACTTTTGTGTTTGCGATGTACCTTAATTCACCTATATAATTTATGTTTTATTTGTATTTTACATTAGACTAGAGGTTTGAGGCAAATCAATTTAAGAAACGTCAATTACTTTATTTCATTCATTAATTATTTGCATCTTATGCTAAAATTCTTGCATGAGAACTAAAATATTTTGGCAGATAACTCTCGATTATTTCAACTTAATTGATAAACTGTCTTAGAAAAGGTCATAACTTAATCAATAAATTGCTTAAGGAAATGTTCAGCAGAATTAAAATAAATGCATTGGTAAAAAAGCTCGATAATAAACTGGAAAATAAGCTCTGAACCTTTTCCTCAAGATTAGGGTTCCTTTGGTATTTTCAATAAATGCCCCTAGCATGTTATTTCTAGATACTTTATGTGAATCATCACTGACAGTAGACTAGAATACAAATATGTAAAATTAAAATTAACACTTTTTAAATCGTGCGAAAAATTGCAAAGATAAATTTTCCAACACATATTTTATAACGCTGGATTAAAAGTGATTTATCTCTTTCTCTATGATGCTAACAACTTTCCAACAACGTAGAATTGTTTTGTATGGTTAATCCAATTGTGGGAGAAAGGGGAGTTGTGTATGAAAAATTATGACTGCCAAGACGGTAAGGTAAGAACCATATATTCTGGCGGATAATAACGGATTTGGCGAGGTAATATATGTTCTATTCGAATTCATTTCTCCCCCACTCTCTCCTTGTCTCTAAAAGAAGAATTAATCATTGCAGCGACTTCTTAATTGAAGAGGTTCCTATTTCTTTTGATACAATGTAATTGAAATCCCCGTTCTATCGAGCTTTTTCCCTTTTTGAAACCACGACGAGAATAATGAATCTTTGGCGATAAACACTGCACGATCCAAAACATCGCTATCGCTGAAGAGAGTTATGTATTTCTGGGACAGTGAGGTCGCTAGTTTAAATGGCTTTTTTATGCAAATAGCGACGATGAGAACAGTTGGCATTCGTTACCTTTCTCTATCCAAAAAAGATTAATGTTCCTGATTATTCTAATTCCAGCGTTCTCTCTTTTCTCATCTGGACATTGTTAACTCATCTGATGACTGCATGTTTGTTACTGTTAAATGTGTTTTCCCCCTCGGGGGTGACGCAAAAAATCTTCCGGAAATTTTGAAGGATATTTACCGTTATTTATTTATTCTTTTTAATTAATTTTGTCCTCAGTCGCTATTTGGTGTTGAACATAGCTATTTCCGAAAAGATTTTTTTCCATGTCTAAGGAGAATAAAATCGTAATATGTTTCTTATAAATGGGACGATTAATTTAACAGTGCATTTGTTTACTTTATTAAGTTTTTTCATCTCAATTTTTAATTAAATTCCTTACCTCATTACAAAGAATCAATTTTTTCATTTACTTGAAATACTGGCTTTTAAATCATAAATGTATGCTCTTTTTGTTAACTGCACTCAATTTTATTATATTAGAAAAAGGTAAAATTGAATTAATTAAAAATCAATTTAAATAAACAACTAAGAATTAGTTTTACTTTATTAAATTAATTTAATTATAAAATCTGTGCTGTGTGAAAGGATTAAATATAAGGATCTAGACGAATGAAATGATTATAGAAAATAAAATAAAAATTTCTGCTTTTCTCTCTCTCTCTCTCTCTTCCTCATACAAATCTTAAAAATGACCATATTCTAAGATAACCTCGAATGCTTTAATTTTTTTACTTAAACATAATGAAAAAAGAAGATGAAATTAAAAATTAATTTAATAGCTTTTATAAATGAATCGTAATTGAAAACCACAAAAAATATAATATTTGAGCTTTCATTTTCGAAAATACTTAAATTCTTTTATTCAAATTAATTAAACGAAAATTTACAGAGTTAAATGTTAATATATTTATAATTTGAATAAATGATTGATAATATCATTTAATTTTACTTGAATGAAAATAATTCTGAAGAAATTACAATTTTATGATTTGATAATCTTTATTTACAAACGCCCGAAAAAGTTTGAGATAATTATTTTCTGAAATTTTAGAAAAACTATGCATTTATACATTAAAAATTTTATCGGATTAATCTGTAAAATACTATAATAGAGAGATACATTTTTGCTGCAGTACTATGATACATATATATAATTACTACTAGTAAATTTTTGCCTATGATTTATTTTACAAAATTCAGTTGACATTACATCAAATAAAACGTTAAATTATTATTATAAAATTCTCGTTCACATATAAATTGTCAGCATTTAACTAAAGTATAAAATTTACAATAATGATTTGAATTTTTTATTATTTTATCATTACTCTACTAGTTGTAAAATTTTTTCTAAAAAAATTTTTTTCATTTAAAACTGATTCTTAAGTTAGCAAAAATGATTCTGATATCTCAAAACAGAGCTATTTCAATATATGTATAGAGACCCGCATTTAAATTTTTACAAAGGAACAAATTAAGTAGACTATATGAGAATTTTTAGAACATATCTGATTGTGTAGTTTATTTTAATGTAGTTTAAGTAGCTTCTTAAAAATTTGATTGATGGATTATATCATTCCATGGTGTTCAATCAATATTTTTTTAACCAATTGCAGTATTTTTAATGCAATTATTTGTAAAATCCTTTCAAAATTCTAAATAGTAATGTAAAAAGATTGTTTAAATACATTTTACATTTTTGGACAATTACATGTGTCAGTCCATATTTGGTTGCTTATCAATGATGCTTCTGACAGAAGTTTATCCTAAGTTATTGAGTAATTCTTTGCGTAGGATATTTCTTTTAAAATTCATTAATAACATTATAATAAGAATGATTAGAAAATTTAATTAACACTTTAATATTATAAAATTATCTGGTCTGTATTCATATTGCAAGAGAAATACGCGTGAAATTTTCAATCACCCAAAAATATAGGAACGTAATTACATGTGGAAAGAGGATTTATGTATGAACTACGCAATCTAGTTGTTTAACTGAGATCTGAAATCTTCTACATTTAATTTATATTCTTCGGGTGGTTGCTTCGGTTCGGTTGTGTTAAACAAAAAGCATCATTGATTAATAATGAAATATTGATTAACACATGTATATGATATATATATATATATATATATATATATATATATATATATATATATATATATATATATATATATATATATATATATATATGATATGTGACACATGTGTGTGTGTTTTAGGTTTGGATTTTAATTAAAAAATAATAGCTGGAATTTGAGAATTTAAAATTTTCCAAGTTTTTAAAAATTATATCGGGCCAGTTTTAAATATCGATTTTATAAATAAAGATAAAGACAAACTAACTTTAAATAAATCAAAATGAAACTTTAACTATCCATTCAATTAAGCATTTACTTTTCACCGAATAAAATATTTGTGAATTACTTTATTTCCTTTCCGAATTTAATTTCCGGAAGTGCTTCCTCAGCAGGGGAGCAGAGTATTTTCGAGCCGCAAAGAACACCCAAATATTTTCTAAGCTCTCATCCTGAGCTCAGCGGGAATTGAACTCACTACCTAATGCATTGAATTCTAAAGTGTCATTAAATCAGTCAAATTAACTGAAGGGAGAACTGTGCTGTATAGCAACAAACACTTTCTGGAACTTAAATGTTCATCCTAACTACTTCGTTTGCTGTGACTGGCATTCGCAACTGTATGTATTATAAGGCAACTAAATCTCTTTTGATAAAACTTTAATGGAAATTTGCACTCTTTCCTTATAAATGAACTTAATTAAAATTTGTTAGAATGTAGTTAGCTTTCTATTGCATTCATTTAACGTAAAATTTCGTAACATGTATATTTTTCTATTTTTACCTTTCAAAAAATCCTTACAATTCTTAGCTTTTCCGCATTTGGATTCCTAAGCATTTCCCTAAGTTGTTGTTGTTGTTATTGCATGCCCAAAGGCCAGCAGCGCTAGACCAGATCCATGACGTTGTACATTTTACAATAATCCAAAACCAGAAGAGGGTCGTCAACCAAGTATAGTTTCCCTAAGTACTGCACTTTGTAATTAAAATATGACGTGAATAAACAAAAATCTGGAATTTTTCTTTTCCTACTAAACTATTTTTATAGACAGGATACTTTTTTTCCTTCTTGGTTGAAATAGATTTTTGATTCGATAATAATGAAATACACCGTATTGTGTCATCGAACAAAAGAAAGTCCCTTTCTGGGGAAGCAGTTCATAATCATAAATATCTGCCAATGAAATATAACAATTACTTTACGTCCAGGTCTTAATTTCTGGGAAATTATTTAAACTGATAGGCATTATAAAGCTTCTAACAACATGAAATATCAGACATTTCTATACCTGCTATCGTGCCAAATCTGGCACTCTTTCTTATATACTCAGAGCCACTCCACAATATTGAATTCTTTAACGATGCAACATTATATATATAATCTTCAAATAAATATCGTTAAATGATGTACAATTAATATATATAATAAAACACAAAACACCTATATTCTAGAATTCGAATCCTTATTTATTAATTAGCATTGTGCTGCATTATTTAAATTGTTTCAAATATTTCTGACTGTGCAATAGTATGAGAATATATTAGTTTTTTCGCCACTAAGGCAACAAAATAGTTCTGATCTCGTCTATATAGTTCCGATGTAGTTTTATTGAGATTGAATAGTATATAGTGTTATTGAAACATTTACTGTTTCTTTTCTAATGGAAAGATAAAAATTTACTTAAATCTGTATTAAGATGGACAACGTTCGAGAAAGCTCAGAAATCGTCTTTCTTCTACTCAGGTAAACTTTAATTAAGATCTGTATGAGTATGTACTTCATAATGGTCATTATTTTCTCGTTTAGATATTTTAGAATTTAAACTACTAGTTTATTAAAATATGCATAGTTATTTTTAATAAACTAGTTATTTAAATTCAAAGTTGTATTTGATTAAAATGTGATAAAAATTAAAATCATTGTTACAAACTGGATTTTGATGATAGTAAAGCCCTACATTTTTATTTAACCAAACGAACTAAATTTTCAAAATGCCAACAAAATCCACTGAATGTTATGATATTAGGCACTTATTAGCTAAAACAGATGAGTCTACATTCTTAATAAAGAAATAACTTTTATATTTACACTCTTTATTTCGTTTATTTTTCATTTGCTTGCTTAATAGTCAAATCAATATACGTTGATCCTTAATCAACGTATTCTAGTTCTTTTGTGATAATAATTTGAATATCTCTCAGTATTTAACCCTCGATATTGTAACTTGGACTTGATTGTAAGTTAAAAATTATTGCATTTCAACAACTTTTATTTGCATTTCCTTGCATACAAGACAATTTTTAAGGTATTTTGAAATTTTGCAAGCAAATCATATTTGGGTGAAAACGCGTTTATTACTCATTTTGAAAAATGTCAGCTGTCAGATAAATTGTAAAAATCGAAAAAAAAAAAAGATTTGTGTAAAAAAAATGCAAAAGTTTGTCCATTTAATAGATAATCGGCTTTAACATAAATTCTGAAAAAGTACTGAAACATTCAAGCTCTCTAATGTGCCATATCAAAAACATTTGATTCAATTCTGGTCAATGATAATTAGTAAGGAGCACATACTATATTTCTACAGTGTGTGTGTTTTCATTTATATATTTATTCAAATAGGTATTTGAGCATTTCTCGGTTTTCTCCTTTGAAATACCAATTATTCCTGAAACATTTTAAGAAAAGCAATGGGAACCCGATTATCTATGAAAAATATTTAAGCCAAAAAGGCAAATATTTAAGAATGACAAAGAAAATTTGAAATAAAACTGTTATAATCTCAAAAATAAATTTTTTTTCAGTATTTGAGACAGGATATCACATTTATTAAAGGAATTTTAAGAAAGTAATAATCTGTTTAGAGCTACAAACAGTCAATATTTTCATGCAAGAATCTTGATTCTAATTACCAAAGACTCTTTCTTAAAGTATACATCAAATTTACTGTCAATTTGAAAAAATTATCAAAATCTCAGAACAATTTAATTTATCTTCCAAAAAAATATTAATATTTTGTGCTGTTTCGGTTTTCATTTTCATTTCTCAAAAAGTAAGCGAAGAAAATTTTCCCGATTTTTCTGCTTGGTTATAACATTCTAGTATTACCCTTCTTGCACCATTTCTCCCAAACATTAATCAAAATTATCTCAGATATTTTTTCTCAACAATCTTTCATCTCTGGCTGCCGCATTAGCGGTCATTACGCCTGTACAAAATTTTTTCTTCTCGTAATATTTATTTAGTTTCATTCACATCATAGTACTTTATCATTATCTCGGAGGAAAAGGGTGATCATAGCCACAAAGAAAAGATTAATGGTTCGATTCCAGATCATTTCTCCAGCTGTATGCCGTTCTTAACTCTTTTATGTCATTGAACTGAAATGCCATAATTCTTCAGCGAAAATAATAATATTAATCTTGCGAAAAATGTTCTTTATGAAATCGATGTGAAAAGTGATTGATTCTTTGATTTATTGATTTTCCTTGATTTATTATTTGAAACTTAAAAAATCCTGACAAAATATTGAATTTAAATTTGATCAATACAAAACTAAAAGTATGCAGCACTTTTTTAAATTACAACAAACGAAACTTTAAAACAGTTATATTTTGCGTTATTCATGAGGACATTTTAAGTGAAAAACTATTAGAATTTGGGACGAATAACATAAATTAAAGACATTAATATTTTACATTCAAAAATGTATGGATCATAATTCCGATAAATGAAATCCCTTTTCTATATATTCTGTAGTATCGGAAGTCATCTCAGGTTGCCTATTTCTTTCATAGAAACACTTAATTGTTTTATCAATCAACGCTCATTTCTTGCACGCGAAGGCCAATTAAACCGGAACCTACAGTTTGAAGTGGGAATTGAAGAATTGCTGAACCGCAAGCCAGAGTGATAATTATTAGACTGCCAGCTTGGCATAGAAGTTACTGAACACAATCAACTACTTCGTTACTTTGATCCGCGATTAAGTGATGGTGTCGACATCCGAGCTACATGCCAAGTTTACCACACCAAACATTGGTTAACCTATGTAATTTTTCATACACATAGCATGATGGTTTTCGGCTGTGTTAAGTATAGAGCCAGCTGAATTCCAGACACGCGTGAGCATCTAGTCATATATATATATATATATATTAAATGAGACATTTTTGGAATTCCAGAAATACTAAAAAGTTTTGAAGATTAATAACTTTAAGTCTTTTCCAAGATTTAAAGTATGATTTTAGGATTCCCTTAGAGTTTTTCAAGATTTTAAATTTTTTTATTGCATTATTTTCTTAGAAATTCTTCTTAGTTAAAAAGCCATTCAGTGTATTAATTCAGAATGAAAATACTTTAAATGAGGTCAACAAGGAAGTCTTTAATAAAGAATGTCACTTACTGGTTTCTATCAACATGCCATTTCTCTAAGTTAAGTTTAAATTAGTTTTCTGTAAATTTTATTCTTAAAATGATAAAGTAATTTTAATTCAAAAGATAATTTGATACCATCCTTATAATAAGAATTCGTGTTTGCGTGTTTAACAACGCAATTTATGATAGCTGTTAATATAACTATTTTAATATTTTAAAATATAATTAAACTTAAGTGAATTTTTTTGTCATGTTGTCAGATGATGTCTATGTAATTAAGTTATTTATTATTTTCCCCCTGAAATTTTGGTCTGACATTGAATTGAGAATGTAAAAGAATGAAACTTATATCTAACATGTTGAACTCTGGCTAATTTGAAAGAACTCATAATATAAAACTAATCTAACATATAAGGCATTTAATTTCAAAATTTTGATGAGTTTTTGTAAAATTTAAATAGTAATGAATGCTGAATTGCAATCACTGTAAAGTTTCAGAGGCCGCTATCCATCTGCTTGTTGTCTTCTAGAGCGGTAGTATGTGGTTCTCTCCTCATCCTTTTAAAAATGTCATTAATAGGTGATCACTGAGAGAAAATATAATGGGTATTACACATATCTTTTTTCTAGATTTATATAAAATTAAAATAAGTAATCTCATTCCTTTTTTTCGTGTGTCGTTTTTATTTATTGCAACAAACTTGTTTTTGGTTTTATTCAATATGCTGAGGATCAGAAATGTAATGGGAAGCTGATGTGTGTGAAAGAGGTCCCGACTATAATATCTAAATGAAATTCTCAATCATTCTATACTTCATTCGATTTGTGCTTAGACGATTTTTGCTTTATATCCAATTTTATGATAAATTTTAGATGAGTAAATATTAAAAATTATTTAAAAAATAATAATTTTTCTAAATAGTAACTTTTCCCAAAAGCTAGATACAATTTCTCCTAGAAGCAATGGTACCTGAAGACCAGAGGTTTCACAATTTCAAGTCTAAAATGTACATAATTTAGAAGTTTACAATCTATATGTATTTTACATACATTAATATATATTCTCTCTCTCTTATTTTTAAGAAAAATCACACTAAATTTTAACAATAACGTATATAATTACATTCATTTTTAGGAGATTTCTTTCTCTGTGCTTCTGCAATAGAACTCCAATTCCCCGAATCAATTGAGAAAGGACCCCATTTGGACTGTCAAAAATTCGGTTAATTGGATTTTTTTGAATACATGCTCTATTTTAATTAATTATTGTACGTTGAAAATGGGAGAAAAATAAAAAATTTTAAAGAAAAAGAAGTTTTAATTAATTAAATGAAGACATGTTGAGGTACTTACAAGAGTTGTACATAATTGCAGTATGCATGTACAGTGCTGTAAATCTCCCCTAGTTGATGGTCACGTGCCTGCTTCAAATTGGGCATTTAGGCCATCTTCTTCCTTGATGATTTCAATAAATTTACAGTCCTTTTCAATATGAAATCAGGATCTGAATCCTGATCCTGTCTTCTTTAACTTCTGAACATCCAGGAATTTGCAAAAAATGTTTCTGAATCATTTAAGTGATATGTCTCTCTCTGTCTCTAATCTACTCTTCTCCCTTCTCTTAATTTTCCTTTTCTTGATTTCTCTGATTTTCCATCGCCTCTTCAATCAAATTCATTTTCCTGAAAGTGATTCGGATAGACAGCGTTCAGGCAATTAGAATTCTACTATACATTAATCATTAGGAGACTAATAAAATCTAATTTCTTATAATTTTATTTGTTTTTAATAAAGAGCAGAGATTTTTTGTTCTTAAAAATTTTACATCAGAATGAATCCAAGCAACAGTATTTACGCAATAGAATTCTCTAGAAATGAATTTTAAACAAAAATTCATTTTTTTATGATTTTATTTTTTTCATTGATTATTTCTGGTTAACTTTGAGTTTCTTTCACTTGTTAAGTAATTACAACTTTCCTCTCCAGGAATATATACTTTACCATATTCTTACTTTTTCGTTAGAAAACAATTTGATATACCAAAACTAATTCCAAGATTTAAATATGTTTCAGATCACCAGTCAGAGATTTAAATATGTTTTAATTAAAGAAAGAAAGAAAAAAGCGACATTAATCAATTTGAATTTATTCGAATTACCCAATAATAAAATCCATTCGAATTATTTTCAAAACAGCTTTTGTTTCAATTAAACGAAATTTTAAGTTAACGAGATTTCGCTTATAATTCTGAAAAGGTATTTTACTTTATAATTAAATTCTCTGGAATGAATTATATCTACATAAATAATTAATCATACTAGTAAATCAAATGTCATACATAACTAGTAAATCATCTGCTTAATATGTATAATGATGTTGATGCAGAAAAAAATGTTCAGGTGTGACGCATCTATGGAGTGCTGACGAAGGAGTTGCCGCATAACTAGGATGCTCACAACAAGTGATTGCGTCAACTGGGCAATCCATCTGCATGATGCTTTCCGGCATCATTTGACCCTTTCAGAAGGTTTGAAAATACGCTCCTCGCGGCTTCTGATTATTCTTCCCTTCTTTTAATAGATGACAACTCGGTTTCTTGTCTCTGGCAGCAGCAGGTTTGGCAACTCGTCGCTCTCTTTGTCCAGCTTCTTCTTTTCTTTCCCAAGCCGAAGAGACTTTGGCCGGCTCTTTGGGAGGAAATTAAAGAGTAGAAATATCTCTGACGGGTAATTATTTTCCAGAATTTCCGCCAAATCTGTAATTGTGGACACGTTGGCGGGGGAGTTGAAAAGAAGTTTTAAAAAAATGAGATGCACCTGTCTGAATTTTCTTCTTTTTGTAACTTGAACCTCATTCAAAACTTTCGAACAGTTTGTGTTTAGAGTAAGCCTCTTTCAAAGTGATATTTGATTTGAAAGTATTTTTGATGATTCCAATTTTAAAATGTTTCGGAAATAACAAAGATTACATAAATTATATTTTGGTATAAATAAGTGGTATATATATATATATATATATATATATATATATATATATATATATATATATATATATATATATATATTATTTTTAATTGGCATAACTGTCGAATGAATTCTTTCTGCATTTTTTTGCAGCGGCACTTGATTAGTAAAACTGTATGAATTTCAGTTTTTCAGTTGTTCGATATTTTATTTAGCTGTCATTTTTAAACAAAATATTTTATTTTTTTGATAAAGTTTTTAGACTAAAATAAACTTTTACCAAAATCTTTATTACCTTTTTTAAAAAAATAATAATCTGTATTTAACTCTTACAACTTTAAAACTCATAAATTAATATTCTTCCATTCAAAACTAACTTTAAAGCTCAAAGCTAACGTTTTTAAAATTCTGGTAGTTTTCTATCATTTACATATATTGATTTCGTCATTCCTTATGAGATATTTTCATTCACACAGATTTGAACAGAATTTAAGTTCTCCATCAAATTTTCATGCTGCTTATAGTTTGAGAATAATTATTGATTTACGTACAGTTATTAAGTAGAATGTAATAGTTCTTTCTTATCTATCTTACTCTTAATATATGAAAAGAAATGAAAAAATTAAATAACTGCAATATTTTTTTGCACTGCTTCAATTTTTTTCATCGCTCTACAATTACTGTTTGCATATAAGGGAACCTCTGGAATCCCTGTTTAAAATGTACTCTTTGGATCACTGTAAAATCTTCGCCCAACGTAAGAACCCATGAATCAGTGAACTAAATATCAGAGCTCTGAGTATTCACCTACAAGCTCATCTATTATGCTCTGATCAAAACCTACAGTAAAATACGATGGTTTTTCCAAAGTTTTCTGTTTATTAAATTTTGCTTAAGACTCGCAAAATATTACTAAGTTTACAAAACTAGTAATAACTGCGACGTTTGCAAACTGCTGGTTGCAAGATGCAGATCTTACAGGTTATGTAATTCTCTATTTTAGGTTAATTTGTGATGTAGTTTTACGAGATGAAACGTGAATTGTCAATATTTGAAATTCATCTTTGTTTTTATTATCTGTATTTGTTGTATATCCACACATATTTTTATATTTATTTTATTTCCTGTGTACCTCATTTCTCTAAACGAATTTTCTGAGCTATAGATTACAAACTGTGCAGTTCGGAACACTAAAATGGAATGGGAAAAAATCGGGGTTGTTATAGGACGAAATTTCAGTCATCGTACCAGCCTTTTGACTATCGTAGATTTTGGTTGAAACTTTGACTATCGTAGAAGCTTTTTGATTATTGTAGATTATCATAGAAGCTTTTTGACTATCATAGATTATCGTAGAAGCTTTTTGACTATTTTAGATAATCGTAGAAGCCTTTTGACTATTTTAGATAATCGTAGAAGCATTTTGATTATTTTAGATAATCGTAGAAGCTTTTTGACTATTTTAGATAATAGTAGAAGCTTTTTTGTACTAGTGCTCAGAAAAATATTCATGACCTATAAAAATTTGTTGTACTAACTGGAATGAAAGGACTTAAGTTAGATCCTAACTCCTATGGACAAGTGAAAAAATATGTAAATATCTTGCAAGTGAACAAATCAACAGCAAAAAACAGTTGACCTTTTTCCCCCTCTACCTTGTGTCAATTTTCTGGGATGATCCTTCGTAAACATGTGTTATATTCATAAGTGTCAAGAAAGGAAAATGGCAAACTTCCAAGTATCTACCCTAATTTACATGCATGCAGGAAACAAAAGCGCAAAATTCTCGCTCGCATTGAATCCACAATCTTTCCTTCCGGATCCCACAATCCTGTCAAAATGTCACAGTAAATCCGAAAATTGTTCCGATACCAATGACTGGTTAACAACTGGAAATAAATATTACAGGTTTGTTTTACACTCAAATCTCTCAGGGCTGGTTTTCTGTAATTTTTTCTTCAAGAAACAGGAGTACGACCAACTATTTATAACGAGTCTACCTTGAGGATTTGCAGTGGATATTCAATAAGTATAATAAATAGAATCTCTCTAATAAGTAGAATTCAAATAATCAAAATCATTTTCAGAATTTCAGAAAAATAAATTAAATTGAAGATGAAGAGGAAAAAACTAGAAAATGGAAAAAGTTCAAGAAAAATAAATATATGAGAAAAGAGAAGGAGAGAATAATATGTCACTTGAAGAATTCGGAAATATTCTTTTGAAAATTCCTGACCTTCAAAAGTTTGTGCTGAAATATAGGAGAATGGTTTATGATTGAGACCCTGGATTTCGAATTGCAAATGATTGCAAACTAAATGAAAGTGCCGAGGAAGATGATCTTAATATCTAAGCTGAAGCAGACATGGGACCATCAGATAGTGATGAAAATTCCGGCTTTGAAACTGCCTTTGAAGAGACTGGAGCATCAGCCCGAATCGGATCACTTGCAAATTCTTACTGTCAAGTAGATGCGCGACTTGACTGCCCTAAAACGGGTGAACACAGCTAAACAGCCTACTCTGGCCGATATTTAGGAAGCAATGGCTTTCAGTTGCAGCACTGTACATACATATTGTTTAAACGAATAGCACTTGTAACATGTAAAAGAGCTGCTTTTCTATTTAATTAACTAAAATTTATTTATCGTTAAAAATATCTAGTTTTTCTTTCATTTTTCAACGTATCATAGTTAATTAAAATGAAATTTTTTTAAAAAAATCCAGTTATTCGAATTTTTGAATGAGGTCCGGCCCTAATTGATTCAAATAACTGGAGTTCTACTGTAATATTAAAAAGTTCATTGAAGAAAATTATGTAAATTCTTAGCACTACGCTTTAGCAAGCTACGAATTTGATTTTCTTCAATAATTTTTTAACACAATTAATATTCGATGAATATAAAATATGGTTGCTGGCCTTTAATATTTATGCTTGTCCTGAAAGTAACCAGTACATGAAGAAACTAAAAGAGAAATTACATCAGTAAAAAGTTTATTGAAGTTTTGACATAATGTACGATATCGCTTCCACGCATAATATAAAGTTGCAATCGTATAAAGTTGCATAATTCATAAGCATTGGTGTTAATTGGAAACAATTTGGGAGGAAATAGAAACTAATTCACAGCGCCGACTTCTTTTCGCAAGTTTAAAACTTTTATGGTGTTTTTCACCCTCGCTTAATGAGTTTTCATTCTTAACAGGCTTCTTTGTTCAGTTGTTCTTTATTAAACCTGCTTCTTAAGTCAAATATTTCAAACTCGTCTGGGTTAAAGCTTTTAGGGACTGACTAAAATAAGATATAAAAAGTACAAACCGGCGTAGGCTATTACATAAATTTGTGTGATGTGAAAACTTGTATAGCGTAAAGTGTTTTTAGGTCTGATATTTATACATATATTTGTACTAATATATTCGCTGAAACGCGGAAATTATTCAAAAATGGGCAAAATATCACGAAAAAACTTCGAAATTTACTATTCAACAATAATTAACTTAATCAGTTTTTTTTTATATCATGGAAACAGTTTGTGATGTTTCATAAATTTTATTACCCTTTCTCTTCCACATAGAAAATTAAATAAAATATATGCTTCTGTAGAAACTTATTAATTTAGTATCATAAATATTGCATTTTTTAAACATTCTCCGTAATATAGTTCTAAAGATTGAAATAAAATAACTTTAAATCCTTATTTTTATTAATATTTATTTATTTTTTCGAAATTTTTGAAATTTGGTTTTGGGATATTGGAATCTGATTTTTTTTTTTAAGATTATCTTTCTTAAACATACTAAATCAAACCCAGTAATTTGCTTAAAAAATGAATTGTGGAAACGTATGTTTAAATAATAAATATAAATGCATTCCCCTCTTCATTGTAAGATAGGAAGCTAAATTCTCACTATGCTAATCACTTTTTCCAATAAAACCCATATTCTTAAATGTCTAAGGCCCAATGTCTTTTCGAGGACAAATTATTTTGACCGGATGATCAATTACAATAAAATCTTTGCTAAGTTAAGAGCCTCGAATCAACAGTCGAATAGAAAATTATAAATTAACTGATTTTATGTAAATGTAACTTCATTTTTAACTGGGGCAAATAATCCTTTAAAACATTATCTTTTAAGAATAAGGATATTGATCTTGTAACATGAATATGCATAATTAATGAATTGGAGGATGCTCAAAACGATTAACATGTTAAGTTTTACTTTCATTAAATTAATAATCAATTTATTACCATCACACACACACACATATATAATTCTAACATAACATCAATTATGTTAGGATTATGATCATGAAATTAGAGATACAACTGATATTTAGCGAATCCCGACTCTCTGAATATGGCCTCTTTTTATTGGATCAAGGTACATTAAGCGGATGTCGAGTCATTTACTAATTCTCAAGTCAATAAATAAAATTTTTGTAGTTGAAAATTAATTTTGCACAGTTTGAAAAAAGAGCGATGTTTTTTCTGTTCTGGTCATGTATTAAAAAGTAAAAGATTATTGAAAATGTTTTCTGTTGTCTTCAGATATTTTGATTTATAAGTGGAGTGTTTTTTTTTTTTTTTTTTCTTAATTTTTTAAAAAAAAATTTTATTCTTTTAATATTGCAATTATGGAATACTTAAACAAAATAAATAAATAAATAAATAATAAAACATTGGAATATGAATATTCTTGAAGTTAGCTTTTATGATTGTAAAGCTAATTATTGCAAAATTAATTCCTCCTCGGGAAATTGAATTTCAGTTGGAAAGCGTGTTTTTACTTTGCACTTCCCACAATTCTCTTCCTTAACTTCATTGCAATTAATATACTTTTTATATTTAATTATAATTTTATAATTGTAAACACATTTTAAAATACAATTAAACCTCAAAAAAATTTACTGCCAAATTATTCAAAATCAATTGAAATTCTCTCTCAGGAATATAATTATAAATTTATAAATTCTTCAGTTCAAACAATTTATTTTCTTCTATCATTTTGTCTTATTTATGTACCTTTAGACTTTTTTAAAAAATATTTTTAACATTACTAACAGTACAGATGTAAAATTTCGTTAAACATCAGTTGTTTCCATCTGGAAATAGCTTTTTATTGTTACAAAAACATCATTTTATTGTCACATTTTATTGTTACAAAATATTTTTAACATCGTTGGTTGACTACTGAAAATTAAACATGTAAAGATAGAAATAATTTTTCAAAAATAAGGTCTTTAAAAAAGGTATTCTGAGATGTCAGACATTTTATGTGAAATAAATTTCAATTAACTTCAAATTCATATATTTCCTAGTTTTTCACAAATATAACTGTCAAATGACACTCGAAATAACATCATTTTTTTCAATACTTAAAGATGTGTATATAATGATTTCTTAACAAAACTTTTTAAATAATTCAACTAATCATTTGAAATTAAATTACTAATTTTGTAATCTAAGTATCTGAAATTAATTGATATTCACAATTTTAAATTAAAAATCAGAATTCAAAAGTCATATGAAAATAAAAGCCAAAGAAAAAAAATTAATGTTAATTAAAAAAAGGTTTAAAGTAAAACTAGAACTTCTCTTAATTATTTCATATTTCAATAGTTTAAAGCGCATTTCCTCATTTAAACTTTCACGATTTAAAAAAATATCTTTCTGACTCAAAATAGATCGACCTGCGACCAACCAGTTAACTGCCACACACATTTTAGTAAATACTGCTGTACATATTTTTTATTTTTTGAATGCTTTTTATACTGATACAAGAGGAATTTTATAATCGAGTCCTCATGGCTTAGCAAATAACCTAAGGATATTGCAATATCATTATTTACAAATTCTTTTGGCAATGATTGTTTGGGAAGTAGAAAATAAGATTTATTATGAGATGGAATGTGAATATATTAAAATTTTTTGTTATATTCTATTTTTTTCTTTCAGAAAGTTAATTTCAAAGATAACTTTAAATTATCCATGAACTTCTTCTTAGTTCAAAGCTGTTCTAGAATTGTTTAAAATTCAAGTGGTTTTAATAAATTCCCAATAACCTTTTTATACTTGTTAATTTAATACCAATTATTTATTCATTTTTATACATGTTACAAACTTTTTTTATATGTCTAAAAAAACTATTAAGAAATTTAATGAGAAAGAAAGATTTTTTCAATCAAATATATTTTAAGTGAGATTTAAAATTTAAATGTTAATTTACAAAAAGATGTTTCTTTTAAAGTTTATCATACGTGTACAACTGAAATATCTACATAAAAGATACTACTGTAATTTGGTAAACTCATGCTCATTTCTATTTTTACGAAATTATCTTTCGTTCAATTTACTTATAAAAGTAAATTAATTTAGATGATAGTACTTAAAAATTTTTTTCAAGAGGTAAATTTAAATACTATGTTCGTATACATTTATTTAGCACATTGAAATTAAGCTTAAATCAAAATTCTTGCTCCATAAACTAATGAGTTTATAATTATTATTGTGTGTGATTACTGAGAAACCTAATTTTCATTTCAATGAAAGCTAGAACCCCATGCCCTGGTTAGTTAAAACGTCTTCCTCATTATCGGAAGGTAGTGAGTTTGAATTTCGGCTTAATCGAAGATCCGCCTTGTTCTCTAAATCGGCTGTTGTGGGCTAAACAGATCGCAGTCGCAGTGTCCTCCAAGGGAAATGATACCTCTGAGGCTAGCAAGTCAAATTTCCTGCTTTATCATTACTTCTAAATTAAGAAGGCTCCCACTTGGCTGCTTCCAATAACTTGTAGAGTCTAACTCCGTGCTAAGTACAGGGAAGAATGCCGCAGCATAAACTCCACAGAAAGCTTTCTTCTTCTTCTTAGAATTGGGTTTGTATGTCATTGGGCACCTCTACTTTTATCAGCATTTTGTACTATTAACTCCAAACCCAATGTTTACTAGTTCCAGTTGCTCGGGTCACCCACTTAATTAATAAAGTCCGATAACCCTTTAATGGAGTCTAGGTGTAACTCTCTAGTATGGATGATGCCTAAAGAAGTTAATCTAGGGAGGGCAAGAGCCTCGCATTCGTAAATGATATGCTTGGCCGTTTCCTCTTGCATGTGACATTTCCTGCAGATAAAGTCTTGCTGAAATAGTCCCATTTTATGGAGGTGTTTTCTGAAATAGTAGTGCCCAGTTATGAAGCCTACGATTAAACGTATCTTCTGCCTAGAGCATCTTAGAATTTCAGAGGTAATCCTCGCTGATGATCCACAGATCATACTCTTAGCGTGGGTTTGACCAGGAGTGTTGAGCCAAGCTTCATACATCTTCCGTTTTTCCCATCTAAGAACATTGGTTTTTGCGGTCTTCAAATTGATCCCACAAAAAGTTTCTGCACCAATGGGAGCAAAAGACGATCCTTGTTTAGCAAGTTCATCAGCCCTTTCATTACCTTCGATACCTTTGTGCCCTGGCACCCATACAAGGATCACCTTGTTTCTAGTTGCCAGTTCTGTAAGAAGGTTTCTACATTCCAAAATCATTTTAGATTTGATTTCGAAAGAACTGAGCGCTTTTAAAGCGGCTTGACTGTCACTAAAAATGAGAATCCGCTTACCGTAGTAGCTCTTCCTTATATTTAGTCGCCGACAGTGGATAATGGCCAAAACTTCTGCCTCGTAGCATATCGCCCAAGGCTTACAGATAGGCTGGTTCTTGGTGACACGCCACATACTCCCAGTCCTGAGAGGCTATCAGTGATCCATCTGTGTACCAGATTAGATCTCCTGTTTTAGTTTCGAACATGTTATCCCATTCGTCTCTAGTTGGAAAAACTATTTCAAATATCCTATCAAACATGTATGACTTTTCCATGATGTCCGAGGGCATCAGGAAAGTAGGATCTTGAATATTCCTGGTAATACCCCTGTGCCCTTTGGAAACATGCTGGTCGTACCATTGGTTTTGTAGCTTCCTTTTGTATTCAGTCATTCTGGCAGTGCTACAGATGAAGATGTCTAAGGGAGTCAGATCCAATATAACTTCCAATGCTCTGGTTGGCTCGGTAGACATTGCTCCTGTGGTGCCAGTCTTTGTATACCTCCTAGTCTGTCAGTCACAGTCTTCTGTTCCACCTTACGCCACCAGATCACACAGGCATATGTGAGAATGGGCCTGACAATAGCTGTGTACATCCACAACATCAGTTTTGGATGTAGACCCCAGTTTTTACCAAGCACTCGCCTGCAAATCATAATTCTTTTCTTTGCTCGGTTAATTTTATCATCAAAGTGCTTATTCCAGGTGAGTTTTTGGTCTCAATAAATGCACAGATACTTCACCTCTGAAGCCACATTGATTTCAACATCAAAAAGTCTTGGTATGAAAAAACCCTTCCATTTCCTTTTGCGTGTAAGAGGTACAAGGTAGGTTTTCTCAGGATCTATCCAAAATCAAGACCTCAATCCAAGTACACAGGGTCAGATTAATCCCTGCCTCTCTAAGTGCATTGAGGATGGATAGATGGGAAGTGTTATCAAAGGCACCTTGGATGTCGAGGAAAGTTGACAAGGCAATTTCTTTTTGATCCAGAGTGGTTTCAGTCTTAGAAATTAGCTGATGTAAAGCAGTTTCAGTAGATTTGCCGGGTTGTTAGGTAAATTGAAGAGCATGCAAGGGACTGTTACTACCCAAGTAATCTCTAAAATGCCGATCAATGATTTTCTCCATAATTTTAAGAAAGAATGAAGAAAGACTGATAGGTCTGTAAGACTTGGCCTGGTCATAGGTGTCCTTGCCAGGTTTAGGAATGAAAACAATCCTAGTTTTCTGCCATATCTTTGGTATTTAACTCAGTGCTAAGCTAGTCTGTAAATTCTAGTTAGCACTGGTTTGATAACCTCCTCTGCCTTCTGGATCATGATGGGCATAATTCCATCAGGCCCTGGTCTTTTTAGAGGTTTAAAGGCAGAGATTGCCCATTTAACATTGTTGTAGTTAAGGATATTTTTAGCGATGGTCCATTGATCACTATTGACTCTTTGCAAAGAGCCAATGCAGTGCTTCCCTACGTTGCTATAAATATCTCTAGCTCCTGGAAAATGGGTTTTGGTCATAAATTCCATAACCTCTTTCCCGAAAGCAGCAAAATTACCCTCCTCGTCCTTTAGGGTGCCAACCAAAAGAGGTTCATCCCTTTTAAGGAATTTCTGGAGTATAGCTCCTTCAGAGATAGAATCTATCTCTTCACAGAACTTCCTCCAGGAGTTAATTTTGCTTTTCCTAACAAGTTTGTTATAATTAGTGAGTGCCGTTTTATAGTTTTCCCATTTACCATTTTTCTTGGCTTTATTAAAAAGTTTCCTAACATTTGCCCTTTCGGCTACTAGAGAGTCATTCCACCAAGGACATTGGAGTTTAGCTCTCCTAGTGCGAATAGGGCAATTGTTATGATAAGAATATAGAATACTACTGTGCAGAAGGTCTGCTGTAACTTCTAGATCGTAGTTTTCTCTAATAGGTCTGTTCCCGAGCTCAACCAACCCAGTCAAATCCTCCTGGAATTTCTTTCAGTCCATCCTAACTGGGTCTCTGAACATGCAATCCAGACACACATTAGAGTGAATTTCAAAATGGATGTTTTGATGATCTGAGCCAGATGGTCTGCCATCTACTTTCCAATTTTTGATATTTTTGCTAATTAGCGTTGTCGCTATAGTAATGTCGATTATTTCAGATCGATTGGAAGTAATGAAAATTGGTTCGTTGCCCTCATTTAGAATATCTAACCCGTAGTTTAGAATGAATTCTAAAAGGCACTCACCTCTTTTATTTGTGTCCGTACTTCTCCAGACAACATTGTGAGCATTACAGTCTAGTCCTAGGACTACCTGTAAGTTGTTGTCTCTGCAAAAGTTCATGAGCTTGTGCAGAGAAAGGTCAGATGAAGCCTTCTCTTCATAGGGCAGGTACACAGAGCCAAAAACAATTTCTCTGTCCCCTCCCTCTATGTTGAGTCTGACTTTCACAGCTGTCAAGTCTCTAAGGATAGATTCAGAGAGTTTTTATGTTTTTACCTCAATGTTTTTATGTAAGAGTATGCAAGTTCTAACGTTGCTATTGGTACAATAGATAAGCTTACTTTTAGTTCCTTTGAGGCCACTGATTCTTCCCCTAACCAGCCAGGGTTCCTGAATCCGGGCCAGGTGTATATCCCCAGCAAGAAACTTCTTACTGAGGTTAGTGGTACCACTTCTACTGTGGTGGAGGTTGGCTTGAACTACCTTCACCCCCATAGACAGGAGCGGGTTTGTCAAGTACTTTTGCCTGCACTTGGTGAAGTCCGATATGAAACTTATATCCCCTTACACCAATACACCAAGTGTGGCAGCATCTAGTTCACTTATGAACGATGGTGTGCCCAGATGGGTCGTTCTTGATGTTAAGAACATTCCACTCCGTTGGAGTGACCCCACCGTTCTGTGCCTTGATTTTTCTCAGGACCTCTTTAGGTTCCAATTTACTACAGATTTTCGGCGGTTTTGCAATTATCTTGGTGGTTCTGACAAGTTTCCTTGCCTCACCCACCAAGAGTTTTTGCTCCTGCCAGGGGCTTATGTCACTGACAGTCTGTTCCAGCCACTTTGAGCTCCCCAGATCTGCACAGTTGACAATAAGTGCCCCATTTTCAAGTTTACAGGATAGGAAGGTTGGTGCAAAACCCTCCTCATTCCTTCTTATTTTCTCGGTTAACAAAAGTTCCAGGTCGGAGGCCTGTTCCTCTGTTAGCCGTTTTTCCGGATGACCCTCTATGAGCACAGCCATATTGACCGCCGTGAGAGCCACCCTGTAGGTAAATCCCCCAGGTCCTCTCTTGACAGCTTTTCCGGTATTGGCCTGGTCCATCCGGTTGACGGAACGCTTCTCGCCTTTGGTTGCCTTGGGTTTTTCAACCCTCCCCCTCGGCGATTTTGCATTCTTTCACCAGCCTCTTTTTCTGGGCACCAGAAAATCTCTTTTTAAGCTTGATTCTGGTCAGAGAGTCAATCATGCTAGCGATAGCTTCCTGACTTTCACCAGAAGAAGATGGTTTGTAGATCACTTCTACCTCCTGTGAAGGATTCATTGCTGCCCCTTCACTAGATTGCCTCTGAGTTCCCTTGTCTTTTTCAACAAGGTCTACTTCAGAGGCTTCACCTGCAAATGCAGAAAGGTTAGTTATTTCTTGTGTATTTTTAGCCATAAGATAACAATTAATAAGCTCAGGTAATATAACAGTCCACCCAGCATTGCCTGAGTTACTGGGCAAGGCAAAAAAGCTCTAGAAGTTCTCCAGGCAACTAGAGGCTCCGTTAAGACACCATTACCGCGGTGCCAAATAGCCCTAGGCATGGGTCGCATAACACCAGGGTTTACGGTAGCTGGTTCGTGGCCTCTGATTCTATATTCAAGGCTATCCTGTCATTCCTACAGGACGTTCGGCGATCCACCACCTGCCGACGCGCCTGGTAGCTGCTCAGGCCCCAGGCACTGAAAGCTTTGATCATTAATATAAATAATGACTAATTCTGTTTTGATGATTCCAAGGCTATAAAGTAAAATAATGTTCTTCTGTTCCCAAAGATTTATCTAGGAAATTTTGCAAATTTTGTCTGCAAATCTGGTGATAAAATGATAAATGCATAAATTGGGGATGAAATAAATGTTATGAATTTGGGATAGCTTTCAATACGAGTTCTGTCCTGCTTATAAGCTAGACATAAAATTATCAAGACATCTTTATTTTAATCTAGGCAGAATCTTCGATCTGTATATCCTGTAAAGTTTTCTCATGGAATGACTTGAGAACGGCTGCACTGAATGAAATGCAAGGATGTTGCTTTCTAACAAATTTAAAATATGTTACACTTCGGAATTATGATTGCTGCGCTTGTTATTGAATTGAACTGTTATTAACGATGGTTAGAATTCAGACCATTCCAGAACTCTCACCGATTCAACAACGTATACCCTAGTGAAAGGCGTCCTTTTAAAGTTGGTAGTGTTCTTCTACCGATTTTAAAATTATCATTCGTTTGTAATTGCTGATGGTAGAGAAAGAATAAGTGTGGCTTAGTTCCCTCTCTTCTTTCTATGTTCCCAAAGTATAAAAATTTTTGTTGAAATATAAATAATTCGACTACAATGTTCATTTGACATCGTTATTAAAGTGACAAACATTAAGCACTTAATTCTTTTATTTAAATCTAATTTTATATATAGGTACTTTATTTGAAAAGCAAATCATATTTTTACAAAAGTAAATAAATAGTAATTTCCAAATTGCAACTTTTTCTGAGCTTTTGATACAGAAAATCACATTTCCATTCGGAAGCAAAAATCTGCTTAAGATGATAAGCTTCATCAATAAACGGAGACATTCGTGGCTTGGGCACATTGAGAGATCACTAGATAACCATAATTATGATCTTGCACTGGAAGCCCATGTGCAATAGACCATGAAAAAGTTGGCTTGAGAATGTCTTGAACGACATTAAACTATTAAAGGTCTCCAAATGGAAAATTTTAAGTCAGGGACAGAGATGATGGAGAGATATATATCACTAGGCTAAGGCCCACTCTGGGTTGAAGTTCCAATAAAGAATGGGAAGATGGTGAGCTTGATTATATGGTTTCTAAAGAAGAAGATTTTAATTTTATTGACAATTGAAACTCTTGCTTTGCTTACAAGCTAAAGTTAATATATACAGAAAGTGGTTTGTCCGATGGCAGAATGATCATTTACGTAAAGTGAATTGATTATATTATTGCTATTCTTTGTGATCTTCATAATATGACGAGCGTGATTGCCCTTGATATAGCGATGGACACACTTTATAAAAAGGGTAATAATAACTCTTGTTCTTTAGTACTTTTAAAGAGACAAGAAGCTTTTAAGGTAAGAAGAGCTGCAAAAAAATTTCGTACAAAAATTATTCGAGTCAACAAGTACGAATCTCAACAGACTCTGATTGCTCCTAATGTTTGGTGCACTTTAAACAATCCATGCACAATAATAAGCTGTTAACTGAACAGAGTTTGAGCCAAGCCGTTATTGTCAACGGGATCTGTGAAGACCTCTCCAAAGCTGCAGCATAAAGAAGATATATTCGTTAGACATTTCTTCCATACCATGATACATAATTTATTTTTATTCATCGCAATTACTTGAATTTTGTACTTTATATATATAACTTTATATTCGATTTGGCAAATGACTCTATTCGACTGATAGCTTAAAATAAATTTCTATGTGATTTGGGGGCCCCCTGATATTTGGGTTGGGCCAGCCATATGCCTGATTAAAGTGAATTAGCTGCCTTTATCATGCTTTGTTTACATTTTTTAAGCATATTTCATTCTTATATGATTTTTAAAAAAGGGGAATTTGCTGATAATTGCATACATGAGTAAAAGTTCATTTCAAGAAATATGATGTTGGTTTCATACGATGATGAACTTCGCCTTGTTTGCTACCGCTTGATGAATGTGATTTGGCAGCAAATTCGTCGACAAATTGGATTTAAGACACCGTATCAAATCCGACTTACGTAGATGAAATGTTATCTGACGTCATAAATATTTATCAGAATTGTAATAAAGAGGCGTAGTCATGGATTCTCAATTGGAACGAAAGAAACAACTACTTTGTGTTAGAAAATCCACTTCATTTTAGAAAGATACTGTTTTGCTAAAGTAGCAAATTTTTGTTAACAATACACATTCCAAAGAGCCTTCAATTTTTTAATGTAATTCTTTTTCCGTTGTGTAACTTATGATACTGCCAGAATAAATAAATAATTTGTGGACTTTTTTTCATTATTTAAAATTTTTAGATAATTATAGTTTGTTTATATATTATTTAAATATGTTAATTTAATTTTTAAATCAGTTATTATTTGTCTTCTGAATATTCGGTATTAAGTTTCAAAACTTAAAGAGAATATTCATTATTCGTAATTCTATCTTATCATTATTCATTTCATCTTTAAAGAATAACAAGGCATTATCTCAGTAATGAATTATTTTGCTTGAACTTCAAACTATTTGCTATTATTTTGTCCATAAATTAAAGCCTGAAACTCCACGAGCTAGAAAAAAACACGAGCTGAAAAGTGATGGAAATATTTTAAAAACTTCAAAAATAGCTTGTCGTGTGTCTCTACCCCCTCCCAGATGCATAATCCGTGAGAATATGAAAACTGGAAAAGAAATTCTCTATACCGTAAAACTACAAAAAACCAAAACAAAAAGAGTTAAAGTAGAATTTGTATTGACGATAAAGAAGAGAGCATGAATCGTGCAAGTAACCAACGGAAAATCATAATTGAACAGTCACGACGTAGTTAGTTTTTGAAAATGAAATGACCCGAAAATTTAATTATAGTTTTCTGCTGAATGTGAGTTAGGCCAATAATTGATTTTCACTGCAAATGTTTTTCTTTTTCTATGTCGTTTCAGGTTTTTTCACTGGTATTGGAACTTTCATATTATTCTACATCTTCCATTTCAGTAACTAAAAATGATGGCTTGATTAACATACATTTTCGATTGATTAGCATACGTTAGTAATCAATATTTTTTGTTTCGTATCTGTGGCTTAAAAGGGTTCCACAAACACTGCATGCACTGAAGACAAAGAGGAAATCAAACTCATAAATCTTTGAAGTGAATGTTTGAAAGAATATCGTCTATTCTGCTACTATCTTTACTAATAATAGTTATATATGTGTGCGCATATCCCAGAATTTCTAAGTGTAGCTAGAGAATATTGCTAAGAACCATAATTAAGTAGGAAAGTATTGACAAAATTCAATAAGTGTTGCTGTATGTGTGTTGTCAACATTTACAGACGTATATTTCCCATAGTAGACGTCGGTATGAGGAGACATTGATGTGCAATAAACAAGTATCGAATCATTAACAAGAGTTAAAAGACATCAGCTTCATTTATAGCTTAGAAAATTGAAATGGATTCTTGTTGTTCAATTATATAGGCAAAGATATTCAAATAGGTGCATATTATATCATCATATGTTCCCTCCGATTTAACAGAAATTTGCTGACCGTGGATCCTTTGTAGTTATACAGAAAGATACTGGACAGCCAAGAATAGTAGGAATATTTATATTCGAAAAGAGTCTTTTGGATAACGGAACGGGTTCGGATAAAGTATACCGAAATCCCCGCATTAGTGTACATGGGTTTGACTCCGAAATAGGAACATTTCGATTAATTGCGCATTGCATATAAAAAGAAAAACATTACAGCTCTTCAACCCGCAGAAAGTTCTGTTACTGTAGCAGTATCATTGACCACGACGTACATTTTAACAGTAGCTTCTAGATAAAAAGGGAGAAGCCACAAACAATTTTCTAGTTCTGTTATGCTTATTGATGAAGCTACCTTTTCACGTAATGAGGTATTCGATACCAATTACAAAGTCTGGATAGGTCTCACGAGAGACACATCTCCACTTCATGTGTATATATATACTATGAAGAGTATTGTACACGGTATCACACCACTGAAATAGACAGGAATCTGTTGCTACTACTTCGATGTTTGGAATATTAGGTACGTTCGAAAATGGAAAATGTTTAGTAAATCCATGCCACATTCCATATATATATATATATATATATATATATATATATATATATATATATATATATATATATATATATATATATATATATATATATCTTATCGGTTTCTTTTGGTTTCCGAATGGAATATCGCATCCAAGTTCGATCTTAAATGGAGAAAAAGATTTAACTTATTTTCATTGTGTGAAAACAGCTACAAGTATCATCGGTATGCCTCAAAAATGATATTTTAGTAGGACTACAATCATCTTAGTTTAAGTCACTCGGGTTCGTTACTAGATACTATTGAAGAACAGGGTATAGATATTGTGTATTTTGTATCTTGTATTAATATCTTGTGTTTATTCTTAATATTTACCGGCTCGAATTTTCTAAGTTCCTTTTCTTTTTGAACGTATAGATAGCAATTAACAAAGACAACTGATCAGTGGATTCCCAAAGGAATCTTGCAGTGTGCTAAAAGCTGAGATGATTTTTCTATTATAGAATAAAATATTTTTCTAGTTTGATTATATTATTGGTTTAAATTTCAGATATTATAACAGATAGTTATCAAATTTAATTCAATTTTTGCACAATTAAATCTGAAATTAAAGAAAACTAAAACTTTAAATTGATTCAAATTTAGAAACAATTTCCTTATAATTATTAAAATGTTTAAAAACCACCGTTATATTTAAAACACACAATAGTGAATATTTAAATCTGTCATCGTATATATTTAAATAAAAATGTTCTTATTTCTTTCATTTCATTTTCAATTTCTTCGATGATAAAAAAATCATGTAAGAGTAAATTTATTAAGATATCATAAAAATCTAAAATTATCAGAACTCATGTGTCAAAATAATTAGTGTTTCGTTTTTCTTTCGATGGACCTAGTTGGATTTACGTTAAAAAACATCTGAATAACAATCAAAAATTTTTTCAATAATTTTATTGCGAATTGCTGATTATAACCAACAGTTGGTAGAGTATCAGTTTTAATATAATGTATCACAAGATGAAGTACCATAGCATACAAATTAAAACCTAAAATTAGGAAGCTTTTTAGATATGTTCTTGTTTCTGTTTGAAGTAAGTAATATTTGTTATAGATATAACTCATGGAAATAATATATATTTTTTGTTCAAAACAATATTCATTCCTTATTTAATTATACTACAAAAAATCTATTGATTTCTTCATTTTTTAGTTGATATTTCCCTTTCTTTCTTTTATTCTTTATTTTGAGCCCAATAGAGATCAATCTAAAATATGAATAAATATCAACTAAAAAATGAGGAAGTCAATAGACTTTTTGTAGTATAATTAAATCAGGAATATTCATTCCTGATTTAATTATACTACAAAAAATCTATTGATTTCCTCATTTTTTAGTTGATATTCCCCTTTCTTTCTTTTAGTCTTCACTTTGAGCGCTTTTTCATTTCACAGAGATAATGAAAATTTAGCAAACAAAATGTAAAATTCGATTCATTAATGTATGGTATTTAATCCTGCTTTAAAAAGAGAGAGAGAGAGAAAATTTACAGTGTAAATCAAAATTATAAAATTTCTACCAAAGAATGGCTTTTTGACTAGTTCATTTTTTTCAAAATTTTGTAGCAATCTTATTTTTGACAAAGTATTCGCAATATGTCTTTTTCATTTAAAGAATTTTATCCTTCTAAAAGTTTGAGCATGGTGTTTATGAATAAATGCCTTTAAACTTTCATTTCATTTTTGATTTACATTAATGCAACTCATATCAATTCTATTAACTAAAAATCCATACAGATGGGAAAAGATGGAGTGTGTTCAAGACTTAAACCCATAATTAATTATTTCATGCACTCTTTCATCAATTCGGTAGTTTCACAAGATGATAACTGCAAACTGCTATTTACAGACCGGCTCTTTCTTCCTCCAAACACAAGCTAGCAGGAGCCAAACTCTGGTTAGTCATTGCGTAAATCTCCCCATCTCAATGTCCTCCAAACCTCTAATTTAGTCCAAACCGATTGGTTGTCAAATGAAGACACATTCATTTCAGAACGATGGAAAACAAGCCAATCAATAATAAAAGAAAAAAAGATCCAGTTCTCCCTCTTACAGATGAGAAAAATTGCTCATTGCAACCGGAGGGCCATGCGAGAAGAGGCTCTTCAAGGATTGGCCAAGTTGCAAGGAATGTCTTCACGAGACGTGGTGACCTCCAAATCTTGAAAAGGATAAAAATTTGCCTCTATAGCATTTCTCTAGGAAATGCTTGAAATGCTTGATTGCATACCACTGAATTGATTGCAAACAGCAGCAACTGTAGCAATATTTCCAAGGATAATATCAATAAGATATTAGATTATGGTAACGAAAAATCATTTTAAATGTGTATTTCTGTGTGACTAAAAAAATATTAATAATTTAGCCAGCATAAAGACGCGTATTCCAGGCAGTCTGAACATTGAGAAGTTAATGACATTTTTATCAGGATTGGTATTATCATTAAGCGACTGCCTACGATGAGAATTCCGTATTTTTGCATATATAGCTCAATTTTATTTGTTAGAAAATAATAAATTTAATTATTTCTGCATCTAATATAATTTTCACTTTTATTTTAAATAAAATAAAAGTAAAGTTGCTTAAAAAATGTATAATGTTAGCATGTGTTTTTAAAACTATATTTGTATTTTTCTGAAAAGTATTAATTTTCTTATAGTTTTGATTTTTCAAAAAAGGAAAGCAGGAAAATCACTATCATTAGCACTTTATTGCAAAACAATTAGTCTCATCGGTAAAATTTCATTTTTAAGAGAATTTTTCATGTATATAATGTACTAATATTTATGCATTGAACAAAAAATTCTGTTATTACTTGTAAATTTTCTTAATTACTGGAATTATTACAGGATAATTAGAGTAAAATGTGAGAAAAATCAATACTCAGTACATAATATCTCAAAAGATTTTTACAATACCATGTTTTTTTTTTATTTTTTAGTTGATTGCAGATTATAAATTTATGAATCTCATGCAAAAAAAAGTAAGAAACGATGCATTAATAGAAAACTTTGAATATTTACCACTGGCTTAACATTCATTAAAAGTTACTTTAAGATAAGAAATTTTTAAAATAATATTAGATTTATCTACAAATTTAATTTTTTTTTAAGTATAGCTTGTGTGAAAAATGTAAATACAATCTCAATACTCAACTTTTTTTTAAAGAAATTTTTGTCAGTTGTCACATTAAAAAGAGAGATGAAGTTATCTATGAAACTTTATGCAGTTATTTTCCAAGTTTATTATTGTGAAATTAATTTTTTGCCCATTTAATCAGTATCAAATTTCATTAAATTTATACTCAATTTGACATAAATTTAATTGAATCTTAACATATTGAATCATGTATTGATTAATTATTCATCAATAATTAATGTACCAGTCTTATTATCAGTTAAAAATAATATTGATGCTGTCTATAAACCTTACACCTGGTTTTCTAATACACTAAATGCACACATTTATTTTAAACGAAAAAAATATATAGTGTTTTTTTAAAGGGAACTTTAATGTTCATTTCTCATGTTAATAAAAATTTCATATAAATTACTTAATTATCCAAATGAATTGCCTCATCTAATTTTATGAAAACTGCAATTATATTTAGAGATAAAACTTACCACAGAAATATATAGAAATATAATTTTTAGTAAGCTATATAAAAAATAAATTCTGAGAGAGAAAGAATTATAGAAATTATTTAATCCACCCGTGTGCACAAATGCTTTTCACAATCTATTTTAAATTCAATTTCGATTGGGTTCAATGTTTGAATATGACTTTTATTTAAGTGTTTGAATATGACTTTGGATGGAAGAAGTGATAAATGGTTTATTCTATTGAGAACCCGCCTACTTATTTTTTTAATCGAATAAAATTTACTGTTAACAGGATTGTGTGTGTGTGTGTGTGTGTGTTTTTAAAATTATATTAAGACTTTGTGCTATAAAAAACAAAAATAATCACATTCCAATGCCTAAAAAGCTCGCCACCGGGACTTTCAATTATCTGCGCGCTTGGATTACCATCTTGCGGAACTAGGTTCGCTTTCGCTGTTTCTGAAAACCAAATTAGCTAGTCCTTAATCGACGGCAAGCTTTCCTGACGAGTGGAGTAATTAATCTTCCTCATGCAGAGTTTGAGAAGTCATTAACAAAACCTTGGCATTGGCAAACAAAAACCAATAAAATGAAGTTCTCTTTTTTTAAAAAAAACAGTTTTGCTTATAGCTGCTTAAAAGAAGAATGTCCTTTCTCAAATGGACAAGTTCAGTGGAATCATAAAACTAAAAGACCTTAAGCAGCAAGATTGGAGTTTTTGAATGATTTACTTCTTCAGGTAAAGGATTCTCTCTAGCGGAGTTCGATTTTTTTTAATTTCTGAGACGCGTCTAATTCCGATTTGCCCCGAGAAATGCATTCCTTTTAACTCATAAAATGAGGAGCAGTTTGTACTTAACATCGCTGCTGTCACGCTTGTTTCTTTTTGAGCTGTTAAATGCTGATGCCCATGTGTGCATTGAGTTTTATGGCCTTTAAGACTGTTAGATGTCATTTAGTTTCAATTAGAGCAACAAACTTGTGCATTTTTGTATTTTCTTTTTGTGTATTGCTTATTATTAAAATGCTTATTATCTATCGATTTATACACTATGAATGGCGCAATTAAATTTAATTCATAAACATATCTGGGAGTATGAAAATTGGCGACAGAACATAAGGTAATAATGTATGGGAATTTTTAAATTTAATTTATTTAAAAGTGAATAATAGTTAAATGGTTTCGTATTGCTATTACGATTATTTTATTTTTCAATATCCAGAAAATCACAGTGGCTTTTCTAAAGTTCTTTTATCTGTGCACTCAACAAAGTTACTATATTCTTCAAAATTTAAAAAATAATAAATTTTTTCTTATGTTGCATCATATATAAGTTACTTTTATAGATGAGGATTTTATTTTCCTAAAAGTATAATGTTTCCTTGTTGGTGTAAATAATTCTGATATGACCCAGACAGATAAAATGGTTTTGATGAAGTCTATTCAGGTTAGTTAACTGCAACCGCATATTTCTCTTTTGGTGTGATTTGAAAAATGAGAAGCTTATCTTAATGGTTCTCTGTTGCCAATCGCATCACTTAATATCACCATACTGAACTATCACGATCTACTATTAGTTAGAATAATGACAGAAATAAAATGCCTTCGCTAAGTTACTTTATTAAGACAACAAATAAAGAGAAATTTTAATTTCATTAATTAGTACTATACTTTAAATTTATTTTATGAACGAAGGAAATATTTCATGAAATATGAAATTAAAGATGATCAATATTCAGCAATGAATTTATAGAAGATTTAATCACAATGAAATATATATATATATATATATATATATATATATATATATATATATATATATATATATATATATATATATATATATATATATATATATATATATATATAGTGATAATTGTTCACGTTGGAAATATATAAAAAATATAAAGTAGAATGATAATGAAACAAAAAATTTCCGAATACATTTGCAATTTTTAAAAACAATTATTTGCTGTTTTTTAAATTGTTAACTACTTTTTTCAATTGCAATGAAATTATATCATCATTGCAATTGGCATTGGCTTATATGCTTATAGACGTTTATTGGTGAAACAATGTTGACATTTTTGTGTTCTCTTTGTATGTCTGGACATGTTATGACTGCTTCACATTTGGACGAGTGCTCTGCAGTATCTGTTTTTTCTTGTCGTATTGCAAGATATTAGAGAGCCCGTTGTCTAATGGCCTAGCGGCCAAACGATAGGCATTTGTAAATAAAATAAATAATAAATAAATGTTAACATTTTTTTATATTTCTGAACTAATTGCTGTGAAAAGCTTTTTGAAATTAATTTTTCATTTTTATTGTTACTTCTGATTTGATTAAATAATAAGATCAGTTCATTTAATATTCACATAGAAAAAAAGATTTTCATTCTAGCCTTTGAGATGGGCTTTTTAAAAAATAACAAAATTAAAATTTGGTACATTTTTTGAAATATTAATTTTTTTCCTTTTTTTTTTCTACTTTTTCAAAAACTTTAAATTAATTCTAAGAAATTTTCCTCATTTATAAAATCCAAATGTAATTAGATTATAATGCTTTGCGAATGTCTTTAATGAAATTTGTCATAAAATAATGGTTTAAAAAAAGGAAGACATCTTTTAAACTAGAATTGTGTTCATAGAAACAGCATAACAGAGATTTATAAGCCCATCTATAACAGATTTTTGCTAAAATAGTCTCTTGCAATTTTTCTAACTTCAATGTCAGTAGTACTTCATCTTTGCATTGAAGTTTTGCATAATGTGCTTATACCGATTTTTATTCAATATCTTTCTGAAATTCAGCAAATGCAAGTTGTTAGAATGATTTTAACCGAAAGATGTTGATATTTAATCATCTTCATCGATAAACATTAGACAAAAATAAAGACCATAAATACAGAAAGAAGTTATTAGGAGAAATTGTTTTTTGATGTAAGATGCTAATGTGCTACTGGAATTATTATTAGACTCTTATGCAACAAATCAAGCCCAGCTAAATTTGCTGTCGAGAAATGCTTTATTTTTCGTAGATGCTATAATAATTACTAAGTAAATAAAATCAATATTTATAATGAATATAAAAATGTTTCCATGCAACAAATTTTTTTATAAATCCAAAAAAAAGTTTTTAAAATTTCTAAAATTGCCATGATTGCCTGGGATAAGACCAGGCCTTATCCCAGGCAATCATGGCATTGAAGAACTTTAATCAGAAAGCATTGAGAACAATTTTAAAATTTTAATACCTTGTTAGAATTCATCATCCCTTCATAAAAATTCATTTTTAATGAAGAGATTTTGAAATCTGAATAGATATAATGGTGTTCATCGTTTATTATGTTAAATGGATGACACTTTATCGTAACAACGCATATAAATCGGTCATTAATTAAAAAAACTGCTACTTTGCAACTTAGTGATAGTTTTTTTATTTATAATTTCATGCTTAGGTTAATGACTGATTTATTACAATATCACGATATGTTTCTAGGAATCCCCTTTAATTCTCTTTTAAAAAAAATCTTTGTTTCATTTAGTATTTTATTTATAATTTTAAATGCTTATGTCTCTACAGATTACTTTCGGCTTCTTCAAAAGGATTGCGTTACTTTAAATAAAATTTGCATCGTAAAATGTAACTTCTGTGGTATCTTTTTGAAAGTTATATATACAAATGATATCAGTTCAGAGCAGTAATTTATGTGAAATCTGTATTTTTAATTTTCTTTTCATAACGTCATAGGAAATTAGAATGCAGTTTTCGAAATGCTGCCTGCTGTGAATGTCACTCGCACGATTTTATCAATGTGATTTGCTACAGTGATGTTACCGTAATGGTCATTACAGTGACAAGATATTCATGACTCTTAGAGAACCTGATTATTTTCCTTTAGAAACGCTTTCATTTGGAAATAGTTTGCATTCTAACTGATACATTATATTGTATTATGCAAATAAATGAAATCTAATTAGACTTTATTCTTTCTTGGCTTTGATAATAGCTATTCGTTTCGTTTTTCTGGCAATTTAACCGGTAATATATATATATATATATATATATATATATATATATATATATATATATATATATATATATATATATATATATATATATATATATATATATATATATATTTAAACCAGAATCAAACAACGTGATTTAAAATTACGAGTGTTAGCGAATTGATTGCTTGAGAAACATGAAGTCGTAGAAGTATACAACGAAACAAATAAATTTGTTTTTAATGAATATTATGTGTTACATTTTACTTTAAATTTATTCTTCATTCTTTAGAGCAAAATTCTAATTTAATTTTCTCTCTTCTACAATTTTAATAAATGTTGAATAAAAGATATAATACAAGTGCCCATACTTTAAAAATAATTAAAAAAAAAAATCTCGCTTTTTGAATGTTAATAATAGCTCGCTATATTTATTTCAATATATCTTAATTTCACAACATATCGAATTCATTGTATATCTAAACGATCAAGTCTTTTTAACTCTATTCCTTTTTTAATCACTTTTATCAAAGAGTTTTAACTCCCTTTTGGATATATATGGCTTTTTTTGTTTACGTTTAATTTAAAAAAGAAATATTACATTATGGTTGTATAAATAAATTAGCAATGATATTGGTCATCATTTTTATTCTTTTGTTGCGATGGTGAACAAATTATATTCATTATTTTCGTCATTTTGTATAATTTTTACCTGTTTTTTTCTAACTTCTTTCCTTAAATTAATGTTTTCATCTGCGCATAATTTTAATCTCATCATTTCTTTCAAAATATAATAACTGAGCAATTTAAACGCTGTAAACATTAATTACATATTAATAAATTATTACTTTTCATTAAATATGATGTAATATATATGATATCGCTATAGCTAATTGTTTACATAAATATAAAATAGTACTCACATTATAAATGCGCAATTTCTCACATTATAAATGCTCAGAATATATCCTTTAATTTTGTATTAAGATAAAACTGAATATGTATTTGTTCCAATTATCGATAAATAGATTATTTTATCAGCAATACTCTCTTTCTCACTCTCATTGTGACAAAATCATTTTACTTACCTGAACTTCAATTATTTACTGAATTTATACTTTATAGCTTAGTTACTTACAGAGCGATGCAGACGCGACCCAAGCTGTACTTAACAACTTGTACCGAATTCGGAATACTCACCTGTTATCAAGCGACTCACATTTTTACATCACGGTCAAGTGATTAGGTCACATCTGAGTTGGCATTCTCCGCGTTTGTGAACACCAGAAGAAGGATTTTGAACGTCACTATTGACACAGACACGTCCCTAATGAGTAGCGCGCTTTAGTTACACATAAACTTTTTATAATAAATCTTACTTACAAAAATTAAAAAAAATTGTGCTTTGATTTTTTATTGAAATTAATCAAATCTTACTAGTAGTCCAGAATTAAGACTACGATTTTTGGGGTAGAAAGAAAAATCTTAACGCCTTGCTGAATAATCAAAGTATGTATTGCGTTCCAACTTTTTGTACTCGTATCTGTTAGAGTGGGTGCTAATGCACTTTCTAGGGTCAAGATTTATATGTCTCCAAATCGATACATAAAAGGCCTAATAATCTTCAGCAATTCAGCTATCAATTAAGGAGTATCAATTTTAATATATCTAAAGCCTTAAAATCTCGCAAATTTAATTGAAATAATATTTCTTGTTCCATATATATTTATAACCGATGTTTTCTTGATTACTCAGCTCATTTGCTTGAGTATCAAAATTGATAAATAACTAGAAGCATTTCTTAAATTCATTGAAATTCCTGTATGACTTCAAGTATCACGAGCAATGTTTTTGTTTCTCCAGTTTTTTTCCTCAACACTTTCAAGGAAGTGAGGTATAGTGCAGGCACTCGACGATTTGGAGAGTCTCATAAATTGACTTTTATTTCACTTTTAAATCATAAAACGGCTTTGTTAACTAGTTAAACACTTCTATCGTATTCATATGAACTCTTCTTAAATTCATACTAATTTTGTATGAATATAGATAAAGACATAAATGGAAGTGTCATACTGCATTCATATCTTACTTACTTACTAAAATCTAATATTAAATTATTAGTACGTTAATAAACTATAACTTTGAATTTCCATTGGCTGCAAAAATTCTTCGCCATAATTCTTGAATAAAATTGAATATGTGTCGCTTAATACATGTTTTGTTGGAAAGTGCAACAATCTTTTCTTATTACAATGTTTCATATTGCAGTTATGCCAAATCTCAAGTATGATGTCTATTCAAAGATTATTATCAAATACTGAACTATATTATTGCATTTTCGCAATAAAAACTTTAAAAAGATACTAAAAAATAACCAAAGATGTATTCGACATTCATATTTATTCGAATATTTATGGGCAAGTTATTCAATTATGCTATACATGGTAAAAAAAAAGGATATTTTATTGGAAAGTTGGAAATTTGAGTACAACTGTCGAATAATAACAGTTAGTGTCCGCGTTTTTACATTCTGTATAAATATCTGTTAGAGTGTGAGGAATTAGGAGTTTTCTTAATGCTGTACTATAAATAATTTTTGCGTCATTGGTCTAGATTTTAAAAATACATTTTAATTGAATTCGTATTGGAATGACTTCATACTAATATCTATTTAAAATGCATTGAATTTCTTTATTCAATCATTAGAATATTTTTCTGAGAAGGGCGTACCAGTCTCTCATAATTGCCCTAGTTTATGCAAATGCAACATTGTGTCATAATACGAAATGCATTCTCCATGTGATTATAGGAGCCATTAATTGTCGATAAATTCATCGCCAGAGTTATGATTGGCGCTTTAAAAAAGGAATGGGGAGCGTGCCATTAAAATCATCCGATAATTAGGTTTGTGTGCATACAACCACCACTTCTCACCCACCAATGCTGTCTTCCGCTGTTGAATGACTTGTTCAACCTACACATTTGCAAAGGCGGAGATGCTTATTAAAATAATATTTACTGATTTACCAGTTTTATTTTTTAAGAAAAGGTGACCGTTAATTAATTGCTATTTGCATTGCGTATGCGAGTTGCTTTTTTCACATGCACCAAGATTAATGTATCGTTATCGAATGAAGAATTTACGTACTTGTCGTCAAGCTCCCAATGAATGATTAAATATATTATTACCCATCGGTAGCCAACGAGAACTTTTGTGGTCAGTTATTCAAGACTTAACTGGTTGTTATTTTCAAATAGAGCTTTTTGAGCTCAACCTTTAATTTGTTGAAGTTAAACATATTAACAAGAAGTAACCAAATGAGTATAAAGAATCTTTGTGAATCCCTTAAAAGGAAAAACAGATTTTTCTTTTTGCTAATATCGTGGTAGTAGTATTGTAACTTCTTTTTTGGCGATATCGTGGTAATATTGTAACTTCTTTCTTTTGGTGATATCGTGGTAATATTGTAACTTCTTTCTTTTGGCGATATCTTGTTAATGTTGTAACTTCTTTTTTTTTGTCCATATCGTGGTAATGTTATAACGTCTTTCTTTTGGCGATATCGTGGTAATATTATAACTTCTTTCTTTTGATGATATCGTGGTAATATTGTAACATCTTTCATTTGGCGATATCATGGTAATGTTGCAACTTCTTTCTTTTGGCGATATCGTGGTAATATTGTAACATCTTTCTTTTGTCAATATCGTGGTAATATATTGTAACTTCTTTCTTCTTTCTTTTGGTGATATCTTGGTAATATTGTAACTTCTTCCTTTTCGTGATATCGTAATAATATTATAACTTTTTTTGGTGATATCGTGATAATATAGTGATCAGCACTTGGCTTTTCTATCACATCGTTCTACATTCGAATCCAAATAAAAGACAGAGATATTGATCAGTGTTGTACTATTTTCTATCCGTTCTAAATTTGTATTTGGTAATTTATTTATTTATTTATTTATTTATTTTTTTTAGAAATTTTAACTAAAAAGAACATCAATCAGAGGTTTAAATGTTCTTGTTATAAATCACCAGCTAACAAAATTGTTTAAAAATCCAAATGAAAGGAGTTGTGAATTCCACCGTTCTCATGTCCAAAGTAATCTGGTTTGATGCCTCTTTAAACTGAAGATCTTCGAGTTTAAAGAACATATGCATGTTAAATATAATTAAGATTTTATATCTTACTGATGTAGTGGGCTATGGAGGAAGGTGTACCATATCTCAAATGTAAACCTTGCCACTTAACTATGGTTCAAAATTACGAGGCAATTCCCTGCATAAGCATCTTCTGTCGAGAGAAATAAGCAGCTAGAAACGCAATGCGATAAACAAATACTGTATATATAAAACTGTTATCGAGTTCGTTTTTTCCTTGTGTAATTTCTTTTGGGTTTTGATTATGAACAATGACAGTTAACGTAGTTTCATATTTTATATAACGATCATCGTAATTTTTAGATAAATCTTCAGACAACCCATTGTGTAACATAATGCGATATAAGGATATGAGTTTACAATTTTCTATTTTTCGAGATTTACACAATGCACCATCTTTTTTATTTACAGTTAAATTCATTGAGATAATCATATAAAAAATTTAAATAATTTATATTCTTTAGTTTATAAAATATTCTATATTGATTTGCAATTTATGTATTTGTGTTACATTAGAGCTATATATCGAAAGAAATATTGAGGAAAGTTTGAGTTATATCCTAATGAGGAATATTTCTACTAGTGAAGTTGTTGAGAAATATAAATCTAAACCTGAGTTCTAATTTTTACTAATTGATCTTAATATTTAGATTGCAACAAGATAATACGCATCGGTAATCATTAATAAGGATATTTGATTAGGTTATAATACGATCCTATTATACAAATAACCTTCAGAAATCTTAGAGGACTCAAACTGTAGTCATTTGACTCAAATTACATCCTGAGTAATAACTGCGTTAGTATATAATTACATGTTTCTGCAAAATTCCGATCACAATATATTATAGGAATAGGAGAGCGTATCACCAATACTGAAATTTTAACATTGACTTAAATTGCATAATTAATAACCATTTCAACAGCAAAAATATATATACATGTAGAGCTATTTTTGTGAATATTGTTATGTTGATTATTTATACAAAAATCACAATTTTTAAATCAAACTTCTGAATAAAGTTCTCACTAAAAAGCAAAATTAATCTTTAAGGAATAATCCATCTTAATGATTTAAAAATAGTTCTGGTATATTAGCTTAAAACTATTACATTTTTTTTTATAATTTGATATTGATTGTGTAAAAATACTTGATTTTTTTCATAAAATTATACTCTCTTAAGCATATTGTTAATATTAATTAATGGAATGTGCATAATTAATGGATGTTAAATAATATTCTAGATGCATCCTCCTCCAACGAAGCTGATCACCTCCAACAAAGATTGCGCAGTTTAAGTTCTGAATTGGTGACGCTTCGAAACCGTTTGCATGTGACGGGGGGCGGCGCTCCCCCGAGCGCCCCCCTCAGCGGGCACTCTCTCGCAGCTTATCAACAAGGTAAGTCTTGACACTTTTATTTTCAATGAATTTATTACTAATAAATACTTTTGTACTTTTCAGAGGAGGCTTTTTAAGTTAGCCTCTGCTTATATACTATTGGAAGTACTTTTAAAAATACGAAATAAGGAATTGTATGTAACATAACAGCAATAAACTAATCATTTGTGCTTTATAAAATTCTATTCTCTGCTGATGTCTTAAGAAATATAATGGTATACAAGTTAAGAAATAATAATTCTTATCTCAATCATTGTAACTGAATGAAAAATCAAGCTGTATAATACGGATAAGGAAATAAACAATTGCTATCATTTTCTACCGGGATATTCGAACAAAGTTATGTTTGGAGTATTTACATTAATTTTTATATTAGTTTGAACTGATGTATTTTGACAATTCAAATAAAATAAGCAATTCACCGGAGTTTATTCAAGGATTAGAAAATTATGTACTAAAAGTTTAATTGAAACGGGAGACGCCACATGCAGTTGCATTCTTCTATAACATTGGTCTCAAATTACAAGGATTCTACTTAGCTTTATTGTATGCATTTTATATCAAACACGTATTTAAAGTTAAGATTGACACGTAGCTATAAAAATAAAGGAAACATCCAAAATCTATACGAAATAATACAAAGGAAAATAGAATTTGACATGAACATATAGAATTAAATTTATTAATATAGAATTAAATTTATTTAATATTGTGTCATTCTTTTCGTAAAGATAAGAAAGTCTCTGAACAGACCCTGGTGAAGGTTATTGATTTCGAATTAAAAACTCTATCGATCGTAACGGTTTCATTCTATTGAGGTTGGGGAGCTATGTAAGCCAAGTTAGATATTACATCATCCTCGTGTTCATCAAACCATGATTGAACTGGTTCACAATATGAATTTTATCTTAGAAAATTCCATTTCCTACAGGCAATAGCTTATATCAAGCTGTCAGCTAAAATTCTTTCATACTTTATTGACGATTCTTTTCAAGATTACGATTGGGTAAGCAAAAATCTATGACTAACCTACAGAAGTCATTCTAGAACAGAATCTCCTCTACTTCTGATTGTTGGAAGTAGACAATACAGTCAACCTTGTGATAGTGTTTTTCAAAAATTGTTTTATCTCATTGTGGGGAAAAGATAAAAATGTCTCATGATCTAATTTGTACATTTTCTGATCTAACTAAAAATAATTGCCTTTTATTTATAACTGATCATATATGGTGGTTGTGGGAATACACAATCCAATCAAAGACTTAAGAAAATAACCCGCTTGGTTACGCTTCATTTCAGCATCTCCTTTCTACAAATGTTGAGCTACTCTCTTCATTCCTGTTTGATTTCTCCAGGGTTGATGCAGCAAAATGAGTGATTTTGCAGTTAGTGATATCTTCGTTGAAACTCCAAAAGAAGAATTGCCTTTATCCAACATAACCCAGGCTTCTGCTCCGTTTTCAGAAGTGAACTACATGCAGTCGATGTTGGTCTAGAGAACATTCTAAAGGGAAATAATTTTAAAGACCTTGGGATTCTAACTGCTAGGCGCAGCTCGATGCAGCATCTCTATAATTGGATGTGCATCGGAGACAAAACAAATAACTATCTTACTCAAATTAAAGCCCATTTCTCTTCAACATGACATTTACTTCCAGTGGATTCAATCTTACGATGAACTTTTCAATAACGAAATGGCAGCAATCTTGCTATAAGGAGAGTTGTAGTCTTCCAATCTCTTCTTCAGAGCTTATCTTACCTACTTAGAGTTTTCTTCGGAGAAAAAATTCAAGTGTATCTCTAACATTCACATGTGACAAAAAAAAAACCTGCTTTTGTGCCTTGTCACCAGTCACCTGCAATGTCTATAATTTTCGAAGAGTGAGAAATCCTACCTTCTTTGTCAAAAACCCCAACAACACCAGGAATCTGCTAAACACATCTTAGAATATTTAATTCTTCTTTGGGAAGAAATTTATTCTAACCCTCTTCTTATCTTCGACTTTTTAAAGAGCAGCGGATTCATGGATCTGGTCTGACTTTGTTTGTCTGGGCTGGAGATAAGCAACAACGTTTGGTATAAACATTGCTCTGTTTATAAAAGTGCTTCCTAACTATAATTATTAATGATGGAAAATTCATATTCTAATTGAGCTCTGTGGTTACTTTGGCTCCAGTTTTCTGTTTAGACCAGTTTAACTAACATTGGTTTTTCACTCAGCTTTATCCGTCTTCAATTTTGGCAAGTTTGATTTAATCCACTCTGTGCATGTAGTCTTGGTTTTAATGTTATACCGCAAGAAATACCCAGAAGCTGGAATTTTCTAAAAATGTTGTTCTAAATGTGCGCTTCAAATTTGACTTCTCTGAAACTCTGAAATTTGACATTCACGCTTTAGACAGAAATCTAAGACATAGTTTCACTAAAGCGCCTCATACTATTATGATATAACTTTTGCCAGCTTAGCTGGCATACGACAACAACATAACTTTTCATTCTTGAACACACACAGAAACTGGTTGGTAGAATTATTTTAATTTGTTAAATCATAAAATGTATGCAAAATATTTTAAGTATTATTATTGTTAAAATAAATAGTCTAGATGAATACAGTATTTAAATGCAAAATATTCATGAAATTTTAGTATATTTAAATAAATATAATGCAATAATCCTGAGTTAAAACAATTTACATACCCTCATTTTTTAATTTTAAAATAATTTTTCACTTTTTATTCTGAAGTTGGTATCTTTCTCTTTTTACTTGTATTATTTAATTAATACAAGCAAAAAGGAGAATATACCAATGTAAAAAAAAGTGCTATTAGTTTTGACAATTTAAATGAAATACTAAAAACACAAGAAGTAGTATATTGAAGATCAAACAGATTTAAATACATGTATCAAGCGAAATTTGGTTTAAAATTTATAAATATTTACATAATATTTAAGTATTTACATCAAATTTAAGTCCATAATTAAAATTCCTTAAAATCCAACACAGAGAATTTATAATATATTTTTAATTAAAATTTTCTTTCTATTCTGTTTTCCTATTTCCTAATATTGTCCCTAAATGCCATTATACCATCATAAAATTATGAAACTGATTATTCATCTTAATTTACATGAAACTGATAAATCAATAATTCATATCTGAGAAATAAATATTTGTTTTAATCTATTTAATAGAGTTCTGGAAAGTTTTTTCTGAGCTTATTTCCTATTTCTTAAAAAATGTTTTGGAATTGCCACAACAATGAAAAACAGTTGGATAAACTCTGATGGCATGAAGTGGTGATGAAATGCACAAAAACTTTCCTCATAAAACTCCACAGGTGGTTACAGCAACTCAAAACGTTGACCGCGGTGCAAGAAATTTGGCGAGGCAACTTTCTTTGTGAGGGTTTTTATTTTCTAAATTCCCCCTCCCCATTCGTTCATTTCAGGCAGAATTTAACTTAAAAGCTTTACCAAAACCGTCAGTACTAATCAAAGTCCTTTTTATGTAGCATTTCTGGAATCACAGCTTATTGTTGGATTTTATAGGCCCTTAAATTTTTTTTTCAATTTTGCTTTGCATGGTTTATTGTAGAATGGTATGGGTAAACACAGCATTCGATACTAAAGAATTTTAATTAGTGAAAAATTTGCAAACTGTCAAATGAAAATCAATAGGAATCAACTTTAAACTTTAGCTCCCGGTTTTACTAACTCTTGAGTGCAAGAAATAACTGATGAACAACAAACAAACTTTAATATTCCTGCAAAACCTAAGTTTTAATGATTTATTGAAAACTGTTGATGAGAAAATACTTCGAGAGGAATGATTAAAGCAACTAAAGTAAAATCTAATCCTCTAAAAGCATCCATGCAAGAAGTGAGAATTGAACTCATGAGCTCTGCAACATAGAGTTTGTAGAGAATTTTAAAATAATATAGCAACAATCATTGATTTTCATATTTATTGAAAACAATGTTAATCAAATTACTATAAGACACTGCATGATTAATTACATTAAATTAAATTATAACAATTTGATATAAGTTTAATTAAAAGTAATAAGTTTAAGGGACATTCTATGTTATATATTAAAAACAATATTTTCTGATTTAATGAATTTCCAGAGTAATGAAATCGACTCTAGTGACTAATGACTAATGTGTGAATAGTTTTCTCCCAGTTCAGTCTATAATAATTTCCGAAGTTAGATATATTTCGAGAAACTTTCGCTGAAACCAACTTTAACTGAATTGAATACTAAGTCATTTAAGCTCTGGTTCCTATAATTCAATAGATTTTCCGTTAAATCCCCAGCTCTGAATAGGGTATTTGCAGTTGCTTAGAATCTGTTTTAAACTGTAAGTCATAGTCGAATTAACCCTTATATGTGCCAAAAATAATCACACCTCAATGTCACACGATAAATTTTAAGAATAATAGATTACTTTAGTTTTGTAAAGCAATCAATTAGTCGTCAAAATTTAAAAAAAAAAAATGAGGTGTGATTATATTTTGTTTATGAGGGTTAGTTCCACACTAAAACAAGGTAGGAATATTCAGTAAGAATTGTACAAGGTAAACTAAGATACAAAAAAAAAAAAAAAAAAAAAAAAAATTATGCATTTTTATACATACATAAATGTAATTTTGCTCATTGGTATGTCGAGAACAAGTGTTTCATTATTCATTGTTTAAAATTTTATAGACTACTGATCTTCGATGAGAATTTATAAAAATCTTTTTTTTAAATTAAAATAGAAACATTAAGACTAAATTAACAAATTTAGTTATTTTTCGGCCATGTTAAAGCCTTGGCATAATGTATTGTCTTAATATATTATGAGTATGTAATATTCACGATTAAATGGCTGAGCAACACAAAATGGTATTGAACTTAACTAGGGATGGTTTTTTACTTGCGTCTAAGAGGTTGAAGGTTCTGTACCTGACATACATCCCAAGACTTATATCTGAAGGAATCTCTGTCAAACTCTTTCGCTAAATTCTTATATGGTTGGCATGGTTGTTAAATTCAGAAAAGCGGATTCAATCCAAATGCTGCCCTTGGCTCAAAATTTCGGGACGAATGTGTGGTGGTGTTCAGTAACTTTAGTTTCCAAGAGTAGAGGGAGTCTTAAGCTAATGCAATAAAACGAACAAATTGCAGCATTGTTGCATTGGTAGCGCTGTCTATATTTGTTATTATGCTTAGAAATTACATTTTTGGAATTACTCCTATAGTTTATATACATAAATTAAAGGATTACGTGTAAAGATTCTCGAATAAAAATAGATAATACATACATAATCTTATGATATATATTATAGCGATATACATATAAAAATATTTTTAATTGTTATCTATTATATCTAATATATGTGTGAATAATCTAGTGGACTATTCATGGTGGATATAATGCAGTTGTAAGGCTTTCTTAAAAATGCTTTGTGTTTTGATTTTCTCAGAGAAATTCTCTAACATAGTATTTTATATTCATACAATAGAAAAACCACCAAACTTTAAAGCATCGTGTGCCAAGCCAATAGCCGAATGATTAGTGCTCTTGCCTTCCTTTCAATAGTTCGAGATTCGAATCCTACCTTGGACTAGGATGTTTGTTATGTTTCAGAATCTACTTTAAACCTTAAGTCCAGTTCCAATGAGCCCCCGAATGCAAAGGATGATTCTTGAATGGATAGACTAAACTCAAGCATTTCGGTGTTAAGCAATACCTAAAATAGAACTAAAACTCTTCTCCGAAGAGTACGGTCACAGCTATATTGGTCAAGGTGAAATTGCTTTGATTATATGACAAAACTTAGGTCATCATTCTCTTCAGATATTTATGAAACTTAAAAAAATGACATTTTAGAGATTTAGATCATTCTGGACTGATATTTATAGCACTTAGGGAATGATGAGTAATTTGCTGTCTGGTAATAGAGCAAAAATGACTGCATTGCTGACTGACAAAATTTAAATCTGACAAGTTATTCAAACATTAAATTACATTTTCGCTTCATAAAAAATGTGATTGTGTCTATATGATTAAAACATCCCTCACAAAATTCACTTGATTATCTCTAACCATCAAACGATGATAAAGAAAAATGAGCACTCATGAATTCAAGAATTCATTTACCATACTTCCCAAAAGCAATGGCTGAAGATTTATGTTCTTCTATTCCAACATTGCTTCCTGTACAAAATATGATAACACCGAGTACATTGTATCGCTTTCCGCACCCTTGTAAACATAACGGGAATAAAAAATAGCGCTGTTTAAAAATAAGAAGAGATCGCCAGCTGAGGAACAATGGTCAGTGGAGCACTGATAAGGCTTAAGTAGCCTTCTGAGAGAGGTGAAATGAGAAATGGTCTCATAATTATCTTCGCCAGCGATGCGTAACCACAAACGAGCGTGCACACGCCACCAGTCAAATTGTCCGTTTTCTTTTTTAATCACTTCGTTGCTTTTTATTGTTATTGCTAAACACCCGATTGTAATTAGTAGCTAAGGGATGACATCGAATAAAATGGAAAATAACTGAGAACTGCAGACGAGACAGGAAAGAAATTTTGTTTCTCTGCTTTGTTTTGTTCGAACTAGATGGAACAGGTGTGGTGTTTATGTATATAGACGCACTTGGAAAATGGGGAATAGAGATAATTGTAGTCATAATATGACAATATCCAATGAATACGTTTTCCTCTTTGTTGTCGTAAATGTTTAATTTACCCTGGTGAGAAAAGGGATCATTGTTGTGTCTGGAAAATAGTTGATTCGATACTAGATTCCGCAGAAGACCGTCTTACTGAAAGGGACTGTGTTCTTCAAAGTGCTTGAAAGGTTTAGGGAAGAAGAAGCGTCAGTTTAGTATATGCCTAGGATCATTCTTAAGCTGTGCCAACTTGACCTTGGGGCAAAATTGGGAAATGGTTGGCTTGAATATGCTAATAGAGAATTTTGCGCATCAAACATTTAAATTTATATTTTTGAATAAAAATCATATTGCATTATGTTTCGAAAATTCAAATTGAACTTTTATTTCTTTGGCCAGTGTTTGAAATGCCAACTCGTCATGATCCATGGTTAATTAGTGAAGTTAATAATACAGATAGTAACAATGATGGAGAGTTTTCAGCTTCAATTTAACATTTTTCCATGAATCTTTCATCAGGATGGTCTTTTTTTGAAACAGAAGTAAAAATGCTTATTTTTGATTAGGGGAAAATAAGAGCAATTGTAACATAAATGCATCAATTGGGAAAAATAGCATACTTACCTGCGTGGTGCATAATTGTGCTAACGAAGTGATTCTTTTAAGAATACTTGAGAACTAATTTATAACAATGGGAAATAATGTATCAGTTAACCTGCATGTCTTTTTTCTGAGATTCGAATCTATGGTAGAAAAAACAAATAGCAGATCCCTGATAAATCAACAGTAAAAGTAAAAAGTAAAGGAAATTCTCTTAAAAGAAAGACACATAACTTTCATCACTTGAAGACGAAAAGACAAATGGTGTTGCTGTAATTTAAGCAACGCCATTTTTATTATTATTATTTTGGTAATTAAAGTGTTGCTATAGTTTCAACAACCAATATTAACCAAAAAAGTATTCTAATTTAAACCTTACCTTGATGGTGGTGTTTAAATTAGAATTCTTTTTTGGTCAAAATTGGCCTGATAAGATTTAAACCATGTAGTATTGTATCGATTTGTATAAGTGGACTTATACAAATCGATACAATTCTCGAAAATGGGTAATCCATGGAATATATCTCATATTTCGTTGTATATTTTGTGCATGGTCTCTAGTATCACGTGGAAAAATATCCACTTGTTTGATTTTAAAAATAATGAAATATAATTGGTTATATGGTATTGTGTGTATTTGAGAAATCTGTTACTGGATTCGTGTTGCAAATACGACCTGCATACGATTTCAGTTTAATTGCAGTTGTGCATGAGAGTGATATTCCCAACACTAAATGAGAATTTCATAATCTGTCCTTTATGCATTCGAGAATAATAAAGATGTTATGATACAATTATACTTTGCTACGGCACCCATGCCAGCAAGATTTCCGTATGTAATCATCTTCAACGTTAAGAGTATATTATTACTCTTCACCATCACAAATGAGAAAGAATGATGGTCTGCGGAAGAAGCCAAATCATTGCGGTCAATCTCATCAATTATTGCTTTCGAACTATAACTAGTACCATCTTCTTGCAGGAAAATGTCTTCTAATCGAATAACTTTTTTGTTGAAAATGTTTTCTAATATGCTAGTTGATATCAAAACCTATTAATCTAAAATATTATTATAGAATATATTTAGACACCGTAAAGTACTATCAGGCTTGATAAAAAAACATACTGAGTAAAAAATCGCATACTTCCGTGACATTGTGTCTTATATAATCTTCTACCGATTACTTGCAAAGACTGCAGTTTTCTTAAAGAGTGTGATAACAAGCACACTTACATTCTAAATTTGAAATAATTTGATATCAAGAATGATTTTAGTACTTTGGTTGTGTGATCAAGGCATTAATGAAATAAAACAATTCACAGAATCATAATAAAACGATAAACTTTCAAAAAATCAGTAACTTAATTTATGAAAAGCATAAAATAGGCGAAAAAATGACTCATTAAATTGTAATTACTTAAGATCTAGAATATAAATAAATTTTATAGAGAATGAATATTTAAAACTCAATACTCTTTTCAGTATGTGTTTATTTATCTAAACTATTTTATTTGGCTTATTCAGCGTTATTTAGCAGAATCAAAATCATTAAGATTTTTAAGTTTGATTACCGAAAGTTTGCGTCAAATATAATTAATTATAAAATGTCTATCAGATGAATAGAATTAACGAGAAAAAAAACTTAAGAAAAAGTTACTTGATTTAGAAGAAAGAATAAAACCAATTAAAGGAAATTCAAAGCTAGTTGGCGTGTCAGAACTAAAGTTTGTTAGCATTTTAGCCGAATTGAAGCAATTGTTTCATTAAGTAATTTATAAACATTATTTATTGATACTGAATAGACTTCATTCATTGTATAACGTTTAATTTTTACTGTAAGTTTAGTTTTAAAATATTGAAATACAATTAATTCTTCAAAATTGAAAATTAAAAATAAAATAATAAATATGTAAATATACCATTCTATCTCAAAATATTTTTGTTTTTATTTTTTAAATCACATTTTATTTTTAATTACATTTAATTAATTAAACATTTTAACAGAAATATTTTTAAGTGAAAGTTTATATTAAAAATTAAATTTGATATTAATGTGTAATATATATTTTAATGTAAATTCTTAGGTAGTTTGAATTTTTTGTGGTCTGCAGGTTATAAAATGTTGAGGTGCAAGTATTTTGATGCATGGTTGAAATGTTCACAAAATTTATTGGGAATGAATTAGACACCATTTTTCAAAAGTTCTTAAAACCATTTGCTCAACTGATTTTAAATTTCTTAACTGATAAAATTATATTACTTTAAACATCTAAACTTTCAATTACAGTAATTACCCATATAACACGGTTCTCTTATAACGTGTTTTCATATTATGCGATTTCTTGTCCCTCGTATAACGTATTCTCCCCTCTAAAATGCGTTGAATTCCTATTTCTGAACTGCGAAATTTATAATGATTTGTGCAGTTCACAATCTATTTCGTGTGCGTTTGCACATTGTGTCAATTGTGTTCTTATAAAATTAAATTAAATAATATCATTGACTTTTGAATATTCTGCTAAAAAAAGATATCGGTGGAACGTTACTTGATTTAACTTTTACAGCTAATAAATATGTAATAAAACTGTGTTTAAAATTATTTGATTTATTTGAAATTAACTTTTTTTTAGTAACATTTGTATAAAAATTTTTTATTTATAATGTTCTTAATTTGATTTTAATAAAACGCACATATTTTTTTCATAATATAGTTTTTCCTTAATATTCCATTTAAACCCCTTAAATGAGAAACGTTAAAGGGGATTTATTTGTACATAACACGTTATACAAAGTCATAAGAGCACGTTAAAGAGATTGATCGTACTACGCTTTTTCCTATAACGAGCGGGACCAATATACTGTGTTATAGGGGAGAGGTTACAAAAATTTTGTTTCGCGATTATTTTAATTTTTTTTTCTAAAACACTGCTTTGTACTACTGCACTGTTTAACAATCGCACAAATGAATCTATTATTTTCATTAAAGCAATAAATTAATTTTAAATGTTTATAAATATTTTGAATTTTACAAGACAAATAATGACACTATAATATGACATTTTAAATTGAAGTGTAATTTAGATTTGTACAAAACAAAAAATATCAGTAAGTATATTTTTCAAAAATTTGTGAACTTTAATAAACATTAAAAAGACATTTATAAACTAAATGCGGGCATGATTTTTAATCAATTACTGAAATTAACAAAAACATGAAAGGATTTATGTTTTAAGTTTTTTTCCATTGTTAAACATTGCAATTTATTTTTTATTCAAAAGACAATTAAAGAAAATCAATTTGAATATTCTTTGATTACAGACTAAGAGTTGGTTTCTAACAAAGTTTTTTAAAAAGTATCAAAATTTTTTCACATATTGATATATAAATACTATAGTTTATACTTGGTCTCTGTACAATTAGACTATAAGATCAAATGTTGTTGTGACGGATAAAACGCTTTAATTTAATTTGTATTTTAAATTGAGTAAATTCAATTATAATATACTGCTGGCCAAGAATAAAATTGTAACTTTGATAATGTCTCAATAAAAATATATATTATGCAATTTTTAATAATAATTTCAATGTGATCAATGTTTATAATTAATAAACAGAAATTCGATGCTTCAACTCGTAGAAAAGAAAATGAAAGAATTTACGAAAGGAAATTCCCATTTTTTACTAGGAAATAAAGGAAATTATTTGTGGGAATTTAGGATTAAATCACTGATAAAGATTTAGTCCTAAATTAAAAAAAAAATTAGTTTTTCTTTTACAATCGTATATTAGTTTCAAATTATATTAAATAATTGGTATATATTTTCGAGTAGGAAACAGTTATTTAACGTAACTTCAGAATTTTGTGTATTGATTTTAAGTATGGCTTGAAATGATTTCGGAATACTTTAATAATTGAAAATCGTAAAATATTTTTAGGCCTGTAATTTACTTTTTCTTCTAAAATTTATACGCGCAGAAAGAAAACTTACGATAAGAAAAATTGAGGTAATTATAAAAAAAAAAAATTAAAGCGTCATTGTCGATTTAAACTAACCATAAAGTGTATGTTTTGTTTTATCTTTTTCATTTTGATTTCCTGTTGTTTTATTGCTCATGTGTTAATGGCTTGAATCAATGGAAAATGGCTTTTCAAATTGCTGCTTTGGTCCTTTTACTAGAAATAGTTTTATTAATAAAATGAACTTCGACATTATTCTCATTCGATGGTGAACATCGCCTTGTTCGCTGCCGCTCGAAGAATGTGGTTTGATGGCAGACAGCAAATTCGTCGTCAGGTCGAAATGACGACGCCGTCTCATTACGATGTGACATAGATGAAACGATATCTGACGTCATGGATATTTTAAACCAATAAGCATGGTAATAAAATGGCGTACTTAGGATCGCAGCGTACTTAAGAAAGAAACAACCACTTTATAGTTAAAAAAAAAGTGGAAAATATGTGCTATTTTCAAAATACAAAATTTAATATGTTTCTTTTATTTTTCAATATCGCATTAATTTCATTAAAATCTATTTTCTCTTCTTTATTTATATCAAAACGAAGTAATTATTTACTTAGTTTTTAATGTTCTGCATACTCATATCCCTGTTGTCAACGGGATGAAGTTTATGAGAATAATTTTTGATCGAAAACTAAATTCTCTTCTGCTTGTTTTTCATTTGCAGAAGAAGTGCGAGCAATCGATATATCCTCAAGGTATTTTTTAATTCATCTTGGGGTGCTGATCGCAAATCACTACTTTGAGTCTACCAGTTGCTGATTTCATTTCGTATTGACGATGGGTGTATTGTGCACAGCTCTGCTAGGTCTTCTGTTTTACGCAAACTGCAAACTGGTCACTATCCATCACTTTGCTTTAAGGATATGTTCAGGTGTATCCCGCACATCACTCGTTCAGAATGTATGTAGTTTGTCAACAACTGCCGTTAAACCTGAGACGAATGCAGCTGTCTCTCAATTATTATGCTAAGATCATGTCAGACTCTCATCATCCATTGTGTTCCATAACTCTTACACTTGCACTTATTAGGCTGTATGATGCTCGTTGATACAGCATTCTACCTCTTCTCACTCGGACAAAGTCTAGTTTATTATATTCAGACCTATATGATGTCCGTTTTGACAAAATGGACCTTCTATTACATCCACCTTGGTATGATCCACAGATTAAAATCATCAAACCTTTTGCTCGTTTTAGAAAATCTGACACAACAACTACTGTTTTCCAGCAGCTTTATGCTTCACATCGCTGTCAGTAAGCCACCTACACACCAGTTTTCATCGATGGATCCAAATCTGCAGGACATGTTGGTTTTGCTGTAGTTATTGAAAAGAAACCTCTTAGCCACAGCCTCGATTTATCTTTTTCCATCTTCTCTGCTGAGGTAACAGCCATTCATCAAGCTCTTCAGCAGATGAATACAAGTGATATTTTCAATTATTTTATGTACTCTGACAGTTTGAGTGTGTTGGAAGCTTTGTGGAACAGAGTAGTTTTGATTGCCATCCCGTTGTATCGAGAACTTTCCGAGCATTAGATTCCCTTGCCAGCAAGGGATATGATTATCATATTCTGTTCAATCCCAAGTCACGTAGGTCTCGATGGCAATGAGAGGGCTGATGCAGCTGCTAAATCTGCATTCGGCCCATCTCTTCCTTTATTAGATGTGAGAGGGTGTGTAAAAAAATTAATCTATGTTAAGGAACATGCAGGTCTCCAACAAATTGCACGCTATATTTCAATACGTCGCCTTATTAACACTTTTACCGGTACGAAGTGCTGAGGTGAGAATAACTCACTTTCGTATCGGACACATGTTTTACACGTAGACATTTCTTTTTGAGTGAACTAAATCCTGGGTGTGAAATGTGAGATGGCTCTCTATTTACTGTTCCTCATATTTTAATTTCATGTCCCCATTATAACCATTCTCGATTATTCTTTTTTAACTGTGATCTCTTTTAATTATATCAGATTTGTTGGGGGAGCCACTCCACAAAAATCTGTTTGCCTTTATGAGAGCAATAAAATTTTTCATTTTATTGTATTTCGAATTTTATAATTATATTTATTTTTATTTATTTTTTTATGTTTTACATGTGTATTTAGATTACTAGATTTTAATAAAACTATACACATTAATTTTTGTTTTTTAAACTTTTATTGCTGCTCAAATTTTTAAAGAAAATAAATAAATTAAGTAAGTAATAAAGTTCTTTTTACAAAAAGCCTTAATCTTGGCACAGCATATCCATTCTTGGGTTTTGTGCCGTAAAACCCAACCAATCAATTAACTGCATACTCAATAGTTTCTGGGTTAGATTCCACCTCCATGTTAATATGTTTATTGACTTGTAATATCTTTTAAATTATAGTTCCAACTGAGTAGTTTTGATTCTGAATTTCGCCCTCGTGAGTCAAAATCTGATTATAAAGCGCGAAATTAAACTAAATCAAGTGAAGAATTGCAACTTGTAGGAAATATTTTCTTGATGAATTTTTAAAAAAAATTGACGCAATCAGATTTAATCAGAATATTTTAAAATTGGAAATTGAGAGATATTTTAAATTTTATTATAAATAACTATCTAAAATAATGAATTAAATTTTTACACGTTTTTAGTTACCTTTATGTAATATTTATTATTCTAGACTTTACATATAATTAAAAATAAAAAAAAATCAATTTTCAAAGCTCACTCAAAAAACTTATTGAGCCATCATACTTGCCTGTACCAAGACCAGAATTTGGCTCTGTCAGTTAAATGGTAGAAGCAGGGTTGGAGTTTTCGAACTTTAAAATGAGGGATCTAGGAAAACGCATTAAAAACCTATTAAAACAATAATAAAACTAATTATTTCGCTCAAAAAATAATTATTTTTCATAGTAAAACTGAAAAACAATCTCGTCTTTTATTTTTCAGCCAGAGTTTAATATGAGCAGATTTCTGAAACTCGAGAAACTAATTGCTGGAAATAACAGGGCAGTTCACGTTCAAATTTGCTGAAAGCGGATATTAAAAAAAATGGCATTCTTTAACAAATGGGGTGGGGAAAATTTTGAATACACTCCTGGGCGCTCATGGGTGGCTTCTCCCCTCCTGAGGCTAAAAACTATGTCGCAAGAGCCGTTGGAATTTTTGACGCTACACATAGTTCCCATGATTCTGGGAATGCCCGCTACTTCCGGTGAAAAAGAAATTACAATGAGCGCGTGCTCTCTTCTATTTTGCGCTTGACGTGCTGAATAGCTTACTTTCTCTTCTTTAAAAAGATGAAAAATAATCGCGCAGTGTCATCATTAGCTTACATCCAACAAGGGACACTTATTTGAGGTTAATTGTTGACTATTTATAAAGGAACGATTTCTTTTCGAATCATCCCTGTATCGCTTGATCAGTAACACATTCTCTGAGTGTTTGAATTCTTTTAATTTTCTTTTTAAACTTAAAGATTAGTTCTGTAAAATATTGAAAGAATTAACAGAAATGCATTGTTAACTTCTTTTTCATATGATATGGAATGGTTCGAATTTTTAAGGAAAAGAATACATTCTTCTGATTGGCCAGAAAGATCAATGCCGGTTTACTGCTAATCTGATTATTCTTCCTCATGTTTAAGATGGGTGTAATCCTAGTGAGAAAAGAATTTGTGACGACATATTTTGAAAATCTTGTTGGTTAAAAATATTTTCAATTAAAATGAAAATGAATTTCCCCTTCTAGTTAAAACATCATTTACTAACCTTTAATAATTTAGCTTCAATGGTCCTCTTTTTCCCAAGGTTCTTATCTTAATGTTCGTTATGAATGTAACGGTCTTATAATTTGTGTAATGGCTTTAATGAATATATGTAAAGATTGGAATATTTAGTTCAATTAACAATAATTATATATATATATATATATATATATATATATATATATATATATATATATATATATATATATATATATATATATATATATATATATATATATTTTCAAGTAATCAAATATTTATAAATTTAAATCCTCAAGAGGTAAAATTAAGCAATTGAACTTAGAAATAATAAATAAATTATATTTTAACCTTTTTTTTATTCTCATTCATTATAATAATTTTTTCTCCAAAGTTATACCTCATACTGACAGCAACATTAGATCATGACTAATGAATGAGCAGTTTTCATCAGATCCATGGCTAGATTAAGATTAAGGACATTATGTCTAATCCCTAAGTTTATTGTCATCATATTTCAAATAAATTTCAATAAAATATAGTTGAAACAAATTAATGTAACTTTTTTTCTATCAAAAAGTTCCGTAGATATGCTATGCTTTTCTCTTCAGTGAATTAAAAAATCAATCGCAATATTATCAGTAAAACTGATTCAGGAATCTTCATTGTAGCTTGCTTGTGCATAATAAATAACTAGCGAATAAAAAGATGGAAAAAAATCCGAATACTAATCCATTTCTCAATTGTTTTAAATTGGGGCTACCTGCTTATCTACGTAGCAACTGCCACAGCGGATCACTTATCATCCTAGTTTAAAATTCTTACACTAATCAAAAAGAAAACGATAAAGCAGTCAATTATATAAGTTACAATATTAAGAGGTATAGATAAGAACTTGAAAACCCATGTGGTTCATCATAGTAGCTGTCTCCATGAAAATTCTGCCATTGTTGGCAAACTAAACAAGCCATAAGATATGTTGAATTTCCCCTTTTTTACTTGATTGATAATAATCTTCAGAGATATAGAAGCAAATAAGCATCTCAGAAGTTTCCCTCTTTAAAAATAAATCTATCGCTGTCTTTCAACAAAAATCAGTCGTTCATAATCTTCTATAAGGCAAGTAAGAGAGAAATAACAGCTGAGAGCTTGCTTACTGATGGATGTTATGGAATTCTAATATTTGATCCTTCACTAATCAGATATTCAAATTATAACCCTCTTTTCATGGCTATTTCAATAAACAAGTGATAGTATCTAGAAATTCATTTCTAGGGAATATAAATATCATGGATTTAAAATTAACGAATTATTTCACTCAGAAATTGCTCCTTATTTTAATATATAAACAAAATTTTGTTTTATTTTTTTATTGCTTTTTTATATATAATCATTAAAAATATCCTGTAATATTATGATTATATCTGATAGTGACAAAATTGTAACAGTTGTGTGGTCTATTAAATCTTATGTAACTCGCTGAAACTGTTTATGTTCTGTTAGAATGAAACTCATTTAGCATCATTGCATTCGTTGAATTACGTTGGTGTTTGAAAATGTTCCAACAACTTACACCCCCTTGAACTTACATGAAAATTGTGTATATTTTTTATATTTACAAAAAAAAATATATAAAGTATACACAATTTTCATGTATATTTATTGCTCCTCTGATGATATTTACTATTTTAAAGCATTGATTGTGATATTACTCTAATACGAACTGTAAATATTGTATATTCCGTGGATCACTATTTGATTCTCTAAAAACATTTTTTCAGTATAAATAAACTATTTTTTAATAAGTTTCCTCCTTTATTTTGATATTAATCTTAAAAAAATTCTAGTTCTGACGTTAATTCCAAGAATTTTTTTTTAAGTGTATTTTGCAGTTTGGAATTCCATCTCAAATAAACTCTGAAGCTAAATATTTTTCAAATCTTTCTGCTTCCATCTTTAAATTAACATTTTGCAGACTAAACAAATTTTATATCTGTTTATAATATATTTTACTTACATTTTTTTTTCTTTTTACAGAACAAGTTTTGCATGCGAAACGATTACGGTTCCTTTGTGTACGTTGTTTTGTCACTAAGGTGTAGTCATTTAACGCATCATTTCTTCAAAAGATGGCGTCAAAAACAAAAACATTAGACATCTTCCACACACAAAGAGATAATATCTGGGATTTTTATTTTCCACGAGAGATGACATTTAATTTGAACACACAGAGAGAAGTTGAAAATCATTCTTACATCATGAAAGCATATAAAACCATAATTTTTCATGGTTTATCTAACATTTGAATGAATATTTGGGCAGAAATGGAATTCTTAACGTATTACTATACTAGAAATGATATGCAGTTACAGTCACTGAAACATTTAATCGAGTTTTAATATTTCAGTAATTCCGTAAACAACAATATAAACTGTGGTTGTTAGAAATTTATATATTCTGCCAATTAAAGTGACTTGATATTTTATTCATTTACTATTACATTTTTTTATTCCGTATTTTTATAAATAGATTTTGATAATTTTGTTTTGAAGTATATATTAGCTAACTTATATTTGAGATTGTCTGTTGGATAGCTCGCAATCTCATGGCTAATTTGAATATTACAGTCGTACTGTTTTCTCAAACGTTTTTTCATAAATAGTGAACCATATTCAAGGGATAGAAATCCTGTAAACTCCTATGGTACCCATCCGCAACCTTGAGTAAACAGAAAGTAAAAACGTAGACACCATTCCCACTTATTCATTCTAACTAGTCTAGGAGTGAGACTGCTAATAGACGTAGAACTTTTGTTAGCACACCAACATGTGATAAAGGTTCGGGATAGATCGTACTCATTTTGAGTTTACATTGTGATATTTAACTGTTCCTTTTGATCTCTACGACTTAAGTCGAAGCTAGCTTGTCCTTTTTTTTTGGACCTTGTGCTATAAAACTCAATTAATCAATATCTGGCTTAAAAGCTTGGAAATAAAAATGTCGGTCAGGGGTAGACCCCGTAACTATGTTGCAATTCAAAATTGCAAAGAAATGTCTCTCTATAATTTACTTAATCATAAGATTCTCATGCATCTTCTTTAGAAGCATCGCAGTTCCTTACAAGATTTGGCTGCTTCAATCACTCACGTTTTCTGTCCAGAGGCAATTCCTTTGCAGTTCTTAATCTCTAGCATAGGTGTTTTATAGTGTCGTCCAACCATTGAAGTTCTTCCTCTGGACTCAGGGCCCAAAGGTGGAGATTTTAACTGTATTGTGTTTTTCTCCAAAGATAGCAGAATCTTTTCAACCTATTAATCCGGATGACCTGCGTTATCTCTGACAGTCTCATTTTTGGACCTTGCGCCATAAAACCCAACCAACCTTATCCCTGGCTGTCCTAGAGTCTGCATAACTCAAAGTTGTATAGAGTTCACCTACATCCTTTTCCTTGTACTCGACCAAAGGTAGCTCTGAGGAATTTTTTTTCAAACTTATTATACCTTATGCATAAATTAGAAAAATAACTTTTGTTTGGCAAAGTAATCCCTATCAATGCGAGCATTATTAAAATCACAGAGGAACTTGCAGTAGGACTCTAAAATCTTCATGAGAATTCCGAAAAATAATCTTTAAAAAAATATTACATTTATAAAAATATTTCTATTAGTTTACTTTGTTATATTTATTCCTTTACTTTGTGTTTTCTTTGTTATACTGATTTGATCATACAAATTCTTGATTCTTCAAAAAAAAAAAAAAATAGAAAAATGCCTGAAATTGTTGAAAAATTAAAATTTTAATAGTAATAGTTTAAAAAAATTTAAAAGTGAAAAAAAGTTTGAAATTTATAAAATAACAAAAGCTTATTCCAAGTTGTATTTTTTTATAACTTTATAACAATAAAATTATCATCATTAAAATTCTGTTTTATTTTCAAAATCATGATAGCAACGCACTTTCGGTTCCTTCCTTCCCATTTTGGATGACAAAACATGAAAAAATCAATGCTTTTCGTGGATTCAAGTATTTCGCTTTTAATCAAAGTTTCTATACATTTTAAAAATTTGATACAATAAAAAATTGAAACTACTCAAAACATCCACGATTCCTTATAATATCCCCCCTGCTTTGAATTTAAAGGGGATAAAAATCGGCATGACTCATACCGGAAGTCTCTCTAGGGGGAACAGATCCCCTTTCATTCCATTGTTAACCCCTAAGAAAAGTAACGAATAGCTCTGAAGAATGTTGAAATGTGTTCAATCGGGAGCCTATTTTTATGACGCATGGTTCCTATTTTTGGTCGAACAGAAAAAAGAAAAATGACTTTCAAACTTTTTTGGACTTCATCGAGATGGATAAATTTCTATACGCCCGGTTTTTTCTACAAATTTATGTATCAACACATCTTGTTAACGGCGAAATACTGTTAGAAAAATAGTGCATAATTTGCATTGCGATACAAACTTAGAAAAAATATCATTTGCTCAGTCAAACATAGAATATCGTAGAACGCTAAATATAATTATTTTAAAAATTGATCAATATGAAAAAATAAAAATATAATGCTTGCAACTCTGCTCGATCATAAAATAGAGCTGGGAGTGATTATTTGTAGTGGTTTGGTATCCATTTTAAAACTAAGCACTTTTCCAAATTTTTTGAAAACCAAAATCGTATGTTTACTTTTTTTCTTTTGTTTTATTTTTTCCGACGAACCTTAAGTAAATATTAAATAAGCTTTATATAGAACAAAGGGACCTAAATATTATAGTTTAATTTAACAACTAAATTATTTAATAGATCACTCGCAATAATGTTTCAAATATATTTTTGATAACGGTTCCACATATAAAAGAAAAATGTATTTTGACTCAATGTATAAATAGTTGTAGAAAAGGCTATTCCAAAAATTGTTTTTAAAATAAATTCGAAAACAAATTTACTGTCGAATTTGATTTTTTTAAAAATAAATAAAATTTATTGATTTTTTTTATTAAAAAAAAACTTTTTTGTTCTAACTTTATCGTAAGATTATGTTATGATCACATTTCCCGGTGACCATGAGAGCTCCTACAGTCTTACTAAAGTTTGAACATAATTTCATAATATAGACTATTGACGATATTCTCTGCATTATAATTACGCTTTCATTAGAATTTCAGGTTAGAAAAAAACTTTCATAATGCTTGTTAATAAGTTACTTGTTTTTATTTTAATTCAGTTAAACTTTTTAAGAGCTTTATTGAAATGTATATTGAATTTAAACTTCATAAATATTTGAGTTACCTTTATTCGTAGTAATCATAAAAATTTTAGATTAATTTTTCTTAAAATATAAAAAAAAATATGCATCATGCAATACGGATTTCTTGCCTTTAATTTTGTGAGCTGAGTATTCTCGGAAATCCTTTGGACCATCAGTATATTTCAAGCCCTAGTTGATAAATATTTCGGTTAAAAATATTCCCGAATTAGATCAACTTTAATCGGAAACACTAAACTAGTCAACAATTTTGATGAAAGATCCATAAAACTGACTTTAATCGCAAAGCAGGTCTTTACAGTGATTTTAAATAAAATGTTACCTATCCAGTTGATGTGTAATATTAAAACACACAGCTCATAAAAAAACTACTAAAATTTTATCTTTTTATTAAGATTTAATGTACTCAGATTTTATTTCAATTAATTCACCACTGGTTGGTTTGTTCGTCGCTCAACGGTCATTTTTTGCACACGAGGACTAATTAGACCATGGTCTATGGTTTAAAAAATGGATTCCAAACCTCTATGAACAACCAAACCCAAAGTGGGATTCGAAACAACGAACAGTTGAACGAAGACAAGAGCGATTACCATTTATAGCCACCACCTTTGCCAATTTAACCCTGATATTGAGCTACCACAAACGTATACAAAATCATCTAGTTACTTTATTGAGTCATATATATATTTAATGATATGATGAATTTTTTTCTTTAATTTAATTTAAATCAATGATCTCAAAAAAAAATTTTTAATTTCTAAATAGTAAAAAGTACATTATAATTTTTTTCAAGAAAAGTTTTATTTTCATTCGCTTGATTACGTAGTTTCTCTCTCTCTCTCTCTCTCTCTCTCTCTCACACACACACACACACACACACACACACACACACACACACACACACACACACACACACACACACACACACACACACACACACACACACACACACACACACACACACACACACACACACACACACACACACATTCTTCACACTTTGTTTTGAATTCGTTATATTTTATTCATTTAAAAATTGCAGTCATTTTCAAATTTTAAAGATTCCATATTAAGATTGTATAAATTTGCCTCGTTTATAGTATATTTTAAGAGTGTACATATGAAAATTCGATTAAAAAAGCTATTGAATGGTAGCTAATATGAATAATTTGATTTATTTTTAATTATTATTCTAAAGATTAAATATGGTCAGATAAGTATTGCTTTTTCTTTATTAAAATAAAAGCAAAACTTAAGGAAAAAATAAATATTTGGCAGCACGTACTAAAAATATTCATAAGCAGAGTACGAAGTGCGAAAAAGTTGTTTTTTGCATCTTGAAATTAGAATGATGAAGAATGATCCTTTTAATTACCAAAAAGAAGTCTAAATAAGCATAGCGAAATGCTCTCTTAAGTGGTGTTGCGTATCTTTTTATTTAATAACTTTTATATATAAAAAAAAAATTCGATATGAAATGTTGATGAAATAATTTTTCTGAGTGTTATTGTTGGAAACAAACAAAAAATTAGGTTTCACTCTTTTTCTAAAAATGTGTTTTCCGGTTTACTAAATTTTGTGTGAAAATTATTTTATTACATTTGTAACTGTGCAATTACTTTATCTCCGATTTATACAAATGAAAGAATGAAAAATATATACAATTTACAAATTACCTTCCTTATATTTCCCTTCCTTCACATCATCGAGCTAATAACCGAATGGTATTATGCTTCTCTAACCTTCGGTTTAACAGTTCGTAGGTTCGAATCCCACTTTTTGGCTGGGATACTTGTAGATGTTCGGAATCCACTTTAAACTACATTTCCAGGCTCAATGGTCCTTCGTGTGCAAAAACGATCATTGAGCGACTAGCAAACGAAGTAAACTTGCGGTATTTTAGAGTTTGTTTAATGAAACTCTGGAAAATGCACTTCATATTTTAATTTTGAAAGATGAAATAGTCTATTTATTTAAAATATTAATCACTTAAAACAGTAGAACTAATACCGTATTGAATTTGTGCTCCATTCTTAGAACTCCATATTTCACATTGCATTTTCAATTCTGAGCAGACTAAATATATCATTTTTGCTGTTATATTTCATTTAAATGTCTGGATCTTATATGAGTATCCTTTTTCTATATTTTGACGAGGTAATTTTCTGTGTTCCAGAGCTGAGCAAGGGAACCGTCGGAATCATGCGGCACAGCGTGTGTGCCGAAGTACAGGACCTCATCCACCTCCCCGGGCCTCTGACAGAGGATGCTTTGCTGAGGACGCTGCACGCCAGGTTCTTCAACAGAGAATACTTCGTAAGTCTCACCATTCCCACGTTCACTAAGCGACGATAATATATAATTAATGTATATTCAACAATCTGGTATTGCTTAAGTCATTCTTAACAAAAATACATGCACTTAAATTAGTAATTAAAGTAAAAAAAGAAAAAAATTGGGGGGGGGATTGAAAAGTTAGGAGATCAAACTCACGTGCTATTCAGTAGTGAGAATCTTTTTTTCGCACTTCTGGCAGCATGGAAATTCCTCGGAATTCGGGAACACCGGAGTTTGGTAATGAATACATCAGAAAGCAAGAGTGTAGATTTCTTAAAAATGCCATGCAGAACCTTAATTCATTTGGAATATTTAATATAAAAGTTATAAAAAAAAGTATATTTTTATGACATTAACATTTCAAAAGTAACTTTTTTGACACTGAAAGAGTTGTAAAGTTTCCATTATTAGAATTTTTCAAGCTGTATCATTCAATAAAAGCTTGGAGTTAATTCTGTGAAGCGTTTCAAAAAGTTAATCTTTATTTATCATTTATGTAAGTTCAGACTGGTTTATTTCTATGACATACACACTCTGTAATTTATTGCTGGGTATTAAAATTGTTTAATCAAAAAGGCGACGCACTGAACTCGTAAAATATTTATGGTAGAAAGAAGATGGTATGCAGATCATTATAGATTTTTAACTCATTTTCTTGTAAAATAAGTGGTTATAGCGACACCAATAAAATGTTTAAGATATGGTGTAGCAAATTATATTTTTTATTGCTGTGATTCCATTGAATAATATTGCTTTGTGTAAGAAGTGCACTTTTTTATTTTAATAGATATGAAACTATAATCTACTGAGATTGCTGTTTGTCGATAACAATACTATGGTAATGTTATCGGATTGTTCAAGAGTCCATGATTGTTTGCAGGTAATGGAATCGATAGGTCATGTGGAACATTGCTGTGTCTCTGCACTTAACGTAACAGCAGAGAAGATAGGCATGTTAAACATACAAATTTAATGGCTCGTAAAGCTGTGTCACGAACCCTGAGTCGACAAATACTCGTTCGTAAGAACCAGTATTTGCATAAAGAGTTTGAAAACCTTTGTGCTAGCAAGGACTCTCTATTCAGCAACCTTGGCTAAGGCTAAAATTTACACTGCATCACTGATAAAAGCTGAATGGAACTTACTCGTACAAAACTGTTTTACAGCATCGTGATGGTAGTATCCGTGTGCAGCATCTTTTAGAACGTATATTGCCGATATTTGGCATATGTATAGCGTCTCATCACTTAGGATAAAATAATAAGGTGCCATTGGATACACGTTCAACTTGTTCAAATTGACGATATTTTGAACAGTGGTCGTTACATTTCTTTTGTGTTAACTTTTATTGATTCTAATATTTATTAAATAATTCGAAACACTGTTTCATCAGGGTAATATTGGAGAGAATGTTGTCTGTATTGCATGGTCCTCCTTTGATACAGAAAATATTAAATTGTTGCAGTAAAAAATCTAAAAAACGTTCATGCAGAATCTCCAAATTTCTTACCAATAGAAAATGCCTGATCAATGCTTGCCAAATGACTGTCTCGTCACCATTCGCCATTCCATAGCATCATATTGAAGCTGCAAGGGCAGCTTCATCTATATAGGCCATCTAACCTCTGATTCAATGGTTAGCCATATAAAAACTGTTATTGCTTCTAGAAGTAATTATTTTGGATATTGATATTTCAGGATCTATATATCCAAATTTATTAATCATTAATATTTTCAGTTTAATATAGTTCAATAAACATTATTATTACTTGCATAATGTCCTGGTGATGAAATTTTAATAGCCATTAGTGCATTTAGGAAAAGGAAGATAAATGATATGATTATTTTGGTGCCTAGATTTTAACTTCATTGTAAAGTTATCCGAAAGACTTATGTGCCTCTAAATTTTGGTGGGACCGCTAAAATATACATTTTTAAGAATATTCATACCACAAAGTTTTTTGGACTCGAGGCCATTGACTTTTCAATATTTGACTTTAACTTATGGGCGGTTCTCCTTATTACGCAATTAGTAATTTTCTTAACATTTCGATTTGTTTGCCATTCTTGTTTTTTGTGCGTGAGAGAAGTCGACCGGAACTTAACGGTTTTTTGTATTTTGATTTGAAAACAATGTGCAACTTGCCTTTTAACCCAAGACAAAATTGAGAATTTTTTTCTTATTTATTTAGATAATTTTTGTAAAAATATTAAAATATATCTGTGCTTGTATATAATAATTTTTTATTCGAAATCGGAGCTAAAATCAGAAATTTTAATAAAGAAATATTTATTTTAATTATTTATATTTGTTTAAATGATCATGAAAATTGATCAAAATTTTATGCTTCGTATTTTCCTTTGAGAATAAGGTTTCCTTCTAAATTGTTATACCAAGATTAATAATAATGACAAGATTTTTCATCAAAAGTCTAACGTAAGAGCTATTTAATCAATCATATAAATACCCATTCCTTACAGAAATAATTTAGTTCTGTTGACCATTTGATCATGAATGAAAATCTTGATATAAAAGACAGGTTAATGTAGTTAAAGTAAAGATAGAAAAAAATTTTCCAGACATTTCTATCTAAAACTTATATTTTCCCCCATCAAATTTAACTTAAGTAATTATTTATATATTCAAATTATATATTTATGAAGATAGATCTCATTTCCCATTATCGCACACAGCCATTGTTGAAGAACACTCCTTTCTTCTGATTTTCGCACAAAACAATGTATTTGAAGCACCATTTTTCTAACATCCATCAATGTAAAAACTGTTGAAAGAACTGTACTAGTTTGCTACTGACGGGGTTGGAACATTGCAGGTGTTAGCGTTCCTCCACGTTCCAAACACTGATGAGTCCCGCCGATGACCCTGATACTCGAAAGCCGGCCTGATTCATCATTTTTGACGGCCGTTTCTCCGAAACTCCTGGTCCTAGAGTTGAGACTTTTTTTCTCCTCTATCCTTCAATTTCCGAGGCTTGTTAATCATCTTTACTTTTTAAAAATGCTCAATTTGAATGTTGAAAAGAATGCATGATAAATGATAAGGCACATTTATTATCATTATCTGTTTCTGTCATATCATTCTTTCGCTACATATGATAGGAAATTTATCCGATGATAGGTTTATAAATACATATTGTAAAAGAGGAGCCGTTCTTAATTATTTTTTAATCTTTTCAATCAGCCATATAAGAATAACAAAAGAATAAAAAAATAATGTTTTATTAATTCATTTTGAAATATACATATTTAATTATGGCGTAAGATGCATGCATTTAATGAAATGTATTTAAGAATATATTAAAAAATAAAATGTTTGATATTTTAAACAATGGTTATTATAAATGAATTTTAAGATTATTACGTTATAAAAAGTTTGAAATTAAGTATAAATAAAATTGAGTAAATCTTCATTTTTAAAGAAAAATATTATAATCTTTGTAGTTATGAAAATTGCTTTTTTGAATTTGAAATAAATTTATGATAGTGATTGATGGAAAAAAAGGTTAAAATATGAGTATGTATTATGAAAAAGTCCTCCTTACACACACACATCTTCAAAGTAAATTATAATATTGATATTATAAAGTAAATTTTATCAACATATGTTATATTTACAACAATTTTATCAACATATGTTATATTGGAATAGGTCGTGGTTTTACGGGGTACATCGGAAATAGATAATAATTTACGGTTGAACAATCTTTTATAAAAAGTTGCTCCAATCATTTGCTTAGTGCTTCAGAGTAAAAAATTGTAAGGGCATTAAAAACACTCTATAAATATAAGTATGCGGCTTACAACGGACAAATGAGTTCTGCGATTACAAACAGTGCTATCTATCGACCACGAAAGGAATTATTTTTTGAACTTTTGATTCCAAGTTTTACTATTTTTTTCTACAAATTTATAATTAGTTTCACTATTGAACAATAGCTATGTTACATAATTTCAAAATTAGAGTTTCCTAATAAAGATATTCGGTATTTTGTAAGTAATTTTTATTAACACTATTAGTACAATGTAGAAAGTTTTTACAAAAGATTTTGAGTTGAAATTTTCCATTCATTTACTGTTAGATACGCTTAAATAAAATTCTTACAGTTGGACTTTTAGAGTCAATTTGTTAAATAACTGGCTATCTCAAAATTAGATTTCAGTAGTATATTTCGAAAAGAAATGGAACAAAGCCAATACTGAAAACTTGGAATTGAGCTGAAAAAATTAAAACGGGAAATCTTAGTATTCATCAAAATCAATTATATTCGTCATTTCATCTTGTATAAAAGCATTCTTAACTGTTAGGGAAAGTTTCGTTGAGAGTTAATAACTAGAAGCAATTAAATTGAAGTTCGTCTTCTTGTTACAAATTATATTGAATTTTAATAGTTAATTTCCAAATTTTGGAAATACAAGCAAATTATATGGAAAATGTTAACATCAATAAAGTTAAAATAGTTACTGAGTCAAATAAAGCATTTTTCCAGACATCTTAAAGTCAATTATAATTTTTAAATAATAATGATAAAAAAGTAAGTCAAAGTTATTGCTGCATTGTGCACACATTACGTTGAGAAATATTTTAGTAAACATTAGTTCACAGGAAAATAGTTATTCACTGTCTTGTATAAACAATGTCTTGTATGAAAATGTCCTTTTTTCTTCCATTTTTTCGGAACAAATTTTCCTGACAATATAGTTTAAAACTACAATTATTATAAAAACATTCATATCAACGTAACATTAGAGTAATAAAGTAACTTCAAAAATAAATCTTCCGTCGAATTATTTAAGCAAAAAAAAATTACGGATTTAAAATACATAACTTCCATGATAAGATAGCCTTTTTGAAAATCTAACTATTTTGAATTATATATTTAATATTGCTTTAGCCATCCAAAAATCCATCGAAGACTTTTTGCAAGTGCATTCTAAGACCGGAGGCATCCACAGGTGTTAAAAAGGTGATTGATTTCACACCAATGGTGTGCATTCCTCTCTTGGATTGAACACTTAGAAAAGAGGAGAGGGTATTCACTAGTAGTACCTCGTGAGATGTATCAGTATCAATTGCTCGGAGTTTGAGACCGTAAAATGAAGAGCCGATCAATCCCAAGCAGTGGCCTTGACCGCCTAAAGTGAGGTGTTCACAGTGAGGCACGAACACCCTTTTAGTGGTTGTCACGATTTACCCGTGGTTCGTGCTCACTACAGAAGCAAACGCCTGACCCCGAGCTAACACCTTCAATAAAATTAGGGGAAAAACATTTCTCTTTTTTTCCCCCATGAGCCTTTATTTTTATTCTGACTCTTGTTTTATTATAGCTTTCGATTTTCATTTGAATTCAATTTCGCTCGAGAGTTACCAAGTCTTTTATTTTTACTGCATCTGTACAGAAAAGAGAATATATAAATGATAAATAATGTATGTAATAAAGGAAAAAAGAAGCGAAGCTGTAAATTCCGCGCTTATTGTTATTTATGATAATTCAAATCTTGTATTTGCTGTTTATTTCTTGTAATACAAATAACTTGCTTCTAAATATTTGGATGTTACTTCATTATTTTTGCTTGGAATTAGAATTATAGGGTAAAAAGTCTTTAGGTTTCTTGGACATGTCTTCTGAAAATTAGTTCTACATTTGTATAGTGTAAGGGCACAGTAAATAATATTTTAACAATATTTTAATTGCTTTCTTTCCTGCTTACTTGTGTTTGTACATAATAAAAAAAGATAATAAATTTTTTTAATTTAATTCTTCTGAAACACAGTTAACCAGTGTTCACTTAAGGAGCACTATGTATACACACTTATTCTATCTTAATTGAGATTGATAGTTCCGCAGTTTGTGTGTCTTCAAGTTATGGTTCAGAATCCATTTAAAACTAGGTCTCGCTCTAATTAAACCTCATGTGAAAAAAAAAAAAAAAAAATTAAAAAGAACATTAACGGGGAAAAATAACACATAGTTTCTAACAAATTAATCTCATATTAACTCCCTCATGCATAATTTTTATGAACAACTGCGTAATTACATCAGAAGTATCCTTAGTGGCATCCCATCAAATAGTAGTTTCTAATCGAATATTATCTCCCTCATGCTTAAATTTTTTATAAACGAGCAATTATATCAAATATATAGATTTTAGTGGCGTCCTATCCTTAAATATTATAGACCTTCATCGTGCAATCATATCAAAAGTAACCTTAGTGGTTTCCAATCGAACAGAAGTATCCTAATCGAATAATACCTCCCTCGTGCTTAATTTTTATGAATAATCGTGTAATTACATCTAAAGTATCTTTAGTGATGTTAAAGAAAGTTGACATTGAGAGAAAAAGAAGAAGAAAAAAAAAAGAAAAAAAAACTTTTAACTTTGAAATTGGTCGAACCTGTAAACAGCCTAGCATTATCAAAAATTAAAAGAATAAATAGAGTTTTCCATGTTGGAATAGATGAAATGATTATAGTAAAATTTTCAGTCGAAGTTCTTTTCCAATCAGAAAAAGGGAAAACCGAAACTGTGGTGTCTCGATTGAGTTAAATAAGATTTTAAAGAGATTAGAACGAGGAAGTTATAGACAGTCCTCGAGAAATCTCCAGTTACAACCTGTTGAGTCAAATATTAGGGTGTGATAATGATGAGTGTAATTATAAAATTAAACTAAGACCTGAAAAGATAATTCGTCAAGTTGAAAATTTAACATACACAAGTAATGTTTTCTTTGTAAAATATTTTAATAAAGTAAATTAATATTAAAATGCCTTCAAATTATAACACCACACTTCATGCAGTTTTTAAAAGAAAAATTTTATTAAATAAAATCCATAAAAGTATAAATAATCTGGAGCAATAGTATAATTTGGAATCTTATGTTTAAAAAATTCATATTTATATAATAATGGTAGTTTTTCAATAAATGCAGAAAGAATTAGCCTTCTAATAATTTGTTTAGTTTATTGTTCTCATATTTTTTATTACTTCAGAAAAAATATTTATGTACATTTATTGCATGTGTAAAGATCATGACTATTTACTTAAAAAGAAACTTTTAAATAATATGTATATATATATATATATATATATATATATATATATATATATATATATATATATATATATAGTTAAAAAAATCACTCTCTGAATGGTTCTAGAGGGTTATTGAATTCAATAATTACAATATTAATCCCAGAGGTAATTTACTTTTTGAGGTTTATCAAACAACGATATGAATTTGATGGTTGGGGTAATGATAATGGTCTCTCTGGTACAACTAATGCACGGTTTTATGTTTCAGACGAACGTGGGTCCGATCCTGCTGTCCGTGAACCCCTACCAGGACGTGGGGAATCCCCTGACCCTGAGCAGTGCTCACGCAGCCTCCCGGTGCCCCCAGCTCCTGAGGGTCGTCCACGAAGCCGTCCGTCAACAGAGTGAAACCGGTTATCCTCAGGCCATCATACTCAGGTACCCTTGTTTGCCTTTCCTACTTGGACGACACTTTTTCACGTTACGGTGTTTGTTGGGGAATATTATACACTGCTCTTTATAACAAAATGGAATTAATATGATTTCATGTGAAAGAAGTTATGGAACGGTTGTTAACTGCATCCAATGAAAATTAGCTTTCAATAAATTTATGACTTAACTAGAACAATTAATAATGTTGAAGTTTTTGTACTTTTTTCATATTTAAAACAAATAATAAACGGAAAAGTATTCAAAGGAATATTAAGTATCACTAAAATAAGCACTAATTTTAAACTCACATTTTGCGAATTGTTTTGTTATAAATATTGCAACTGTGATTATTGATTACTCAAAATGAAATATATAGGTGTTTAATCTATTGATAACTATTTATTTATTCAACAAGAGAGTTGGAATTCGGAATCTATAAAAACACTATAGAATAGTTATTAAATCAAGATTTAAGCATTCTTCCCATGGTATTTAGTGAAGAAATTTTTTTCTTTGAAGCGACAAATTCAATTCCCTTAATTTTTACAACATGCCATGCAGATCATGATGTTCTTATAACCACAACATATTACGGAATAAACTGACCAAGATTTTTTTGGTTTAGATAGGGAAGAATTTCATTCTTTTAATTTTAATGATTTTTTTTAATATATGACTTCTTGAAAACAGTGCTTTGACGACTTGACTGTGCCACGTTAAAGCAAGTAAGATAAAAGATTTCTAATAGAAAAAAAAATTTCTATCTCCGTATTATCTTTATTTTCCGATACATTACGTAAAAATATTTGGCGATTGTATAATAATAAAAGAAATATCAAAATTATTGAAGTTTTTAGCAACCCTTTCTAGAAGTCCCACGACCTCGCAATTCAAGAAACAGGTATAAATTAGAGTACTATAGCACAATTTTAAAGCTGAGTTAAAGCTAAATAATGGTCATAACAAGTTACTAGAAAACGAATTTTAAAATTTTTTTTAAGTGTTTCTATTCATCAGAATTTTATTATTAACGATGTACATTGCTACATATACTATAAAATTCAACAAAATAAGAAACAATAGTTGTCATGTGGTATTTATTTTTTACAAAAGATTCAAATAAGAATTTATCTGACGATGCAAACACACGCCATGTATTTAAAAATTCAGCACCGTAAAATAGTAAATCTGTTACAGCACTCTGTCAGAAGTGTAGTTATTTATTAATAAGTAAAAATTCAATCATGTGTAAGTGTCGTCTATGTTTGCAGTGGAGAGAGCGGCAGTGGGAAGACTTATTCCTCCATGCTCTTGCTGAGACAACTATTCGACGTTGCGGGTGGCGGACCCGAGACGGACGCTTTCAAGCATCTAGCTGCCGCCTTCACAGTGCTCAGATCACTGGGCAGTGCCAAAACTGCCAACAACTCTGAATCTAGTCGCATCGTAAGTATACTGTTCCTTCTCTGACTGTCTAAAAGTGATAAATTAGACTGTAAACTTCTCAAAATTTTCTCATATCTGCTTAAACTTTTGTTCATTAAGCAATTTGAATGTATTAAATACTCTATATTTTGAACTGAATAGTTCATAAAAAATGTAAATTTTAAAAATATTAGTAACTAGTATAGTGGCGCCATCTGTTGAGCAAGTATAACAGCATTATAAATTTGATTAAAGATTGCAATTTATTTTTTTAATGAAGATCCTGATGATCATCATAACTAGATTAGCAGCAACAATGCTTGAAAATATGAGGAAATTTCCTTATATTTTCTGTATAAATTTTTTTCTTATAATGGAAGTTTTAGCGAGATGTTATCTACAGATAACAAATGAAAATAACTTATATCTAAGAAATATTACCTGAATCTGAGTGTCGAACTAATTGTTGACTGGTCAGCGTTCCGTTCTTCAAGTAATCTTTGGATTTGACTCTCAATTTAGTGTCGTAAAAAGTTGCGACACCACTGTTGTAAAATGAACTGGAGTAGGATTTAACTTACACCTAAAAAAATTACAGCAAAAGTATATTTAAAATAAACATGCTGAACTAATTAAATAATTATTTTCACTTCAATACACCCGATTACCAACTTTACCGGAACTCACAAAAAATATAAGTTATATATGAAGTACACAGCATGAAAAATATGAAGTATATGGAAATGCACAGAGACTAAGCAAATGTCTGTACCTGCATCGATCCCTAAGCCTTTGCAAACGTACATTTGAACAAGCAATGAAGTTTGAATGAAATATCATGGTCTGAATTTTGTGTGATCACAAAGTTAGATTTTTGTACATAGTGTGATCATAGAGTTAGATTGATCCGATATTAGAAAATGCAGAAATTTACAAAGGAAAAATTAAAGAAATCCCAATAAATAGTCAAATGATATCAACTACTGCGTTTCATCTTATCTTTTTTATCCAGAATTAAAAATCCTGTAATTCTAGTTATTGCTTGTAAATGGACAACCGAAATGTTTATAAAAAATTTTAAAAATATTCTCCACATATGATTTCTGGAATATTTTTTGAAATTTCAATTTAAAAAGCAATTTCATCCTAAGAAAGATAGCATCTCTTAGTTATGATGTCCCATAAAAAACAAAGTCTGTTCTGTGTAACTTCTCCCTCCTGTTTAACTTTCTGAACAATTATAACTAACATTCCAAATTATCGTTAAGCATTAGTTAACGATAGTTAATGATTATCGTTATTATACGATTAGTTAATGTTATTAGTTAACTAATTGTATAACAACGAAAATTATAATTAATTTTAATAGGTTATACGATATTTAACGATTAGTTAATGATTATCGTTGTGGCCTTCGGTTCAGCAATTCATGGGTTTGATTTTCTTCACAAGATCTTGTTCATAATGCATTTTAAACTGTGGTTCACAATCTAGCGTTCACAATTTGATGACCGAGTGATAAAATAACCAAACCGAATTATTACTTGCAATATAACAAGAAGTTAATTTAAAATATATATATTTGTGTGTGTGTGTGTGTGTGTGTGTGTGTGTGTGTGTGTGTGTGTGTGTGTGTGTGTGTGTGTGTGTGTGTGTGTGTGTGTGTGTGTGTGTGTGTGTGTGTGTGAAAAAACAGTAATTATCACCGCAGTTTTTTTCTACACTAAACCAGTATTCTTATAGATTTTAATTAGCTTTATCAATTAAAAATTGTCGACATTTTTAATTTCGACGAAATATTTGATTATGATACAAATAAGTTCCCTGTTAGAACAAATATTTTTTGCAGGGTAATTTGGAAAAATGTTATTCGAAAAATATTCTTTAATTACCCGAAAATATCATTCAATAATATAAATTGGAAATGCTTCAATGCCATTTAAGCTTTAATAAGGAAGTAAAATTACTTGATATATGACGAAATTGAATTGCTTCAAATGAATCAATTGTTTGAAATCTGCTGTAAGTGCGTTAAAAAGCAATTGTATATTTCAATAAAAGCTATAAAAAATGTTTTTGTATGTTTGTTAGATATAAGAAAAGTTACCCACTCATAATTGCAACAAGAGGTTTTTTTTGTGATTAGAGCGAATTTTTTTTATTATTGGAGAATTAAGGGCTTATATATTTAATTTAACAAAAATTAGAAAATTAATTTTATGTTTACCGGCTTATACAAACTTCTGATTTGTGTTAAATTCTAATTTCAATCTGATTTTAAATTTATTCTGGTTCAGAAATTATTTAGTTTTTAAAGATCAATACTTAACTTCTTACACACAGTCTTAATGCTACTTCATTTTTACATACTAAAAAGGATGTTTTTCTAAAAATTATTTTATCTAAACGACTAAAAATTATGACTAAAAATTTTGAAAGTTATTAAAATTATATGGAGAAAATGACTAAAAATTATTTTATCTTTTTGATCGAACATTTTCAAAAATATCTTTGAAAAAAAATCGGGACTTCTATCCGTTTGATTTATCTGAGATAAAGTTTCTAAGTTATTTTGAAAAACTAAGAGCCGAATTTAGTTAAGACCGGATGTTGCTATGAATTCAAATATCAATCTTTTATATCATTAACTTCTCATTTTCCCCAAAACATCATTGCTATTTTCCCCTCATTTAAAAAATAAATAAATGCAAACTCTTTCTGAAACGCAATCAAAACTTTAAAATTCTTTAAAATAAACATTTATCTTCATTTTCTAAGAAAACCTTATTCTATTCAGTTCAATGCAGTTTTTTATTTGTTGAGAAACACGTGTTGATTTATTTCACCGAAGACAAACGGTGCAATTCGCAAACATTTCTTAAAAAACCTTTCATATATTTTATCTCTGTACATCAGCTATCGGAGGGTGAAAACGGTGAGAAATAATAAAACGGCCACATTCCAACTAATACTCTCAGAAACTCATTTTTGGATATTATATAGAAATAAATATAATCAAGGTTAATGCTCTTATAAGTATTTTATTTCTATTCTTTCAATTGCTGTTTTACGCGTACACTATTCACTTATTCATATTTTTTATTCACGTCTATTTATTTAACATACCATTTTGTAATTGACTTTTTTTCTATATAAGTTTTATTTAAATTCATTCATAACAAGTAAGAGTCAGGCGAGTAAGAGGATGAAAAGTCAGCATTTTCGACTATAGAAAAAGAATTCTTGGGTTTATTTAGTAAACCGAGCTTATACTGTCGAATGGCTAACGTATTGGCTATCGGATCGATAGTTCTCGGGTGTGCTTCCCATCTTGAGCTTGAATGTTTGCAGTGGCTCAGAATAAACTTTAAAACAGTAAATCTTGCCCTAATAAACCTTCTTGAGAAACGATAACCATTAAGCGACAAACTAAACCTAGTTAGGTGATTTTGAGTGTAGAGATTTGAAATTTACTTTAAACTAGATCTTGATTAAACTAACTCTTAATCAAAAAATGACATTTAATAAACAGATCGAATCATTCCACAGTTGCAATTTACATTCTTTATTCATATTTTAACTGGCTATTCGAAATATCAACATAATAGTGTTTACGAAAAATATTAAATAGTTAGGGATGCATTCCACGCTTTCTTTTTAAACGCTTCTGTTCTTTTTTAACGTTTGAGTCTGGATGCCAAGATCTGATAAATAGATGTCTCTCTAGAAAGTTGAATTCTTTTTTCATTAGCAAAAATTGTTTATAGATCGACAAATTATACCTTGAATCGGAAACAATAAATGTTCAAAGGGTTCATTGCTATATTGTAATCACATAAATTGCTTCACCGAATTAACCATTTTAGCAGCCGAGATGGTAGCCGCGAATATAGTTAACCTGACCTTTATTAATTCAACATTTTAGCAGTCGAGAGGATAACCTCGATTAGTTAACCTTCTAACCTTCATAATTCAACTGTTCATTGGTTCAACTTGAATATCAATTACTCCTAGGGGGAAGAAATGCTATAGTTAAGAATCTACTTTAAGCCATAGGTGTGAGTCGAATTAGACATGTTCGAGTAAAAATTGGACTGAACTTCATCTTTAGCGTATCATCTCCTTTAACTTAAGTGTTTGATTCCTTGATGTGATTCTTAAAGATTCATTAAGTAGTATATTATTAGAATGTCATTTTAAATAATATCAAAATAATAAATATTACGTAGTGATTTGCATTGTAACACCTCGTTCGCGCTGATTTGAACTAATTTTAGAAGCTGATTTAAAAAATATTGACTTTCATTCTAAAGCGTGTTTATTGTTTGGTCATATTATAAATTACATGAATTTTTTTAATGTTTAACCATAAAATGATTGTTTTTTTCGTTCCAGTTGAGATCACTATTACGGCACTTTATTACAATTCTCATTGATTTAAAATATCCAAGACGTCAAACGTTTTATCTACGTCACATCGTATTAAAATGCGTCATAAATCCGACTTGTCGATGAATTTGCTGCCTGCTTTCAAATCGCATTCATGGAGTCGCAACAAACATGATGAAATTCAGCATCGAATATCTGAGTGCCGTCGGCTATGAGAAAATATCTATTCATAAAGAAGAATTTTTTAATTATATTTTTTTCCGTTCATAAAAGTTTTCAAAATTATGAAAATTACTTGTTGTTTTAAGCAGTTAGTTTTCAAATCCTTAGTGATATTGTTTCCAAAATTGAACTCATTGCAAATAGAATAGAAGAAAAAGACAGGGCACATAAAGTATTCACTTTATGATTAATTTAAATCGGCAAACACGATTTAAATTCTTTTTTTTCATATAGTTAAGCATATTCTTTAAACTTTTACAAACCAAAATGATGTTAAATAAGATTGTGTTGTTTCAAATGATGAATACGAAACCAAAGAATAACATTGACAAACCTATTTTTTTTTCTCAAATCTAAAATAATTTGTTAATGCTTTTATAAATAATTCAGTTTCATCATTTTTCAAATTCATTTTCTTTTATATTTATTTTGATCCGATAGATATATTTCAATAAACACTGACCTTAACTGAAAAAAAAATATTTTAAATCAATTAAAACGTATTTAAATTAGTTCCGACTTACATAAATCACAAACTGTCACCGCAAAAAAGTTCAATTGAGACTTAAACCAGTTTAAAGTACAATGCGATAAGGTTATAAGTGAATGTCCCACATGAGCCATCACTCTAAACCAGAAGCCTACAGTTGTATCTCTTCTACTCCGTTCGCATTGCACTTTTGAAGGCTTCTAATCTCAAATAAACTTAGATGGCAATTTATGATTTAAGTAAGTCGGAACTCTCTCTGATTTATTTTAAATCAGTTTGGCGAATTGATTTAAATACATTTTGATTAATTTAGCGCCATTTTGTTTTCTCCTATTATCAATGTTTGTTTAACTATCTTTAGTCGTTCAAAATAAATATAAAAGAAATAAAATTTTAAAAATAAAGAAACAGAATTATAAATATAAAATATATATACTAAATTTCGCAAATTGTGTTAAGTTTGAGAAGAAGCAGATTTGTCAGTGTTATTCTTTGCTTTCGTTTTCATCGTTTGAAACCTCAAAATTTTAGTTACCGTTATTTTGGCCTGTAAATTTTTAAAATACTTGCTCAAACTACAAAAGAATTCAACAGTATCATATTTTACTAAATGAACAAATAATAAGTAAGTTTTAGAACCAAAACCAATATTTCTTAAAATTAGTTTCTAGATTATTGCAGTGAAAACTATATTTGCATCTTAGTATTTAAATTCAATTCTTGAGGATTTGCTAAAAATGCATTTTTAAATGAATGGTACTGCATGAAACATTGCAATATCTTGGTATTATTTACATTCAACTTTCCAAATGGTCGTAAAGAAATTATTTTTTTTAACACACACACACTCTCTCTCTCTCTTTAAAAACAATTTTAATGTTTAAAAGAAATGTTCAAATATTAGCAGAAGAAAGCCGTATTCAGAACCACCCTCTGTCCATAACTTATTCTCCTCATGCTCAAGTCAATGATCTTTACTATTACGTACACTCTGTTCACGAGTGCTGGGTTCCCACATGAGTACGTACCCATTTTTCATGCATCCGAGTAACGTAGTACTGTCGCAGGGTGATGAATTTTAAACCTAATTGCTGCGAAAAACAAAAAGGTAGATGGTAAATTCTTTTCCTATATTAGATCTTCATACCACGCCTGTTTCCTCTAATCGATTACTTCAATTAAAATCGTGGATAATAGCATGTTCAAGCGATTGCATTCGCCTGCCCATAGCGGTTTTGCGGGTAAGTGATCGCAATAATATCAGCTTGATGATTTATTTTGACAGTATGATATATTGTTATCGTTTACTTAAGAATATGTCTGACAAAAGAGCCGCAAAAATTCATTATTTTAATGACGCTTAGTTAATTCGATGTCACTGATGGTTACCAAATATACATTTATAGAAGGTCATCGTCGCTAATTTGGTGTCCAGCGCTAGTTTTATCAATGACCTGGACGAGGCAAAGGACCCGAAAAAGAGTTTTGTAAGAAAGGAATTTCTTATTGAATGTACAAAAGAAAAGATATAGGGACCTATAATATCATAATTATACTCTCCCAGACAGCATTTCTCATAACTTTAATTTTCCAGCAGGAGATTTAATTATTTTTGGGTATTTAATTCATCACTTAACCATACTTTGGCTTATAACACTGCCTTTTTTTTTCAGATGGTTTCAAGCATAAAATCTTTTTAATTTTCCTAGTATCTTACATCTTAGTATCGCTCATCCTGAGAAATAATTTTACTTTAGTGTTTCTTTCTTATATTTCTGGATTTATTGTAAAATTCAGTCAGTTTTTTATTCAGAATTTTTTTTTATTTCGAGCTATATTAGCAAAAGCGTGACGCAAAAATTTTGCTGTCAATCTTTTGAAACTTAAAACTACAAATAGAATTCTCTGTGAGCTGCACAGTTTTTTAATAATGCTGATACTCAAGGAACCATTTTATTCTAACAGTATATTAGAGGGGGGATTGTCATTTACTCCTTAGTTAGTTATGTCTTCATATCTGCTGTTGGTATAACATGACGTCAAGTTTGTTGTTATAAATTGCTAGCGAGTATGATGAATTGTAAATAAAAGCAAAATATATTCTTATCCCTATAAAATAATTTGAATAAATTACGGTCTTTATGTTAGAATTGTTTAAATATAAACATAATTTTATCGGTTTCTTTCTAGGCTAATTGTTTTTCTGCAAAATCGCACTTTGGCAGAGATTCGAGGAATATAAAGAATCAGTATTTTTTTAAAAATTCATTTCAAGCTTAAAAAAATTAATTACTTTTTAAAAAATGGGAGTAATCTGATAGATGTTAAACATAAAATTCAAGAACTTTGAAATTTTCATAGCTTCATGAATGTAATACCCAACAATTTTGTAACCGTAAGTTAAAATCTTACATCAAAATTTTTCTGTAGAGTTTGGATTTAATGTGAAGAAGAAAGAAAATAATATTTCGCTTATATTATGTTGAGGAAGAATATACATTGAACTATTCTGCTTATTATACATTTTATTTCTTATGTAGCATGAATTTAATTATTCAATATAAAAATTCTTTTAACATTTAGTTAATAAAAATCAAATTATTTATAATACAGTATCTCTTTGTATTCTGCAGTTTTGAGCTTTCTAATTTTTATCCAATTCTTTTACATATACGTAAGTTATTTCTTTGTCTCTCTCTCTTCTTTGAATTTGTTTCGATAAACATCAGTTCTGCAGTTGTAAATAATATACTTTCGGGAATCTGGTAGAGAATCGTTGCAGCAATGAGGTACAGATTCTGCCATCAAACGCTTACATTCGATCAAATCAATCATTGACAAATCTCAGTGCGGCCATTTAATAATTATTGAGCACCAGTAATTAAGCCATGAGTTATACTACACCTTTCTGGTTTTTACCGACCCTCCAGTCACTGATAGACGACAATGACATACACGCTACAGGCTGAGCCCGCACATCTGGTGAATACAAATAAACGAACGACCAATAAATGAAAACAGCTTTGATTTGGAAATTGGCAAAAGAAATCTTATTTGGAATGTTCAGGGACAAGAACTCCGGCTTCTGGTCATTGGCTCTGCGAAATCCTCAGGGCACGTCAATCAAACAGACACGCCCATCACTTACTAAGAACCAATCCAATCAAAATACCATTTCAGCGTGGGCGATGAGTTGTGCTGAAAGAGACTGCTGAATTAATAGGAGTAACTGTTTATCTGATCTTTTTGTTAGGAAAAGAAGGGACATTTTTTATGATACCGGAAGATTTCGAATAAAAGTTTGCACCTGTTATATGTTGACAACACTTAATGTACCTCTCTGATCTATAGTATTTACGTATGTAACGAGAGTAATTGGAACATATTTTTGCATAAAGTACATCAGCTTAATAGGAAATATGATTATTATAACCTACTAAAAGAAAGACATTGCATAAATCAGTAATTTTTTACCAATTTTTCTCCAACATTTACCTGAAATTTACTTTGCCATTTATATATATATATATATATATATATATATATATATATATATATATATATATATATATATATATATATATATATATATATATATATATATATATATATATATATATATATATATGTAACATTAGTCAAATTTATACGATTATTTTACAAATTAAAAGTTTATTTAAATTTCGACACAGAGGATAATAGTATCCATCTGGCTAGCAAGAAACTTTTACACTTTCGATTTCTGATTAAGCGTTATTTCTATGTATACATACTTGTGGGCGCAGAGACTCGTTTGGAAAAGACATTCTCCCAATTAGAATAGTTGGGGCACGTAAGATAGGTTGTGGTCGTAATGATCACCAAGGAAAATACCTCTTAAAATAGTAATCCAAATCTAGGAATTTTCTTCTTGATCCTTGCTTCTAAATTACGAGAACTTACTTACTTGTGGAATTACGATAAAATACTTACTGGGTGTCCTATAGTATAAGATGCTATTAATTCCGCACATTGTATAGCCAAAAAATGAAATATTCCTTGTGACTAGCATTAAGAAACAATTTATAATCAAAGGAAAATAAGTAGAATTTAAGTAACTATTTTATATTTACATTGAAATTATCGTCTTTAATTACATATAAAATTTTGAAATAAATAAATGAAATTAATGAATAAAAGTTTAGTGTGGTTAAGGTAATCACGGAAATCATATATCCAAATAAATCAATTTGCTTACCTTTTGTTTGAATTCAATATAAGAGTTTCAATTATTCATTTCATAATTCATAGCATAGTTTGTAAATACGTTTAGTTACAGTTAAATTGCTTTTCTTAGTTTGTATTATTAAATATTATCGTTCTATTGTAAAAATTAAATAATTTATTGTAATTTCCGAATATCGAAGTGTTCGTCGATAAAGAAAAGTTGGTTTTGTGAGACCTTCTTTATCGACCTTAGGTCTTACAAGACATACTTAGGTCTCACAAGACCGACCTTCCATTATCACTAAGATACTAAAAGTAGAGCTGTCACTATTAATTCAGCTCACAGAGTCTTGTTTGGGTCAGTGTAAGGTATCTAGAAAAGAAGTATTTTCCTCGGTATCTGTACTGTATATGTTTGGAGGGCGTTCCAGGCTTGATCGGATCATCCGATTTTGGTATAAAATTCTTAAGACTGCAATAACAAACGTTTAACTCTTATGGTACCTAAATATTCTTTGCCTTTGGGGAGGAAGGAATTTGATTTGAAAACTTTGTAACTCATTCTGTCCAAGGAATTAAGAAAGGTTATCAAACATAGTACTCTAGTTAAAACAATCAGATGATCAAGAGCAGTGCAGATTTGTATTATAAATTTTCTGGGAATAACATACATTTCTAAACAAATATTTTCAATTTTCTAGAAAGTTTAACATACAGGTATTATGTTCGTATAAAAATAAATAAATTATTAGCCTTCTATCTTCTATGGAGTAGGGAAATATTGCGTTTTTATTTATATTGTAATTGGTGAACACTTTTATTATAGACATGAACTTGGACTTTATCCTAATGAATAATAACTTAAAATTGAATATTCAAAAGCAATTGGTACAGAGTAAAGCAACCAACATTATTATTAAGAAATATTTTTGTTTTGTGAAGCAAATTTACTATATATATATATATATATATATATATATATATATATATATATATATATATATATATATATATATATATATATATATATATATATATATATCCTAAATGTAAGTTTTCTATGAATGATAAATTTTCTTTTGATCTCATGCATTACAAAAATAAAAAATATTTCTAAGAAAGTATTATATTTTTCAATGTAGCTATAAGGTATCAAAATAATGTAATACTTTTCTTTGATGCATTATTTCAAGAAACTACCTTACAATCTTAAATGGCAGAACTTAATTTTTTCATTTCCAGATGTCAAAATTCAGTATTAATGTCAAAACTGATTGCTGTATACACTTGGTAATTTGTAATTCTTGTATGATACCATAAACATATATCGAGAAAAGGTTAATTTGTTCCTAAACATCAACTTCCCCATTGGACCATTCTATTCCATTTGGGAAAGAAATGATAGAAAAGTTCTGTTTAACGTTAATCAAATAATTAATAGAAAATGGATGTTGAGTCTATTTTAAGAGTTCTGACAGAAATAAAATATGTCTTAATTCGGAAAATTGAAATAACATTGACTTGGTACTATTGTGTAAAACTTAATAAATTATTTTTTAATATGGCTCACTGTCAAGTGTCTAAAGAATGATTTGTAGCAAATAAATGTTTGGAATATGAACAAATAATTTTTATATAGTTATAGTCAAGAACTTCAATGTCTAACCTTTTAATGTTTACCTAATGTCCTCTTCACCTAGTAAATAAGAGTGGCAAATTCAAAAAGTTTCTTACGTGTACTATGTTATAATCAAAAAATTCTCGACCGATTCTCTAAAGAGAACAAAACTTTTTTGAAAATTTTCAGAAAGAATTCTGTGTTTAATAGCTTTTGCAAGAATATAAGCATGTTCAGCATATTGCAAAGAAATGTGTAAGCTCTGAAAAGTGTGAAGTACAATAATAGTTTATTTTATCTAAGTCTAATTGCACAGTGAAAATTCATACGTAGAAGAAGTAAAATTTAACTATACATATGAATTTGAAGCCTTTAATATCGTTTTTTATAATGGATTTATTTTTCTTTTTTTAATAATTTTTTCAGATCGAGAAAAGGAAGTAACGTTTCACCTACTTTCATTTCCCGATTCGATCTCGTAAAACATTTTAAGTTGGAAAAATTAAGACTATGCATACAATTATATCTTAAAACCATGATCTCAGTTTAATATTTACACTTGACTTGGAATTCTTCTTTTCTTATACATAGATAGATACATAACGCTGTCGCTGAGTCTCAGTCTGTACTTTCGGCCAGGCGCAAACTACTTGAGAATTCTCCGGTGAAAACCTTGCCCTGAAGAAAAAATAATGACGTCATTATGAAACTATTAACCAATGAAACTATTTATTAACATCATATTATTATTTACATTTTGACTGATGCGCAATATCAGTTTTGTGAAATTATGACTGTTTATTGATAGAGACATCTAATATATATGTTAATTTATTTTTATTGTTACTCACAATGTGTAATTTCTTGACATTTTCTTAAATTTTGATAATTGTTTTGGAAGTATTGAAAATTATCATTCTTTAACAAAACTAGTGGGTATTTCATAACCTAAATTTAATCAAACTCATTGAATTGCATCGTTGCTTTGTATATAATATAATTATATTTTTAAAATAAAGATTTGAGATATTTTTTATAATAACTATAAATGTTTGGCATAGGTATCGTATAATCCAGGGTTCCAAATTCTGAGTTTTTTTGGCGATGAGGAAATGTTGTCAAGGTGACGTATTGTGGTGTGCGCGATGACGTAAATACTAGGGTTGCCAAAATAGAATTTACTGCATAATTTTTATAGATCTCCATCTTTATGACGTAATAAAAACGAGGTTGCCAGATACATAAGAAAATCCACCAAAAAATTGCCAAACTCAGAATTTGGCATCCTAGATTATACAGCACCTGTGCCAAATGTTTAAAGAAAAATAACTATAAGTCTTTATAGCAAGAATTATCAACACAATACAAATAGCTTTAAAAACTTTTTCATGTAAATTAATTTATGAAAAACCAAAAAATATAATAATGCATTCCTGAATCTTTAAGAATCTAAACTAATTCTACAATGATAATTTTTACTAAATTTCTCTATATATATATATATATATATATATATATATATATATATATATATATATATATATATATATATATATATATATATTATACTTTTAACTGGGTAATCAAAAGTAAAGACTTCAATAAATGCTTTCTAAGACCTTGATCCTCAATCAAAAAATGTTTACATTATTGTATCTTTTACATTTAAACTTAATTTGGCTCAGCAATATTTACATGAATAACTAACACAAATATTACTTTAGTTCCAAATTTTTTAAAAATTTAATATTAAATTAATTTTACTAAAAATCTGTTACACCTAAGCAACCTCGGCAACATAAAATACATAGGAAAATTACTGATTCAGTTATATATATTAAACACAAGAATCAATGTTTTCAATAACCTTAAATACAATATATTTAAATGTAGAATATGTTCTTCTGTGTATTTTATCTAAATTAAAGCTATATTTAAATATAAAAAAAATAATATTCTGAATTTCAATTTATTTCCTTCATATAAAAAAAGTCTATGTTTAGTACCAATGCAAATTATAACCCATCTCAGATTTTTCAAATATTTTGTAAAACATATGACTTGTTTCCTAGAACAGAAAATTTTTTATGTTTGTCAAAATAAGCTCTATCTTTTGAATCCCCTAGATATCTTCAAACTATATAATTTCATAAAATTAATAATCTTTCTAAAATTTTATAAAAATATTAATTTTATTAAAATAAATTTTATTTATTTATCATCATTAATAAATAATTTAATTTTTAGTAAATAATTTATTAAAAAGGTAATATTTAATATTCAAAAATTTATTTGAGTACTTTTAGGCAAAGAATATTGAGATTCATATTATATCAGAATTCATGAAAAATCTTTGCAAAGATTTTTCATGAATTAATCTTCATAAAAATATTGATAAAAATCACAAACATCATTTCGAAGGGAGAAAAAAAGAAAAAGGTAAATAATTTGCTTTGTCACTGGTGCCCTGCCAGATATTTCTAACTTTCCGGAAAACTTAAAAAGTTCTCTCAGAATGCCTATTTTGTGACGTTTTCTGACATCACTTGTTTGCCAAAGTTTTGCCAGCATCAGTTTTCTAGTAAATTCTTCCTGGTTTGTCCCCGGTCTTTAGGTTTTTGTAATATTAGCTCTTCACTAATCCCTTGTAATTTTGAACCACTGTCAGGAGACAAGGTCACACTTGAGGTGGCACCCTTCTCTCCATATCCATGCCTCACCACTCTTTTCTTATACTCGAGTTCAGGAATATCAGGCCTTATAGCAATATTTATCTTGCAAATGTCTTCTCAGCCATTCAGATAGTTGAATTATCGGTTATCATTCAATTAAACAGTTCATGGATTCGACTACTACCTTGTATTTGGATGTTTGCAATTTCTTGGAATCTATTTAAGCCATAGATAAAAGTTAAATTAATCCTTATTTATGTATGAAATGTGATTGGATTTGATTTTAAGATTTATTCATTATTTTATTTAATGTCAATTTAAGTTTAAAAAAATATAAGCACAGCTGACTGCTTTATTTTAAAAGGAAATTTCCATTTTAATTTTGGATGAATTAAAAAAATATATAAGGAATTCATTGAAAAATATTTTTTCCCTTCCAGACCAGAAATTAGTTTAGATAATATTTTGATAACAAAGAAAAATATGAGGAAATAAACAAGAAATTTAAAAAATTTCCTTTCCAAAAAAAAAAAAAATTTAAAAATTGAATTATTTTATCGAATATTTAGGTTACAAAAGTTATGAATTTATTGCACAACACCAGTATGAATATTTTGAACAATTTTTTGGAGAAAAAGTGCTTAATACTTGGGTTTTAAATAAAACTTACATTTCCTAAGCTAGAACAATATTGAAAAATTTGGAAATAATTGCATTCAGTTGAATTAGATTAAATTTTGCTCAATGTAATTATCAGTAAATTTTGATGTTAATAGCAAACTGCCGAGATGCAAATTTATTCTTCAAAACACCTAATTTCACAATTACATTTATCAAGCATAAATTACTGTTTAAATTTTCAAATTGGAGAGAATTCTGGAAAATTAGATAATTCTGTATAGAGTTAGTTACAACATACATAAGCATACTAATACGCTGAATATGAAATTAACGATATCAAAACTCTTATGGCATCGGTAGTCTAATTTTGCTATGAAATCAAATCTTTTTGGGTAATTCTATCTGCATATAATGTCATAAAAATAGATATGAAATAATTTTCTGAAATGTATTACATTCATAAGATACCTCACTCTATTTTGAATCTTACACTTTTATTATTTATTTCCATCCATTCTAGATTTTAAAGGTATTATATATTTACTATGTTAAATTAATATAAAAAAATAGTAAATTATTCTCACAATTAAACCTATAACTTTATAAATATAAATATTTATAAAGGACTGAAATTTTTTAAATTACACAATCCATATAATGCTTAATTAAAATTTTAAAGGTAAGATATGAAGTCGGTTTTCAGAAAAAAATCTGACTTGACACATTTGGAAATTAAAAAAAAAATTTAAACTCTATTGATACTTGAAAAAGAAATTTTCAAAACAATTTGAATTTTTTAATTAGAGTTATTTTAAAACTGAAGTATAATAAGTTTTATAGCTTTTAGAAATAATATAATTTCTCTTATTTATATATCTTCTATTTTAAAATGTTCCCTGTTATTCTATTATAAAATTTTGGCAAATGTGACTAATGTAATATTTTTAATGGTAATATTTCAATGTCACTGATGTAGAAAGATAGAAAATTTTATAAATAAACATCATATGAGCAGGAATTTTAGGATATACTTGCTGTTTGAGAAGTTAAATTTATTGTTTACTTGGGTGTTCAACCTTCTATTTGCAATGCTATGTTCAAATTTCCAGCAATAATGTGATGTTAATGAAGAAAACTATTTAAATTAAACATTATATAAAAGTTCTTGCAGAAGAGTTAGCACCGAGCAGATATTGAAGCATGCATATTTATTTTGAATGTTGAATCACACTGCAACCAAGATAAAATTTGACAAAATTACAATTTTCACCAGTTAAAGAATTGCAAATGACGAGCACTTAATAAATTTAAACATCTTATTTTCCTTATATTAGAATTGTCTTATTAGAGTTATAAATTATGATATTATCAATAAACTAATGAAATGCGTTTTATGATCTTACCTCACTGGTATGCCCTTAACTGATAGACAAAGGTCCCAATCTAATTATCCTTCATGTGCATAAAATAATTGTTGAGCAACAAATAAAATCAAACTCTGGGCTCTATACAGAGAAATATGCTGGTGCAACTTCATATGAATGCAAGTATGTAAAAGTGTTTTCAATGACGTCTTAAAGCTTGTTTTGAAATTTTAGTGATTACATTTTAGTGTTTCTCAAAATATTATAATTATATTATGTCATCAATAAAATTGAAAAATTCTTTTGAAATCCCAAATTTCTTATACATTTATTTAAAAATTTATGTTCTTGTAAACAGAATGCAATAATATTATGACGGCACAGCTTAGTGTATGAGACAGTTGTATTTTAAGAACAAATTGATGGAAAAACAAACTTGAAAAATAAATAAATAGAAATTAGAAATTGGGTATTGACAAATAAATAACATGGAGTAATCAAAATACATAAAAATGCCTCATGACAGCTTTAATTCCTTTCTTATGAATCTTAAATTTTTATCAATTAAATCATATGCAGAACCAATTGAATGTCCACTAGACACATTTTTCTGTTCAGGTGATGCCTATGCTGAGTGACAAATGTTGTTTTAGTTCTTAATATGAAATTAGTGCTTTGAGTTTTTAGATAACTTTTTTAATATTCTATATAAAAATTCTATTTAAAATTTACAATAAGTGGTGTTGCAGAACATTTATATGGTAAATAAAAATATGAAATTTTCATTCTAGGGTCACTTCATTGAAGTGCAAGTAACAGATGGAGCTCTTTATAGAACTAAAATACATTGTTACTTCTTGGATCAGGTATTGATATATTATTCTTATAAATATTTTTCTATTTTCTGAACTTTTATTTCTTAAATAAATGTGTAACTTTTTATTCAAATTTGTAATCTTTAATTACAATTTTTAAATTAAAGAAACATGCACTTCTTTTGTATACTTTTATACAGAGTTTTAAAATTATATGCAATTTCATAAAACGATACAAGAGAATCAAGGTCAATAAAAATTATGTATCAGAATTATACAATTTAAATTCAAATATTTTTTAATAATAATTTTTTAGTGTAACATGTTTTCTTATTTAGACACGAGTCATCCACTTGCTTCCTAATGAGAAGAATTATCATATATTTTACCAAATGCTGGCTGGTCTAACTAAAGAAGAACGCGGTGAGTACTTGAATATTTTATTACTCGTATATATACTTGAATATTTGAATTACTCGTATTTATATTTATTTTCATTAATTAATTTTTCTCAGGAATAATTAACACATTTATTGGAAATGCATATTTTTAACTACTTTTAATTTATCAAATAATCTATACAAAATCAAAACTTTTTAGAAAATGATTTGTTATTACATTAATTATGTAATTTGCATCCTTTTTTTAATTTAGCTGCATACTAGGAATTTTTAATTTGTTATTCATTAAAAGAATTAGGCAAAATTTTTTCTTATAATTTTTTTTTAATTTGCTTTATATTATGAAACTTGTTATAAGTAGTCACCTTGTAAAACTTTACATAATTGCATAAAAAGATTTATAGTAGAAATTCCGTTAAGATTTTGCCGGCTATACATGTTATCTTAGATGAATTTGCATATTTAAATTCAAATCTTTAATTCTCATTAGTTTGAAACAGATTTATTAAATAGCATTCGCTAAATGTTTAAACTTGTATATGATTCTCCCATTAAAAGTCATTTCATAAATAATATTTTTAAAAGCAATTGTTATTGAGAAGTATTAAATTAAAGTCTGAGTTATTATTAAATTTTAATTCTTCTTTAGCACAACTTAGTCTTGCTGGGTATTCTCTGCACAATCTTTGTTACCTAAATCAAGGAGATATCACTCAAAATGAATCTGAAGATGCTTCTCGGTTTGAAGCATGGAAGGTAAATAACTTATGATCAAAGAAAACTGACATTTAATTATTTTTTATTTTTAAAATTTTGATGAAAATTCTTTGGTCTTTTTTAGTACTTTGTATTGATTATTTCTCTAGTTCCATTTCAGATTGTGCAATTATGCATTTTAATTATTATATTTTCTTTGAATGATTAATTTTTTTAAATGATATTTTTTAATCCTAAGGATTTTCTATGAAAATTTTCAACTTCAAAATATTACAACTAAGATTTTATTATTGCAATCATGAGCAATTT